>CM032802.1:16808424-17355233 GCA_019155185.1 Beaufortia kweichowensis
CAGTAAGTATCCTTTGCAGTGCATCGCTTTGCTCGCCTCTGATTGGTCAAGTAGGTTTAATTAGTATCTGTACTTAATTGCAATCTCTTACTGCAGTTACAACAACAGGCGCAGCCACTCGGGCACCTACAGCTCTCGTTCCCGAAGCCGCTCTCACAGCCGCAGCCCATCTCCACGGCGGCACGCCAACCACGGCCCTCCTTCTCCACTCCTGTCACACTTGAAGTCAAAGCAACGCTCGGATGACCTGCACTCGCACAGCAGGCACGGCCACAAGAGGAAACGCTCGCGCAGCCGCTCCCGCTCTGCGAGCAAACCCCGCGAACGTGACAGAGAGCGCGAGAGAGAGAGGGATCGGGACCGAGGCTCCACGGATCTGGCCAAGAAGCACAAGCACGAACGCAGCGGGCATCACCGCGACCGACGAGAACGCTCGCGCTCGTACGAACGCTCTCACAAAAGCAAACACCACAGCAGCAGCCATTCAAGCCACAGTCGTCACAGACGCTGAGCGCGTTTTCCTCCGTCAGGTCGTTTTTGTGAGACTGCGGACGCGACGTCCGATTCAAGTGGCCGATGATGGCCACTGCTTGTCTGTTTTACTTATTTTGATTTCTCTTGTGTTACTTTGCCGTTTTAGTTTTAAATGTTATGAGGTTATGAAACTACATATTTACAGTGTAAAGATGGGTTAAATGTTGATGTAATATGGGAAATGCTTTGATTTATAAAAGCAACCTTTTTCATAAGGTGGGAAAATCACTAGTTACACAAAAAAAGGAAAATGTTTTCAGGAAAGATAACCACCCTTTGCACATCTATAGGAATAATTAGGAAAGAAAAACTGGTTTCCCTGAAAATCGTATTTTCAGATATATTTTTTTTACAGTTGAATGCAGACTTTTTGGATCATGGTGACTGTTTCACTTTCTTAGTCTGCACGTCTTCACGTCTGATTTTTACTCAATAAAAAGACTTATTCCTACTGTCAATTGTTGGTTTTGTACTTTGTTGGAAAAAAAAAACCTCAATTATTTTCCAAAATATATTAAGCATTCAAATGACAAGCACAGAAAATAGTGAGGGAATACCTAAAGCAGTAAACATTATAGTTAGACTACATATATACACATGTCAAAACCTCAGGAATCACCCAACTGCAATGTAAAAGACTGAGAGCATGCCAGACACGGGAACACATTGATTAGATCAGGAACATTTAATTATTCATTTTATGTAATATTAATATTAAGTTTTGAGCTGTTCTTAAATACATGTATAAACATTAGTACTGTGGTTTTTAAAAAGGAATATGCAGTATTTGACATCCTGAAAAGCATATATTTTGTAATATTAACCAGTTTGTCTAGATTTCATTTTACGCAAGTAAAGAAAAGTTGAAAGTGTAAAAATGTTAGTTTACATGAGATGATCATTTACTAAACATTCTTATTAATAGTAAAATCTAAAAAAATAATTTAAAAAATAATATTTTGGAGTGGTCTGTTAATCTCATCGCCTAATCTTCTCTTTCTATATGTGTATATACTGTATGTACTGAATGTGGGTAGTTGACAAATAAATATATAACTGTGTCCTATGGTTTGACAGCAAAAATTTAGAAAAAAACCTCCTAAAAATATACAAATTGCACGAGAGATGTATCTTCATTGCTGGAGTACAAATGGGATGAGAGAGATTTTTCTTAACTGTTAGGTTTTTTTCTACACTTTTTGTATGTCACACCATAGGACAAAGACATTTGCCAACTAGTCATGTATGTGTGTTTTCTGGAAGTAAAGCCCACAACCTTATGCGTGCTGCTGCAGGACCTGTTGGTGCTTTTATTGTTCAGACTGAGCAGGTCTATTTCAAGTCCTTAGTATTTTGTATTGATTAGAAAGAGCTCTTTTCTTTTAAAAAAGAGGGCTTTTATTTTGAAAGACTCCAGATAGCGTCGGGCTGTACGGTATGGAGCCGCTGCGGTGTTTCTCTTTTCTGCTGGTGTGTGCGCTGTCTGTGTATCATGCCACAGCAGACAACGGCAGTGTTAAAAAGATGAAAATGCACTATACGGGAATGCCACTCTTGAAGTTTCAGATTTGGTAAGCAAACAGTAAAAGAAATCTGAATTCGCTTCCGTTTTCTGTCCATGTTGACCCTGCAGCTGTTTTTTATTTGTATCCTCTTTTGCTGTTATTATTTCAAGTGGAAGATGCATTTAAATGATGTAATAGGGTTTTATACGTCTGCTTTGGTTCTTTACCTCAAAAGCTAGTGGTCAAGAAATAATATTTCACTCATAAAACTTTCATGTTATCATAGACTGAATATCAATAGTATGAGATTATAATATATATATATATCATAACACACAATGATTGTCATTTCTGTGTATACCATATTCAAGTACATCATTGTCATACATCATGTTTGCATATGCTCAAAGGTTGTTCAAATGCTGTTAAACCACTTGTCATTTAGTAACGGCTTTCGGATGGTTCATTGACAAAGTTTGTCTTATGTAAATTATTACCCTGAATGTTTGGATGATGAGCCAATTCCTAAGTACAGTATCTCATACTGTGCAGTGTGTCCTGAGGATACAGGCGGGTGTTTGAAGAGTACACTCGGGTTCTCACCCAGAGGTACCCAGACATCCGCATTGAGGGAGAAAACTACCTGCCTCAGCCAATATACAGGTGAGTTACAAACTCTCATGCCTCAACATCAACATTTGCAGTGCATTCCTCAGGGCAAATTAACAGACATGTGGATTAAGATGGTTTAGAAAGCTATACTACAGATTTTTTAGAGACATTTAACTTACAAACATGACTATTTTCAAAATCTTACCTGTGTTTTTCAAGGCACATAGCTTCCTTCCTTTCTGTCTTTAAACTTGTGGTGATTGGTCTAATTATTCTGGGTAAAAATCCCTTCGCATTCTTCCATATGGAAGCTCCTGGGATCTGGCTTTGGGCACAAGAAAATAAGGTAAGAAGTGCCCTTTTTGTTGCTTTTTAAAACTTTTGTAAATGTCCGTGTTTGAGTTACATACGACTCTTGCACATTCCTTAAGTTTGTGTTTCTTTTTTTCAGATATATGCCTGCATGATGGTGTTCTTCCTCAGCAACATGATTGAAAACCAGTGTATGTCTACTGGCGCCTTTGAAATCACACTTAATGGTAAGACATTATGTAAACCAGTTTTCTTATAAAAAACATGCTGTTTAATAATAGTAAAAAAATAGTTTAAATACTCCTGTACGGTCTCTCTTATGTACACTGTCCATGCAAGGTCTCCTTTACATGGAAGTTTCTAAAAACATTTTTATGTTAAAATCATAATTTGTTACAGTCAGGTAAAGTGCTGTTTTAAGAATTGTCATATTAAAATTTTTTGTGGGGCAAAATCGGTGTTCAGCACAGTGGTTTATCTGTTTTCGAGTGTGCAGTAGATTTTTTGTATTTGTATTAATTACTGAATTTGTTTTCGTCACATCCATAACGTGTGTATATTTCAAATTTTGGTTAAAAAGATCATTTGTGCATAGACTGACATTTTCTTGATGTATCAACAAGGGTTTAGTAAAATATAAACAGATGGTTCAATATATTGGTAATGAATACTTATCTTTCAAGAGTTGACTAAAAATGACATAACGCTGGAATTGTCCTGTTTGTTTTTGCTTAAGATGTGCCTGTATGGTCAAAGCTTCAGTCCGGTCACCTGCCCTCCATGCAGCAGCTGGTGCAGATTCTGGAGAATGAGATGAAGTTGAGTGCACATATGGACAATCTCCCCCACAGACGTGCTTAATACTGCTGGAGCCAAACAGACTGGCTGAGGTTTGTGGGCAGCTTAATGGTCTTTACACCACCAATATTGCATATAATAAAGTATTTGTGAGTGTGATTAAGATGCTTTCTGAATGTTCTCATCACTTTCTCTCCAGGTGTGTGAGGTGTTGTTGTGTGAGGTGACATTAATGAAGGTTTGTACTGAAGGCAGCGTGTCTGCTAGTGCAGACTGGATGTCCAGGCCCGTCTCACTGTACCATGACTCTTTACACAGCAGCTCAGCAGTCTTTGGTTTGAAATTTTAAAGGTGTAATTAATAAGTTTCATCAGCAGTGATTCTAATATTCAGAACTTCTTATATTAAGTGGGGTGAATTAGTGTTCAAGACAGTGTTTTAAAAGTGAGCAGTAGACCTCTGTATTAAATTCTGAATATTGTTTTGGATATATCTGAAAATTCAAACTGTTAATAATGCATTGAGAACCAGATTTCTGTCTCGCCTTCATGGCTGTGTCTGTCTTTCTACTGTTCTTTCACTTTTTTTACCATCAATATCTTTCACCATGGCTTTATGTAGATTTGCCAAATTCTTCATTCCACCCAATGTGTATTTTTGCAATGTAAATGTAAGATCAGTGTTAGTATTTTTGGGCAAATTTGTTCATTAAAATGTGTGCATTTATCAAATGAATATATGTACATATCATCAAGGATGTACTTTGATATATTTTTGTTTTGGATCATGTTTAATATGCGTTTATACTCTGTTTTGAATGAAAAGTAATCAATAGATGTGTAAAAAATGATGCTGTTTCTTATTATATACTAAACCGATTATCTACCTGTTTTTCGTTTTTCTTTCTCAAGAATTTTTTGTCGTAACTTATAACTCATACTTCTTTCGCTAGTGCGTTGCACTTTCTCCCATTCATAGTAATGAAACGTCAGTGTCTATAATCTTTGGCCGAATATATTACGTGAGCACTAGAGGGCGCGTTCGGTTCTGTATAAACGCAGATTGTGGTCACGTGGGTTGCGTTGCCGAATGAAGCAGGTTGTGTGGAGAAACGCGTGCTGTGAGTGACGTTAAACGTTAGATATATCTCGTGTTTTGTAATTAAGTGTGAATGTTTGAATGCATCCGGCTGACAAGCGTTATATTTATGTGTAGGGAAACACAGGTCAAGATAAACATGTTGACTATCTTGTTTGTCAAACGTCTATGCTAACAGTCACATCACGATCCAACACTTTGTTTTGACGGTGTGCGTAAAAACTGTAGCAGGTTTTATCGTTTCGTGTGATAATTGCGTTTTAACGTTGTTGATGATGATTCAAACTATTTGGGTACATGCGTTGACCAGGTATGTTTAGAGAGAGTAATAATTAGGGGGGTTAAAGTTCATGTAAGTGTTACCTCACGATCAACGTGTTCGCCAACATCTCAGTGGTGCTTTCATACTAAAACACAACAGTGCATGTTTGTAAACAAACAAAAACGTGTTCTTTTATTTATACCACAATATTTGGCCAAATAGAAACGATGAATACTCTTGCTTATATAGCCAAATAACTTTTTACAGTGCACAGTGTTTGTAAATGGACTTTTCCAGCACTATGGACGTGACATATTCAGTCGAAACTTATACATTCTCACAGAATATTCTCACAGTCTGTGTGTGTGTTGGTGATCCATCTGATCCA
The DNA here is from genome assembly GCA_019155185.1 of Beaufortia kweichowensis. Taxonomy (NCBI): domain Eukaryota; kingdom Metazoa; phylum Chordata; class Actinopteri; order Cypriniformes; family Gastromyzontidae; genus Beaufortia; species Beaufortia kweichowensis. The sequence continues at coordinate 16,813,934 of CM032802.1, forward strand.
CTACAGCAGTGTGGCTGTCCTCTCTACAGTCCTGTGGATATGATTGATGTGAGAACATCGGACATGATAAGATGCATCGAAATAAATTTTCAATCTTTGCATTACTTTAAGCCTATTCTCAAGGCTTTCAGTACTTAAGCTTAAGTCATCCTGGAGAAACGTGTTTAGCCATTTAAACAAACCTGATAACTTGATCAAACTTATACTGATAATACACTTACATCTGCAAATGTTTGTTGCATTAGTGTTGGCACCTCATATGGTTCCATTGTTTTCATAGCAGGTCACTATTATATATGTTTATAAATTGTAGCACTGCATATTAAATATAATAAAGAATGTGAGCAAATACAAGTGTGTGAATGTGGAGTCACTTAAAGCATCTTATTTATGACCATATGGCCCTTTACTGCCATCTGCTGCAAAAGAAAGATCGTTGTTCTGTTTTCTTGCAAATAAGGTGAATAATGAAAAAAAAATATGAAAATGAGGGTGAATAAATGGTGAAAGATGTTTCATTTATGGGTAAACCACCCCTTTAATAATATGTATTTTTTTGTCATTAATGTGCATTTTGTATTTACGTTTATATTGTTACATTTCTATTATTAGTTTTAAAGTCTTTAAAGGTCTTACATTTTATTATCCTAAACATGGAGGTACCCTGATCAAACATGGAAAAGAAGGAGGACATGGATGCTGGAGGTGAACATCAGCCGGCAGGAGATGATGTGATTGACGTCAGTTTTTGTGGCTCCACGCCTCTGTTGTGGAAGGCGTCAGATATAAAGAGATGCAGAGGTGCGGGTGTGATCGGGGCTCTTGTGGGCTCTCTGGCCCGTCAGCCTCGACAGAATGTGCGACTGGGCAGACCGCTGGAGCTGATGCAGGAGGAGGCGATGCTGCTGATGATGGAGAAGACTGCTGCAGCATCACTACACACTCAGGTATCTCTACTCTCTGATTATCTACCTGTCTGACCTGTGAGTTTGTCTCTTATTCTGTCTGTATACAGTATCTGTAGTTCTGTTTATCAAAAATGAAATTTACATGTAGTTTTTATTATTTGTCCAGCAGGAATGTGAAGATGAGCAGATACATTCCCAGGCCGTGAGACAGTATGAAGCAGGTCTGGAGAGCAGTTATAAAGAGCAGTGCGCTCTGGCTCTGGAGGACAAGAAGACGGTCCTGAGGAGAATAATGCAAGAGAAGGAGAATGGTGTGTGAAACCCAAAGTGATCCTGTGACAAATAATGTCTTCATTTGAGTGAATATATGTATCTGCAACTGTATTTGTCAAGTTAGGCAATTGTTTTCCCTTGTTACAGGTACTGATGAATCTGGAAACGCAGTAAGAGATCGTCTTAATGCACTGGACCAATCGTTTAGTTTTCCACAGTCAGCCATGGCGGTCCAGCTTTGTACTGCCCGGGCCGGCTTCAGCCACTGCCCAGAGGAACGAAGTTTCCTGTCCACTGATTGGCCAATGCCTAGAGATGAACGCTTAGAAATCAGATTCCGTGTTTACAGGGATCTGAGGAGTAAAGGCTTTTATCTGACCTCCGCTGGGAAGTTTGGAGGAGATTTCTTGGTATATCCAGGTATAAGTCGAAAGCGGTTTTACCTTTGTTCTTGTTTGTTCATAATAAACTGAATGTCGTAACAGTCGAGATATTTATGTTCTTTTGCCGCAGGTGATCCTCTGCGTTTTCACGCTCATTTCATTGCATTGTGCATGTCCATGGATGAACAGTTACCGCTTTGTGATATTCTGGCTATAGCTCGCCTGGGCTCCAATGTGAAGAAAACAGTATTGCTTTGCTCTCCTCAGAAGTGCAGAGAGACTGAAAATGATGAGAGTATAGAGGAGGGTGTGGTCTATTCATCACTGCAGTGGAGTTCTATGATTTAATCAAAATAAACTTGTTTGATCTATTGAAGCTGTTGCAGTGGCGGAGCTAAAGTTTTATAAATGGGTGGCCAAGGCTAAGTTTAAATACAATAATATATTATGTGTCAGGCAGTCATTTATCCAATAAAATCATGATCCTTATAAACAATATTCAGCAATCAAATATTTACAGTTGAAGTTTACATACAGCTTGCAGAATATGAAAAATGTAAAAGATTTTGGAAAAAGTTTGATGTTAATTCAGTACTGCCTTAACAGAATTTCTAACAGAATTTACAACACAGAATTGTATCTAAAAATAGTTTTTAGTTTCTAAAAATAACCCAGTTCAAACAGTTACATACACCTATTTCTTAAAATGATACAATGTTACAATCAATGACAGTTTTTATGTTTTGTGGTAGTTGTTTAATGGTTTCTTGTTTGATCTGAGCCATTAAAACTGGTCTCAAGAAAACTTTTCCAGGTCCTGCAGAATGTTTGATTTTCAGCATTTTCTGCATTTTTGAGCTTTGGACAGCAGTGACTGTATGATCTATTTTTTTTTTACATTAGAACAACTAAGTGATGCTCATGAAGTTAAAAAAGTTATGTCAGGTGTATGTAAACTTTTGAACAGGGTGACCAGTGTAAAAAAAAATTTGTTTAAATATTTTATTGTTTCATTTAATAATGTCCTTAAGAAGCTATAAAAATACATACAGCTCACTGCTATGACATTACCAGCCCTGCTATTGTAATCAACATAGACACTAATCCAGCTCTTCTATAATGCCATTTTCTTCTGCTTGGAAAGAGAGATGTGAGGTAGGAGGGAAGGTTCGGATAAAGAATGTAAGGGATGGAAAAACATAAGACAAGGGCACGACTGCTTTATGCACAGAGGTGTGATATTGCAGTGTAAAAATTGAATAAAAATTAGCTGTATTTCTTTCCCCCTATTATCCTACCAAGCATGGCCATGGAGCTTTGCAACGGCCAAGAGGATGACTTCCTACAGATGGGAAGGACCTGGAAACAATTCTGTATGACCTGCATTTGTGTTTGTGATGAGATCAATGCATGTATAATATATGTGGTTTATTTGTATTTGTGTGTAATGATGTGCTTTTATGCATTAATATATGGTACATTAACTTAACTTGAAAGTTCTCGCGGCTTGAGTAAATCATGGGGTCATTTAAATTTTTCGCTGAACTATCACTTTAAGCATACTGTATCAGTGATTAATATTTCATTTCATAACGTTTATTTATTAAGGATATAATATATTGTCAATAAGAATAATATTTGCATTATTTAATTACATTTGCATGCCATAGAAAATGTGTAGCAGCAACACAGTTTAATGAAAGCAGATCAGATGGAAAGAAAGAGTGTTTATTTTATATTTTTATTACAGAAGAAGTATACTTTTATGTTAACTTGCATACCAAATGGTTATAAACAAACAGCACTGGTTAAAAACTCAAACGTCTTTCAAGATACTACAAGTACATCTTTATCGGATTTATATTATTATTTATATATTATTTATATTCATTGGTTTATTTATGATTTATTTTCTCAATAACATGTAAAGTAATGTTTGAATTATATGCAGAATTTACACATACAGAACCACATAACTCGGTTGACCAATTAAAGCACATTTGTTTTAAAGTGTAAATCAAATAAACGTAACAAACATTCACAACGCAAACTGTTCAGACGAGAAAACACGTTTTCGGGTACAAACCTCTCTTTTTAAAACAAAGCTACTAATATTTAAACAGACGTTTTTGAGCAGCATTTATTCATATGACACATTAAAATTAAACAATCTCCAGCCTCAGCTGTATTTTATTAATAGTTCAGTTGTTTGAATTTCGTTATGGAAATAAAGGTCAGATATTGTGAGTTTTCAGTATTTTTTATTTTATTTTGTATTACACTGTGAATGTGTATTATCATTATTTCTTGTTTATATCTGATACGGAGACATCAGCGGTTGTGTGTGACGTCACGCCTTGGAATGTTTTTCAGGGCGTCATAGAACGATCTCAGTATGTCAAGCGCTCAACGAGTTCTGTGTGCCATTCGACGACAGATACTACAGAAGAAACAGCAGGTAAAACATTTATTATTTTAGCAGACTATACGAGCGGGCCAGGCGACTGTTCACCCCAGGGTTCTCATTTTGAGTTAGAAGTGGGGCCTGCACTGTAAGGTGGTGGGTGGGAAACAGGAATGGCTCCACTTTTGAAACACTAGTTTCCTAGCTCTGGTGGCGTTCTCTGGGCGGGACGACAGTCCTGGCCCATGCCGAGTCTTGCTTAGTGCTGTTAGCTGCTGTTCACCCCACGGACTCTCATTTAAGGTAAGTGAACTCCCTTATTATCATCTCTCGCTCTCCTGGTGGCGTTCACTGCGCGGGACGACGACAGTCCTGGCCAACACGCCGATAGTTCTGCATAGCGGTGGATGGGTGCTGTTCACCCCCGGACTCTCATTTAAGGTATGAACTCTATTAATTATTATTATCTCTCGCTGTTGGCTTGTTTCCTAACTCCTGGTGTAGTTCTCTGGGCGGGATTAGAGTCCTGCTGTTCACCCCAGAGCTCCCATTGGGCAGGTGGGAAACAGTAATGGCCATACTTTTGAAAGACGAACGGCATAATGTTAGTTTTAATCTTAAACACTATGTTTTTACACGTGCCTTGTGGGCATAAACGCGGTTGCGCTTCGCAGGTAGGAAACGCAACGTTTAATTGATTTCCATTTAGACGCATACGAATGTGACGACACCGGAAACGCAAGCCCTTGCGTAAACATTTTGCATTCCGCTGCTTTCCAGCGGAACCAAGTTTGGTGAACTCTGACATGCGAATTCAATTGACACGGCAGTACGCAGGGCTCTGCTTAGTAATTTCGCATCCCGTGACCACGGCATAAATTAGTTTTAATCTTAAACACTATGTTTTTGCATATATGTCGTGGGCATGAGGCACATTTGTGCTTCACAGGTAGGAAACGCGATTATAACTCTCGCTTATCGCTTGTATCCTAATGCCGCGGTCACACTTTTTTGATTCATACGCATACGTACGACGGAGGATTAGTGCCACGTAAAAAAAAAAAAAAAATCTAAGACTACGAGATTAAAGTCGAAATATTACGAGAATAAAGTCGTAATTTGTAAACGTGTTTGGAGTTATGTATAGTGAACAATCAGATCTGTGAAGCATTTACCACATTCAGTGCCTACACACTTTATTGAATCAACTATTTACATGCAAACTGATGAGAAATAATTAATGAGCAGGTTTTACGTTTTCCCAAAGTAAACCATTATAAAGAACACCCACAGTGAGATTTAATACATTAAGACTGTGATATTAAAAGACTACAGTTCACTACACACTGTGTTAAATATATACAATGTACAGGCAGGCAGTGGAGCCCATTCTGAATAAGAAGAGCCGCGCTTCAAGCGTGCACTATGAAGGGAACGAGCCATATAGCCAAATCCCTTGGTCTCGCTACAATAATCATAGTTTAACCCCATGATGTTTAGTGATTACTTGTGGTATTCAATCTGCCAAAAATATATTTAACTATAGACCTTAACTCAATTTTGACCAAATGTGTAGTTACTGCACTTTGCCTTTGGACGGCAGTATAATAAAACCATCGTTCATTTTTGGAAGGGCTGCATGGTCTCTTATACATGTCTCCTGAAGCTATGACTTTATTCTCGTAATATTTCGACTTTAATCTCGTAGTCTTAGATTTTCTTTCTTTTACGTGGCACTAATCCTCCGTCGTACATACGAATGCAACGACGTAAAAAGTAAAAGAATTTGTATCACGTGACTCGGCAGTATACGCGAGGTCTGCGTAGAAATTTCGCATTCTAAATGTCTAGTGACCGTGGCATATTTTTTTTTACTAATTTATAAATTAGTTTGTCTAATACTGTATCCTGTAAACTGCATAGTGAGTTATGGATGCGATCAATGGCAATTTGTGTCCCCTATTCCGGATTGCACATGCTACGGATTGCACCTATAACACGTCATGTCAGGGGTTTTTTTCTCTCCTAAAGAGTTTTTTTGAATCCCTGACCACTGACTGCTATGTCATTACATGTAAAGCTGCTTTGATACAATGTCCTTTGTGAAAAGCGCTATACAAATAAAATTGAATTGAATTGAATTGAATTAATTTTATGTGTTTACACATGCCCCATGTGGCGCGATTGCGTTTCGCAGGTAGGAATAGCTCTCGGTATTCGTTTTTTTCTTAACATTGGTGGTGTTCTCTGACGACACATGCCTACAGTCCTGTCCTGTCCTGTGCTGTGGTGGGTGGATGCTGCCACAAGGCTCTCATTTAAGGTAGGTGAACTCTATAGACATGATATATTACCTAGACACGACATTGGCCTCTGGATCGTACGTCAACGCCGCCGCCATCTTAGTTAGGTCAGTGTTTCCATAACTCTCATAACAGGACTGGAGAAAAATGCCTGTTTCGTGTGCTGCTTGAGGCTGTACAAGCCGCCGCATAATTTAAACCAGTTTTCGGGGAAATTACCTTTCACATGTAAGACTAAAAGCTATTTTTGTTTGTATTTGGTCATTAAAACACTTATTTGACACTATGCCAATAGGAGGAGTTCGTTTATACTGCAGTTTTTCTACTAGTTCTAATGTATTATTATTATATATACATACAATATACATATTACTATTATCAATCTATTACTGTTATGATATTATATTATGGCACTATTCACAGTATTTATTGTTATTGTTCTGCAATTGATTTATTTATGATTTACAAAATTTTTGACTGTTGTCCGTAAGTTATTCATATAGTTATACTACTGTACATATTATTTGCTATTTCATATTTATACTATATTACAAATATATTTAATGCACTGTAGTTGTACCAGAGAGGATCCATCAGTTATTGTCTGTTTTTGAAGTATATTTCTGTAAATAACTGCAACATTTTAATTCTGTAAACAAAATACAGAAAGGAGCCTGTCTCTGAGCTTTGCCTGCTTGTTTTCTCAAATATTGTAGATTATTACTTAAGATGCACATTACTATTTTTCTCAGTATTTCAAAGAGAACAAGGTATGTTCTGACCTGAAGCCCAGAAAAACAAAAACGGTGAGATTAATGACAGAAAAGCATTTTCCTTAGAAGACTTATATTACATTAGGGATGCCTCCACAATTCTTAACCAAAAGTTAAAATCTTTACCTTTTTAAAATCCTTTTATGAGTCATTTCGTTCATTTTAGTAAAATATAACTAAAATGTTATGTGTCACTTCCCTAACACATCTGCCCCATACGCTTACCCAATGCAGCGGGAAAGAGAATTGATTAGTTCATCTCTGGAGTCTTCTAGTTGTTGTGTGAAGGTCTGAAGGAAAGTTTTTATTTTTTATTTGTATACAGTACAGTACAGTACTTGCCTGATATATACACTGTAAACCCTGATAAGTTAAGACAACTCAAAAAAATTTAGGAAACTTATTACCTCAAATCTTTTAAGTTCACAAACTAATTATTTTAAGTCAGTTACACTTAAATACATAGAAAAGATAAACTCAAAACTATTGTATAACTATTTTATAACTCAATAAATTTCATTGATCAGAAATTAAAATAACATTTTTGCTATATATTTTTAATACTTCATTTTCTAAAAATGAATTAACTATTATATTCATTAAGTAAAAAAGCATTTAAGAAATATTACCTTAAAATTACCATTTGAAAAAAATGTAATTTAAACATTAGGAAAGAAGACAATTTCAAACTCCATATGCGAAAGTATGTTTTATTTTTCAAAAGGAATAACCATTTAAACCTGATGCATTAACATCTATGCGCAACTGCCATTACCTTTTGAAAACAAAACTAAAGTGTCACAGTATTCTTAGAAACTTACATTAACAGTGCATTTCTAGATGCATTTCAGAAGTGATAACATGGTGAATGTTTTTAAAAGAAATCAAAGTCATTGCACAAAGAGAACAATTTTCTGAGATCAGCATTATAACCTCGAATCTGTACATAATAGAATGTAACTGTATTAGTTAAAACAAAAGAAAAGAATGTCCAACATTAGTGCATCCAGAGATGCAAAAAATTACTTTGTCAGTAAAACATAAAATTAGACAGCAATCTAGGTGCTGTGGCTTTCAGTAATGCAATCCCAATGAGTACTAAAATTAATAGTTCACTGAGAACTTTTATGCTTCATGTTCATAACTAAATTAGTCACAACAACTGAACAGAAAACAAAATAAATGGTACAGAGCTCATACATCCATTTCTCTTACTCCTTAATTAATAGATCATTTTTAAGACTCAGCCATTTTCTTCTGCTTGGAAAGAGAGATGTGAGGTAGGAGGGAAGGTTCGGATAAAGAATTTAAGGGATGGAAAAACATAAGACAAGGGCACGACTGCTTTATGCACAGAGGTGTGATATTGCAGTGTAAAAATTAAATAAAAATTAGCTGTATTTCTTTCCCCCTATTATCCTACCAAGCATGGCCATGGAGCTTTGCAACGGCCAAGAGGATGACTTCCTACAGATGGGAAGGACCTGGAAACAATTCTGTATGACCTGCATTTGTGTTTGTGATGAGATCAATGCATGTATAATATATGTGGTTTATTTGTATTTGTGTGTAATGTTGTGCTATTATGCATTAATATATGGTACATTAACTTAACTTGAAAGTTCTCGCGGCTTGAGTAAATCATGGGGTCATTTAAATTTTTCGCTGAACTATCGCTTTAAGCATACTGTATCAGTGATTAATATTTCATTTCATAACGTTTATTTATTAAGGATATAATATATTGTCAATAAGAATAATATTTGCATTATTTAATTACATTTGCATGCCATAGAAAATGTGTAGCAGCAACACAGTTTAATGAAAACAGATCAGATGGAAAGAAAGAATGTTTATTTTATATTTTTATTACAGAAGAAGTATACTTTTATGTTAACTTGCATACCAAATGGTTATAAATAAACAGCACTGGTTAAAAACTCAAACGTCTTTCAAGATACTACTGTACAAGTACATCTTTATCGGATTTATATTATTATTTATATATTATTTATATTCATTGGTCTATTTATGATTTATTTTCTCAATAACATGTAAAGTAATGTTTGAATTATATGCAGAATTTACACATACAGAACCACATAACTCGGTTGACCAATTAAAGCACATTTGTTTGAAAGTGTAAATCAAATAAACGTAACAAACATTCACAACGCAAACTGTTCAGACGAGAAAACACGTTTTTGGGTACAAACCTCTCTTTTTAAAACAAAGCTACTAATATTTAAACAGACGTTTTTGAGCAGCATTTATTCATATGACACATTAAAATTAAACAATCTCCAGCCTCAGCTGTATTTTATTAATAGTTCAGTTGTTTGAATTTCGTTATGGAAATAAAGGTCAGATATTGTGAGTTTTCAGTATTTTTTATTTTATTTTGTATTACACTGTGAATGTATATTATCATTATTTCTTGTTTATATCTGATACGGAGACATCAGCGGTTGTGTGTGACGTCACGCCTTGGAATGTTTTTCAGGGCGTCATAGAACGATCTCAGTATGTCAAGCGCTCAACGAGTTCTGTGTGCCATTCGACGACAGATACTACAGAAGAAACAGCAGGTAAAACATTTATTATTTTAGCAGACTATACGAGCGGGCCAGGCGACTGTTCACCCCAGGGTTCTCATTTTGAGTTAGAAGTGGGGCCTGCACTGTAAGGTGGTGGGTGGGAAACAGGAATGGCTCCACTTTTGAAACACTAGTTTCCTAGCTCTGGTGGCGTTCTCTGGGCGGGACGACAGTCCTGGCCCATGCCGAGTCTTGCTTAGTGCTGTTAGCTGCTGTTCACCCCACGGACTCTCATTTAAGGTAAGTGAACTCCCTTATTATCATCTCTCGCTCTCCTGGTGGCGTTCACTGCGCGGGACGACGACAGTCCTGGCCAACACGCCGATAGTTCTGCATAGCGGTGGATGGGTGCTGTTCACCCCCGGACTCTCATTTAAGGTATGAACTCTATTAATTATTATTATCTCTCGCTGTTGGCTTGTTTCCTAACTCCTGGTGTAGTTCTCTGGGCGGGATTAGAGTCCTGCTGTTCACCCCAGAGCTCCCATTGGGCAGGTGGGAAACAGTAATGGCCATACTTTTGAAAGACGAACGGCATAATGTTAGTTTTAATCTTAAACACTATGTTTTACACGTGCCTTGTGGGCATAAACGCGGTTGCGCTTCGCAGGTAGGAAACGCAACGTTTAATTGATTTCCATTTAGACGCATACGAATGTGACGACACCGGAAACGCAAGCCCTTGCGTAAACATTTTGCATTCCGCTGCTTTCCAGCGGAACCAAGTTTGGTGAACTCTGACATGCGAATTCAATTGACACGGCAGTACGCAGGGCTCTGCTTAGTAATTTCGCATCCCGTGACCACGGCATGAAATTAGTTTTAATCTTAAACACTATGTTTTTGCATATATGTCGTGGGCATGAGGCACATTTGTGCTTCACAGGTAGGAAACGCGATTATAACTCTCGCTTATCGCTTGTATCCTAATGCCGCGGTCACACTTTTTTGATTCATACGCATACGTACGACGGAGGATTAGTGCCACGTAAAAAAAAAAAAAATATATAAGACTACGAGAATAAAGTCGTAATTTGTAAACGTGTTTGGAGTTATGTATAGTGAACAATCAGATCTGTGAAGCATTTACCACATTCAGTGCCTACACACTTTATTGAATCAACTATTTACATGCAAACTGATGAGAAATAATTAATGAGCAGGTTTTACGTTTTCCCAAAGTAAACCATTATAAAGAACACCCACAGTGAGATTTAATACATTAAGACTGTGATATTAAAAGACTACAGTTCACTACACACTGTGTTAAATATATACAATGTACAGGCAGGCAGTGGAGCCCATTCTGAATAAGAAGAGCCGCGCTTCAAGCGTGCACTATGAAGGGAACGAGCCATATAGCCAAATCCCTTGGTCTCGCTACAATAATCATAGTTTAACCCCATGATGTTTAGTGATTACTTGTGGTTATCAATCTGCCAAAAATATATTTAACTATAGACCTTAACTCAATTTTGACCAAATGTGTAGTTACTGCACTTTGCCTTTGGACGGCAGTATAATAAAACCATCGTTCATTTTTGGAAGGGCTGCATGGTCTCTTATACATGTCTCCTGAAGCTATGACTTTATTCTCGTAATATTTCGACTTTAATCTCGTAGTCTTAGATTTTCTTTCTTTTACGTGGCACTAATCCTCCGTCGTACATACGAATGCAACGACGTAAAAAGTAAAAGAATTTGTATCACGTGACTTCGGCAGTATCTGCTTGTAGGAGGTCTGCGTAGAAATTTCGCATTCTAAATGTCTAGTGACCGTGGCATATTTTTTTTTTACTAATTTATAAATTAGTTTGTCTAATACTGTATCCTGTAAACTGCATAGTGAGTTATGGATGCGATCAATGGCAATTTGTGTCCCCTATTCCGGATTGCACATGCTACGGATTGCACCTATAACACGTCATGTCAGGGGTTTTTTTCTCTCCTAAAGAGTTTTTTTGAATCCCTGACCACTGACTGCTATGTCATTACATGTAAAGCTGCTTTGATACAATGTCCTTTGTGAAAAGCGCTATACAAATAAAATTGAATTGAATTGAATTGAATTAATTTTATGTGTTTACACATGCCCCATGTGGCGCGATTGCGTTTCGCAGGTAGGAATAGCTCTCGGTATTCGTTTTTTTCTTAACATTGGTGGTGTTCTCTGACGACACATGCCTACAGTCCTGTCCTGTCCTGTGCTGTGGTGGGTGGATGCTGCCACAAGGCTCTCATTTAAGGTAGGTGAACTCTATAGACATGATATATTACCTAGACACGACATTGGCCTCTGGATCGTACGTCAACGCCGCCGCCATCTTAGTTAGGTCAGTGTTTCCATAACTCTCATAACAGGACTGGAGAAAAATGCCTGTTTCGTGTGCTGCTTGAGGCTGTACAAGCCGCCGCATAATTTAAACCAGTTTTCGGGAAATTACCTTTCACATGTAAGACTAAAAGCTATTTTTGTTTGTATTTGGTCATTAAAACACTTATTTGACACTATGCCAATAGGAGGAGTTCGTTTATACTGCAGTTTTTCTACTAGTTCTAATGTATTATTATTATATATACATACAATATACATATTACTATTATCAATCTATTACTGTTATGATATTATATTATGGCACTATTCACAGTATTTATTGTTATTGTTCTGCAATTGATTTATTTATGATTTACGTTTTTGACTGTTGTCCGTAGTTATTCATATAGTTATACTACTGTACATATTATTTGCTATTTCATATTTATACTATATTACAAATATATTTAATGCACTGTAGTTGTACCAGAGAGGATCCATCAGTTATTGTCTGTTTTTGAAGTATATTTCTGTAAATAACTGCAACATTTTAATTCTGTAAACAAAATACAGAAAGGAGCCTGTCTCTGAGCTTTGCCTGCTTGTTTTCTCAAATATTGTAGATTATTACTTAAGATGCACATTACTATTTTTCTCAGTATTTCAAAGAGAACAAGGTATGTTCTGACCTGAAGCCCAGAAAAACAAAAACGGTGAGATTAATGACAGAAAAGCATTTTCCTCAGTTAGAAGACTTATATTACATTAGGGATGCCTCCACAATTCTTAACCAAAAAGTTAAAATCTTTACCTTTTTAAAATCCTTTTATGAGTCATTTCGTTCATTTTAGTAAAATATAACTAAAATGTTATGTGTCACTTCCCTAACACATCTGCCCCATACGCTTACCCAATGCAGCGGGAAAGAGAATTGATTAGTTCATCTCTCGAGTCTTCTAGTTGTTGTGTGAAGGTCTGAAGGAAAGTTTTTATTTTTTATTTGTATACAGTACAGTACAGTACTTGCCTGATATATACACTGTAAACCCTGATAAGTTAAGACAACTCAAAAAATTTTTAGGAAACTTATTACCTCAAATCTTTTAAGTTCACAAACTAATTATTTTAAGTCAGTTACACTTAAATACATAGAAAAGATAAACTCAAAACTATTGTATAACTATTTTATAACTCAATAAATTTAATTGATCAGAAATTAAAATAACATTTTTGCTATATATTTTTAATACTTCATTTTCTAAAAATGAATTAACTATTATATTCATTAAGTAAAAAAGCATTTAAGAAATATTACCTTAAAATTACCATTTGAAAAAATGTAATTTAAACATTAGGAAAGAAGACAATTTCAAACTCCATATGCGAAAGTATGTTTTATTTTTCAAAAGGAATAACCATTTAAACCTGATGCATTAACATCTATGCGCAACTGCCATTACCTTTTGAAAACAAAACTAAAGTGTCACAGTATTCTTAGAAACTTACATTAACAGTGCATTTCTAGATGCATTTCAGAAGTGATAACATGGTCAATGTTTTTGAAAGAAATCAAAGTCATTGCACAAAGAGAACAATTTTCTGAGATCAGCATTATAACCTCGAATCTGTACATAATAGAATGTAACTGTATTAGTTAAAACAAAAGAAAAGAATGTCCAACATTAGTGCATCCAGAGATGCAAAAAATTACTTTGTCAGTAAAACATAAAATTAGACAGCAATCTAGGTGCTGTGGCTTTCAGTAATGCAATCCCAATGAGTACTAAAATTAATAGTTCACTGAGAACTTTTATGCTTCATGTTCATAACTAAATTAGTCACAACAACTGAACAGAAAACAAAATAAATGGTACAGAGCTCATACATCCATTTCTCTTACTCAATTACTTAATTAATAGATCATTTTTAAGACTCAGTAGTGTGGTTGCTAGTGGCTTTGAATCATCCAAGCTCAGTAAAACTTTTTGAGTGAAGTTGTGGTGAGGGTGTGGGTCATCTTTTTGGGGTAGTTGATCAAAAATCAAAAGAAAAGCATCAGCCAACCTGGAAATGTCCCTCAGAACAATGTCACCTTCCAGAACAATAGCAATCCCAGCAGGCTCAAACTGAACAGTGGAATATGAGTCTCCATTTGCCATGCTGACAAGAGCTACAGTTGAATCTCCAATGTCTCTCCACCTCTTCAGTCTAAATGTCAGCATAAGCAGACATTAGCTAACATTAAAATGAGATGATTAAAACCTACATTTCACATCTTGAAAAAACCGAGTCGTCTTCACGCAAGTAGACTGGGAGGGCTCGAAGTGCAACTGTGTTGTTGTTAATATCGTAGAAATCCTTAAACAGAACTGTAATGTTTCAAGAGAAAAAGGAAAGATAAAGATAAAAGTACATGTGACAGAGGGAAAGAAATTTAAAGCGAGAAAGTTCAAAGCAAGGTTTAAACAATTAACTGATAGCTGTGAATGTAATAAACATAAAATTTACCAGAAGGCACTGATGATGAATGGCCATGTTGCAAACCATAATGCCTAAGTAACTGTGCTCTGGTAACTGAAAAGGAATCACATAACCTACATTTCCAATCCATCACTCAAATATAAAACATGAAAATGACCAGGCATGAGAACACGCTGAACTGCACCAACTTCTAAAATTAGCCGTTTTAAATTTACTTTTAGTTGTTAAAAAATTCAATGGTAATTTTACTCACATATGCTCTGGTCTCATAGTTTTAACCTGTATTAAAAATAAAAACACAAATTAATAGTGAGGCAGACTTCAAAGACATAAATTTCACAATCTATAATATTTGGCTTTGATTACAACTAATTTAATTCTAAACATCGGTTAAAAACCAAGTAAGGCTGAATGACAGTGGTTTAAATCTTTTAATCAAAAGTTAATATTTAATCTTATTTGATAATTAATTATTTTAATCTTTAATCATTCTGTTCAATTAATCTACTACTATTAAGGACCACGTTGAGGCAACGACTCGTACATCACATGGCGGGTTTCCAAGTTCAAATCTAAGCGCTTAACTTCAAATGGGAACTCGTTGTTACTTTACAGTCATTCGAGTAAAACATGAAATAAACAGACATGTAATGATGATAGTCTACATGCTGACATTCTATTTTAAAGAGAAAATATTGAGCAAAAAATAAGCAAATACTGTAGACTGAGTAGATACTGTCTTCTTTTAGTTAAAATGGCAGATTGGAATTTAGTAATGCTCATTACCGCCACCAAGAGGCAAAAATGGTAATGAGTCGTTCTAAAAAACTCTGACTTTAGAAATGTAAAAAATGTTATTCAGTTTTCACCCTTAAAATTATTAAAACCAGTACTATTTGGCATGATAATAATGTTACCAATAATAAAATATAACTTGAATCTTGTTTAATTTCTTTTCCTATATGCATCAGGTCTTCTGTCACTGCCATAACACCTGTGACAATAACACCTGTGACAATAACACCTGTGACAAGCTAATTTTATAAAAATGGCATCAAGTTCACCTCAAAACTAGCATGATTGAGCACAGTAAAATCTCTATATTATATCACTGAACATGTTTTGTCCAATAAAAAAAGCTTCATACTGCCCAAAACACCAATGACACACCTTAAAGACCAATGTGTTTTTTCAAGTACAAAGGAAATTCAAATTAATTAAAAAATAAATTCCAAAACTACACAGACTTAAATAATTAGAATTACTATAAAAGGTGCTGAGCTGCACATTGACGGCTAAACAGGGCGAATTTTTTTCATGCCCTGAAAATATAGGGACAGGGTTATCACCATATATTGAAAATTACCCTAATAAGATGTAGTTATGTTCTACCTAATTATTTTAAGTTCTTGGAAGTTAAAACCACTAAATCGTTAAACACAATTAAAAGTTTTAAGTTAAATTAACTGTTTCATAGTTTTGAGTACAGTGCACTTATTTTTAATAAGTAGGTTATACTGTTCGGGAATACAGTGTAGTAAATAATTTCTCATTGATGTATATAAAACACTGACTGGTTTCCCACTAGAGAGGAGATGGAGACCATGTGGGCATAATGACTTTTATACTGTACAAACTTTACATTTTACCCTGTAATCCTCATCCTACAGCCAAACCTAACCCTTACACAAACCCGCCTGTATAAGTTTTATTTTGCAGCTCCACGGTACTGGCCTTGAACAAAAACCCCTCTATTGTCTTTTTCCAGCACAACAGTATGATGTTGTGCCTGGAACAATCGTGGTTTGACAGTGTCAAAGTAAATCTATATGACTAACAGTATTAAACTGATGAAAACAGAGCTGCTGGCCATTAAGCAGTTACAGATGCTTTCACCCAGCTGAGAGCTGATCTCTCTCTCTCTCTCTGTGTTGTAGAGCTGATCTCTCTCTCTCTCTCTGTGTTGTAGAGCTGATCTCTCTCTCTCTCTCTCTCTGTGTTGTAGAGCTGATCTCTCTCTCTCTCTCTCTGTGTTGTAGAGCTGATCTCTCTCTCTCTCTGTGTTGTAGAGCTGATCTCTCTCGCTCTCTCTCTGTGTTTTAGAGCTGATCTCTCGCTCTCTCTCTGTGTTGTAGAGCTGATCTCTCGCTCTCTCTCTGTGTTGTAGAGCTGATCTCTCGCTCTCTCTCTGTGTTTTAGAGCTGATCTCTCTCTCTCTCTGTGTTGTAGAGCTGATCTCTCGCTCTCTCTCTGTGTTGTAGAGCTGATCTCTCTCTCTCTCTCTGTGTTTTAGAGCTGATCTGCGCTCTCTCTCTGTGTTGTAGAGCTGATCTCTGGCTCTCTCTCTGTGTTGTAGAGCTGCTCTCTCGCTCTCTCTCTGTGTTGTAGAGCTGATCTCTCGCTCTCTCTGTGTTGTAGAGCTGATCTAGCTCTCTCTCTGTGTTGTAGAGCTGCTCTCTCAGCTCTCTCTGTGTTGTAGAGCTGCTCTCTGGCTCTCTCTCTGTGTTTTAGAGCTGCTCTCTCGGCTCTCTCTCTGTGTTTTAGAGCTGCTCTCTCGCTCTCTCTGTGTGTTTTAGAGCTGATCTCTGCAAGCTCTCTCTGTGTTGTAGAGCTGATCTCTAGCTCTCTCTCTGTGTTGTAGAGCTGATCTCTCTCTCTCTCTGTGTTGTAGAGCTGATCTCTCTCTCTCTCTGTGTTGTAGAGCTGATCTCTCAGCTCTCTCTCTGTGTTGTAGAGCTGATCTCTCAGCTCTCTCTCTGTGTTGTAGAGCTGATCTCTCGCTCTCTCTCTGTGTTGTAGAGCTGATCTCTCGCTCTCTCTGTGTTGTAGAGCTGATCTCTCGCTCTCTCTCTGTGTGTTGTAGAGCTGATCTCTCGCCTCTCTCTCTGTGTTGTAGAGCTGATCTCTCGCTCTCTCTCTGTGTTGTAGAGCTGATCTCTCGCTCTCTCTCTGTGTTGTAGAGCTGCTCTCTCGCTCTCTCTCGGTGTTGTAGAGCTGCTCTCTCGCTCTCTCTCGGTGTTGTAGAGCTGCTCTCTCGCTCTCTCTCTGTGTTGTAGAGCTGATCTCTCGCTCTCTCTCTGTGTTGTAGAGCTGCTCTCTCGCTCTCTCTCTCTCTGTGTTGTAGAGCTGATCTCTCTCTCTCTCTCTGTGTTGTAGAGCTGATCTCTCGCTCTCTCTCTCTGTGTTGTAGAGCTGCTCTCTCGCTCTCTCTCTGTGTTGTAGAGCTGATCTCTCGCTCTCTCTCTGTGTTGTAGAGCTGATCTCTCTCTCTCTCTCTCTCTGTGTTGTAGAGCTGATCTCTCTCTCTCTCTCTCTCTGTGTTGTAGAGCTGATCTCTCTCTCTCTCTCTCTGTGTTGTAGAGCTGATCTCTCGCTCTCTCTCTGTGTTGTAGAGCTGATCTCTCTCTCTCTCTCTCTCTCTCTGTGTTGTAGAGCTGATCTCTCTCTCTCTCTCTGTGTTGTAGAGCTGATCTCTCGCTCTCTCTCTGTGTTGTAGAGCTGATCTCTCGCTCTCTCTCTGTGTTGTAGAGCTGATCTCTCGCTCTCTCTCTGTGTTGTAGAGCTGATCTCTCGCTCTCTCTCTGTGTTGTAGAGCTGATCTCTCTCTCTCTCTCTGTGTTGTAGAGCTGATCTCTCGCTCTCTCTGTGTTGTAGAGCTGATCTCTCGCTCTCTCTCTGTGTTTTAGAGCTGATCTCTCGCTCTCTCTGTGTTTTAGAGCTGATCTCTCTCTCTCTCTCTGTGTTGTAGAGCTGATCTCTCGCTCTCTCTCTGTGTTGTAGAGCTGATCTCGCTCTCTCTCTGTTGTAGAGCTGATCTCTCGCTTCTCTCTCTGTGTTGTAGAGCTGATCTCTAAGCTCTCTCTCTGTGTTGTAGAGCTGATCTCTCGCTCTCTCTGTGTTGTAGAGCTGATCTCTCGCTCTCTCTCTGTGTTGTAGAGCTGATCTCGCTCCTCTCTCTGTGTTGTAGAGCTGATCTCTCGCTCTCTCTGTGTTGTAGAGCTGATCTCTCGCTCTCTCTCTGTGTTGTAGAGCTGATCTCTCGCTCTCTCTGTGTTGTAGAGCTGCTCTCGCCTCTCTCTCTGTGTTGTAGAGCTGATCTCTCGGCTCTCTCTGTGTTGTAGAGCTGATCTCTCGCTCTCTCTCTCTGTTGTAGAGCTGATCTCTCGCTCTCTCTCTCTGTTGTAGAGCTGATCTCTCCCTCTCTCTGTGTTGTAGAGCTGCTCTCTCCCTCTCTCTGTGTTGTAGAGCTGATCTCTCGCTCTCTCTCTGTGTTGTAGAGCTGATCTCTCCCTCTCTCTGTGTTGTAGAGCTGATCTCTCGCTCTCTCTCTGTGTTGTAGAGCTGCTCCTCTCTCTGTGTTGTAGAGCTGATCTCTCTCTCTCTGTGTTGTAGAGCTGATCTCTCGCGCTCTCTCTGTGTTGTAGAGCTGATCTCTCGCTCTCTCTCTGTGTTGTAGAGCTGATCTCTCGCTCTCTCTCTGTGTTGTAGAGCTGATCTCTCGCTCTCTCTGTGTTGTAGAGCTGATCTCTCGCTCTCTCTCTGTGTTTTAGAGCTGATCTCTCGCTCTCTCTCTGTGTTTTAGAGCTGATCTCTCGCTCTCTCTGTGTTGTAGAGCTGATCTATCTGTCTGACAGCATTAATTATCTGAAGCTGCTGCCTCTCCTCACTCCTGAAAGAACCACTGGTGCTGGAGTATCTCCTCAAAGGTGGGGCGTTTGGGTGGCTCAAACACCAGACACCTTTTGATGAGACTACAGCATTTTGTAGAAGAATAAAGAAGAGAGCTGATTAGTCATGATAATGTGACGCACATAACAATCAATTCAAGTTCAGCTGGCAAACATATTTATCAATGTATTATTTTGTTCTCAATAATGCCATTCACTCACCTTCAGATAAGTCCGGATTCAGAAAAAGGTCTTCCACTGCCTCATCGTATGGCAAACATCCGTTGACCATCTCAAAGAGGATCAACTCGAGCAGGGCTGGGCTATCACCTCTGGTGGGCAATAATTTGATGCCCCTGAAAGCAAGAACAGCATTCTGAAAACATTGAGTAAATCTGTAAAAGGGTGACATGATAAATAAGTTTCCACTTAACACAAAATGTCAGCTGACCTCTATATTGGTGGCTGTCCATTGCTTCCCCAGTGAACACCAAACCACAGTCAAAGTCAATCAGCTTAAGATCGTAGGTGCTGGTATTGACTAATGTGTTGTCTGGGTGGATGTCACTGTGGAAGACACCGTGGCTGATGCAGTGCTGCACCGCCTGGACAGCTTAACCCATCAAATGATACGCTGTGGACTCCGACAGCGTATCATGACGGAAGATGAAGTCCTTCAGGGTCTCACAGGGATGTGGGAATTCCATGATGATGGTGATGTCGTTGGGATCTTCAAACCATTCCAACATCTGCACCACATTCTGGCAAAAGGGCTCCTGCCTCACCATCAACAGCAGTGCCACTTCTGTGAGCAGAGGTTTGGAATGGCCAGGCTAGAGAGACATCAAGAAAAGATTACTTGTCTATAGATTACAACATACAAACATAAATATTGTTGTTAGCTCTAAAGTCTATATTGTCAATACTATAATTAATAAACTTAATATATAATTAATATATAATTGTTTTGCCAACTTACAATGGTAAGATAGGCGTCGTCCTCCCACTTGGATAGCAATTTGATGGCGACCTGCAAAAAACAGTTAAGTTAAAAAATAAAGCACATAACCTTTGTATGATTATAATCATGTATGTTTTGATCTAAACATGGACATGAAACTCTACCTTCTTGCCATCAGCTATCCGTGTGCCTTCATACACCATTCCAAACACTCCAGACCCCCAACAAACTTCCCTCTGTATAATGGTCATCATGATATCCTAAAAAACACACAGACACAAAGAATGTGATAACACCGTATATGATTTGCAAATTCCTTAATAACACAGATTAGATGACAGACTCACCATCAGTGGGCTCGAAAGATGAGCAAACTGGGACAGACAACAGCTCAGAAACAGCCGAGTCTGTGTCAGGTGAGTCCTCGAGCCAGGATGGATGTGATGCCTGCGGGACGGGTGTCCGCTCCAACTAGGTGAACGCGAGTCAGGCCGTAGTGGAGGCACTAGCACCTGGACTCTGGTCTCTCATCTGTGGAGGAAGGGACGCTTCACTGCCCTCCAGGTTCTCCTAAAGAACCCCCGGACTCAGGTCCGCTTCCTCTCTAAAATAAACAACAAACCGCAAATGATTATGATAATTAATATTATTATGTGTATAATATGTGAGAACTCATCTCACCTGGGCGGTTCTCCTCTGGAGGTGTCTGGAGGAGACATCGCCTCTGCACTGGGTCATGTGTCAGGCAGCAGTGGAGGCACTATCGGCTCCATTCTGGTCCCGCGGCCGTGGAGGAACGGGTGCTTTATCGCCTTCCAAGTTCGCCGGATGAACCCAGAGACTCCGACCTGCTTTCTCTCTATAGCATGAAAAGAAAAATAAATGTTTTATGAATGTGTATGTTATTGTCCGAAATGTGCAATTTTAATATAGTTTTTTTCTTTATCTTTTCTTTTTGTAACTTGTGTATCATAGCAACAGCACAGATACCTGCGTGATATACGCATACAGTCTAAAATAAGAAAGTAATACATTTACAGAACAGTAACAGCAATAAATAACTAGATGAAGTAAAAGTTTGTGAACAAACTTTATGTTGGCCTGAGAAAGCCTAGACAGAAAGTAAGATATAAACAAAAGAAAGAACTGTGAATAACAGATTTAAAGACTGTTAAAAAGAGAAGAATGGATAGAGTATGACATAGATTGAAAGTGTTCAAGAGATAGACAGAAGACAGATCAATTTTTTATTTTGTGGTTTGAAACATACTTTTCAAGTAGTTTGTACTTGGTTACTTAGGGAATTAACAGACGTTGTTTATCTGTTTATAGTGTTTTTTTATGTACAGTAATATGTTCAGGTTGAGTTCAACTCACTGTGTATGTCCATGGTGTCCTGAGGTGTCTCTTTATCTGCCGCCAGAAAGTCGATGGAGACCCCCTGCATCCCATCGACCCCAGCCGCAGAGAGAGACGGACACCTGGACGTGATGCTCATGTGTGCTGATACAGAAACAACACGCGGTGTAAATAAACACTTTGTGGGTGTCTGTACTCACACACACTCGCTGGCTTTCTGAATCTCTGTGAAAAACAGCTCAGTGTGTCAGTCGCATCAGATGATCAGTGAATGAATAATATCAGTTGTGTATTGCTGGATATAGTGACTGACGCGACACGCTGTGACCTCATAGCCTGCGTGTTCACCTTTCAACAAACACCAGCTGAGGCCCAAATACATATGAAAATGTCAACATTTTGCCCCATTTAACATATTTTTATTTATGAAAAACAAATATAAAAATAAATATCTAAATAAAAAATAAGAAAATGTCAGTTATTTACTCATGCTTTATTGTATAACCTACAAACACATAACACAAAGCATTTTTTATTTAATAGTTGTACATACAGTACATCAAACAAATGAAATTAAACTATTATATTTAATGAACTGTTTTCCAAATTTAGTACAGTCATTTTTAAATATAATTACGCAAACAAACAAGGGAAAATATCCATTAAAATGTAGTAAAAAAACAGTAGTGTTGTTTACACTGAAATGTATACAGAAATATACAGTTTTGTACAGAAATATACAGAACTGCTTGTCATTAGTTGTGGCAACCAAATTTCTGAGTGAGACTGATCAGACATAGAAGCTGTTGTAAAGACGTTTCACTGCATTTCATCCTATTGAGATCTTTACCGAGCAGTAGACGACATTCACAGGACATTCAGAGTATAACATCAGGAAGACCAAAGTACTTTCAAAGTCACACCTACAGCTGCATCTCCAAGATGGTTCGGCCTTCAAAGAAGAGGAGAAATGAAGAGCCGCAGGAGAACCTCCAGGATCTGGGGTTGGAGGGCAGGTATGTGTGTAACGCAGCTGTCATCCCTGACTTTTGCCCACCACCCATCAGGACTGTCCGCGCTGTCAGTGGATGTGATACCAGAGAAGCATCTCTTCATCCATGGACGCACTGTGAGGGATCCTTGGTGGATGCCCTGCTACAGATGTCCTCTGGTCGGTGCCGTTCCTACAGCCTGGACTTGGGGTTGAGGATTAAGCAGTGCCTGTGGGAGACACTCGGCTGTCCCAGCTTCTGCGAGGAGGTCCAGGATGTAAATATGTATATATCAAATATTCTACTGCTTACATTATTTTTATAAGATAGATTATAGATAGATTTGTACATATTTATATGTAGTACAGTAAGTTTGAGGTCTATTGTACCATGTCTCTGATCTGTTTTTTCATGATTTCGATGTTTTGGATTCCTGTGCTCCAAATTTGTGGGTGCTTGTGTTTATTATTCCAGATGCCATCCACTAAAGCAGTTCACGGTCAGTATAAAAGGTAAAGTTGCTGCCCGGCCAATATTTATAATAAATCAATTTTTACCAATAAAAACAACTAACATAACTAATAATATAATATAATATAATATAATATAATATAATATAATATAATATAATATAATATAATAATATAGTAATACGGAATTATTATATATAATAAAACGACTTATATATATATACTAATATAATGTAATATAAACATTTAAGTTTGTCATGTCTTTATTTTGCAATTTCACAATTGTGTCTTTTCTTTTATTAATAAACATTTAAATAAATAAACAAACTAATTTGCCATTTCTTAATTTTGCAATCTCACAATTGTGTCTTTTCCCTTATTAATAAACATTTAAATAAATAAATAAACCAGTCTGTTATGTCTTTCTTTTGCACCATTACAAGTGTATTTTTTGTGTTGTATGTTTATGTTAAAAACAGTAATGAGATTTCTGTGTTTTTTTGACCCTCAGTGGTTATCTGGGCCCAGAGACATCCATGTATATGTCTGTATACACAGAAAACACTAGATTATGTTTGAAAGTTACACAAGCCAAGTGAAATAATGTTTTAAAAGAAATAGATCTTTCAGTATCGCTTATTAAAATTTTAAAGTTAAACTAAAAACATTCATCCACAGTCATTCTTAATGCTCTATGATATTGTAACATGTAATCAAACTCACTGAACAGGTTTAAAATCCAGAGATACAAACTATTATTGCTTGTTCAATTAGGACGCTGTCTACAGATTATCATTCTCATTAGCATGTTTTTGTGAGAATAAATGTAGGTAAGTAGAATTAAACACACAGGCTTTACACTTACATTTTTTAAGGAGCACTTGTACATGTATTTACAAAGCTGTAATGATGACACAACTGTTTATGATTAAACAGACACCGAGGACAACAATGATGCACATTTCATGTTTATTTGAATGCATTTATTGCCACTTTGAAATATCTTCTTTTGTGTTCTGCAATAGAAATAAATATGAGATGCCAACATGGATTTTTTCTTGACATCAATATAATTGCATAAATGCATAATGAATATAAACTATAAACTAAAAAAATGACAAAAACTAAGTTTAAAGCTGATAGCTCTTTTAATTTACACTGAGAAAAGAAACAAAAACAGATTGTCATTACAGAGGACTGCAAGATTTACCAAACAAAAATCACTATTGTTTATTACAATGTTGATATTAGTATCAAGATTATTAATATAAATTATCAGAATACATTAAAACGTTTTTACACGTTACAAAAAACTGAGAAATAAATGATATTATCACTGTTTTAGGTTTTAGTGAATCAATCTTCACATTGATTCTAGCGTGAAAAAAGTAGCATGAAAAACAAAACAGTTATTCAAACTGGGAATAAACTGTTTATATTAAAACGTCAATGACTAAAGTTTATAATGAAAGAGTGTGTCTACACTGTACAATGAATCTGTATGCTGTTGTTAATGATGAACTGAAGTGCGGTGCACTTCCACCCACTTTTTAAACTGGTGACTTAAGTAACGCCTCTGATTGGCCATTTAGCCATTTAGCGTCTGCGATTGGTCGAAATGCTCATCGCTGCAGGCTATCTTTGATGCAATGTGTTAATCTAAATAAAACATTTTAATCGACGTTCGTTCATTTTCTCATTTGATTGGTTAACATTTTGACATTGACGAACCCAGCTGCTCTGGTTTTATTCCACAATTGTAGTAAAAATGAATACTATTATTATTTCTTTATATCATAACAGTGAAGCGGGCCCACACGTGAAAACTCCCGGTACTTCAGATGATGGCCAGTCAGCCCCTGCATTCGTTCATTTTCACAGTCCATTTCGTCCGCGACTGTCGTAGTAAAATTATTATTACAGGAATTTTCCCTCTTCTTCTTAAATCAGAGGACATTTTTGTTGATCTTGGTGTCATTTTCACCAAAGCCAGCTGTTCCTTTAACGTACAATAAAATGACCCGGCTTTAGTCAAAGTTGTTCAGGAAACCTAAGCCAAATGTTAAACCATACGACTTACTTCGAATATGATTCGTATGAAAAACATACTGTTTTTATATATATAAAAAACTTTTATTCAATATGTTAGTTCTTACATAACGGGGAAAATGTACTTTATAATAACCTAGTCGTATATGTCGCTTGCATCTGCATTACATAAATAAATAAGTCAATGCATTCTAGGGAAAGTAAAAGGGCAAAGAGGATGCGTCAAAGGCGCGTAATGAAATCTCGCGAGACCTGGACGCGAGATCAAATTGCAGGCAGAGGAAGGCAAGAAAAGGCAGATCTTGACAAACTAATAAAAGCTGTTATAATGTCGGGACGATCCGTGCGAGCGGAGACGCGCAGCCGAGCAAAAGATGATATCAAAAAAGTCATGGCAGCAATCGAAAGGGTCCGTCGGTGGTAAGTTGCTTATTTAAAAAGGGAAGTTTCTGTTCTTCAGCGTTACAAAAATAAAACTTCAGAGTGGCGGGGATGGTTACGTCATTGCATTACGTGAGAGGCAAGCGAGTCAGCCAATGAGGTTTAGAATATTTAGTGCGTGGGCGTGTCTAATGCAATGGAGATTGTACCATGGATTATACAACGTTTTTGTATAAAAGTTAATGATTTTGTTGCATTAAAATTTCTGTACATGTCTGGTTTATATATATATATATATATATATATATATATATATATTTATATATTTATTATTATTATTATTATATTTATATACAACATTTTTTGAATAGTTAATTTACAGTATTTCATATGGTAATGTAGTAAAAAACTGTATTACAGTAAAACAATCCAATGGGTCAATTATAGAATAACTAAATACATTATGGTGATAAAATTTAAAAAATACAGTGTGTTTAACTGAAAATAATATTGCAAGAAATGTGACCCGGACATGTTTTCTCACATTTTCCTCTAAGGGAAAAGAAGTGGGTAACAGTGGGAGACACATCCCTACGGATATTTAAATGGGTCCCTGTTACAGAAACTAAAAAGGTTTGTGGGGAAAAGATATCACAAATCATCTTAACACAGATGCAGATACATACAGTAGATATACTGTTCTCTCTGTCTTTCTAGATTTACAAGCCTAAAGGGCCAGGTACTGCAGTAAGGGAATTAAAGGGCTTTCCTACAGATGTGATGTTAGAAAATGCCCGTTCAGTGTTACTGGATTTTCAAGGTAATTCATGACTCATCAGGTGATGTTTATGTAAGACTTCATGTAAGACATAAGCAAGCTTAATATTTCCTCTGTAAACAATTCTAAACATCCCCTATTTAATGTAATGCAACACTGGGCTGTTGTAATGCTCTAGTTAAGACAATGCAGTCTTTGCTCCAGATATTACAACATTATGAGAATGTTATTATAATTCTCAACCAACAAATATGTTTACATGTCTTTTTCATGTCATTCTTTTTCATGTCATTCTTACAGATGACAACAGTAATCAGAGTTTCCTGTCAGATGCCTATCAGTCTAATACAAAAGTGGACAGCAGTGGCAACTCCAGCCCACAGCATGTCAGTGAGGCTGTGAGCCCGTCCCATGCGAGTTACTTCCGTACCGAGGATTCCCAGCCACCCACCCTAGGACAAGAGACTATGGAAGCTGAGAGAGGTAATACAAACCGTACGCTCCGCTCAGGCTTAAAGGAATCCTAATCGTTACTGCACACAGTCTCATACAATTCATCACACATTGAATATTAAGTACAAGTGAGTCTTTGTTTTTCTTTGCTTCTTGTGATCAAACTTCACATGTAGAGACATCAACGACCAGCAGCGAAGTCACAGATGAGCCTCCGACTCTCATTAAAGAAGATGTGTTGTCACTGTCTGCTCAGGTAACATCCACCCATCTTTAAATAAATGCTTGTACAAAACAGCTGCTGCATTTTGCGATTTAATTGCACTGATTGACATTATACCTGTTTCAGGAAGAGGAAGAAATTGGAGCCCCGCCACTTAAAAGAGTTTGCACTGAACAAAACTCAACTCTGAGTTAACCTTACTACGATAAACATTACAAAACTGTTTATCAAATGGTCAAATGTTTCAATGAAGTTTTATAGAAGACTAAACTATACATTGAAGAGACATTTCTACAACTTGCCAAATGACTGAAAGTGGCTTTTCTTGTTGTTTTTATTAGTCCTTCACAAGATATTACTCAGATCTTCAGGTATTTTCTAATAAGGGTAAAGCATTTTGCATTACATATTAAAATTAATTGTACAAAATGCATGCTTTCTAAATGTAGAAAGAACTTTAATAGCATAACACGCATGTAATGCATACAAAAATATATGTTTACATTTTCAAGATTTATTATCAATGTTTTGTGTTTACATCTTTTAAAGTATTTTAAAGTGTCTGTTTAGTGTTTTGCATACAAGCATGGTAATGCATGCAATTCAGGGCAGTTTTAGGCAACACCCTTTCTCTTTTTTTCTTCTTTATCCGTATTCTTTTGTTTGTTTTTGTTTATTGTACCATATCAAATAAATGTACTTTCATACTAAAGGAAAAGAAATGCTGGCAAGGCCACTTTTTGTATTTTAAATATAAAATTTTAAATCCACATTATGTAGCCAGTTACAGTTATTAACACAACCATTTGGATTTATATGGCTTTTCTGAGAAGGTTTTATGACATTTACATTTAGCTGACGCTTTTATCCAAAGTGACTTAAAAATATTAGGAGACAATGAAGTATGAGTATGGCAGACAGTGAATACTCAATTCTTTGTTTTATTTAAATCTTTATAATAAAACAATACATTAGACATATATGGCCAGATCACTAGACTTTAGTTTAATCTAGACTGTCTCTTTAATTGGAACAAGAGTGTCGTGTGCACTCTCTATTGTCTCCATTTAAACTCACTACCCCAGCCTCTTTCAATCTGAATGCAAATCTAAAAATAAGCATTTCTAATTAATAATAATAATAAAAGCTTCAAAATGAACTGTCATCTTAAAATAATGTAGAAATGTATCACATACTCTTGTCACGCTTCTTAACACTCCTTGAATGTATTTTTGATTAGGGGCGTGTTTCTTTGACAAAAGGTGGAGTAGATACGACTGACAGTTGAATTGACCAATCAAATATCTCGGTTTGTGTCGTAGTTTTATAATAACCAATAGTTTTATGCAAGGGGCGGTGCTTATCCTTGAGACGCTGCCTGCTACCGGGGTAACGGAGTTTTGAGGTTGTACGGAATGTTGCCGGTGTAGCAGGAACTCCCGCCATTTTTCAATCGCCTAAAACCGTCTTGTTTGTTTATGTAATCGACACGTCTTTCAAAACGCTATCTACAGGGTTTACGCTCGCTAAGGACGAGGAAGGCTTACGTCGCTCCGGCCTGGACAATCAATAGCACACGGAGCTGAGTGGTGGAAGAAAGCGCGCCATACCCGCTCTGACGGGCCGCCTCCGCTTCAGTTGCGTTTCGCGCGTTCACCCCGGCACTTCACCAGCTTCCCTTGCGTTCACTCACACACGCACACTTTTACAGCTACATCAACATGACCTAATGGGCTCAGCCGGACAGAATTTCACAGAAGACATGTAACTGATCTACTACAGCTACAGTTTGTTTAGCTTTTGTTTTCACGAGAAAGTAAGTAAAGCGACGCGCGCTAGCCTAGCCCTGATGCTACGCCGCTGAGACACGCAGGTTTTACGGGATATTCAGTTCGAGCTGAGATCGAAGAAGTTTAGGTTACCGACAGATACATCTAGGACCGCACGAGCCCGCGATGGCACCGTTGCTAGGACGAAGGCCGTACCCGCTAGCTAAGCCGCTGTCGGAGCCGCCGGGCCCAGGAGAGGAGGTGTTCATCATCGAGCACACTAAAGAGGCCTTCAAGAACAAAGAGTATCCTTTATGACTGTCTCTACCGTCCACTTACATGCTTCACACATACAAACACCTGCACGCGAGGGTCTCGATCCGTGATTTCCACGCGGATCGTGTTTTGTGAGCTCGTGTACATTTCTCTGTACATTAATGCGTTTATTATTGTTTTCCTCTCATGCGCTGCATCTTATTGTGACGCTACGCGGTTAAAGGTGACCATGACGTTATGCGTATCTAGGGTCAGACTTTGAAGCCGCGGAGGGTCGTTGTGTTGACTTGTTTTTTAGGTAATGAAGCGTGGTAAATGTCATGTTTAACAGTTCTTGTACTGTGCGGTTTAAAGCGAGCTAATGCTAGCACGCTAGCTTCGAGGCGCACAGTTTGCGTGTTTCGTCTAGCTAAACAGTTTCCCATATAAACTGCCATGACTCAAGCTTGTGTAAGACACTGCTTAGGTGCTAACCTAAGGAGGCGTGTTATTCTTTGCGATGTCGGATGTTGTGTAACGGTGTATAATTGTGTTTGGTTATGAAGATTTTTAGTTATACTATTAATTTGTTGTATGAAGAACATGATGTGGTTTAACATGCACTTCTAGCTCAGACTAGCTGGACTGAAGGGAATGTGAAAGTTCACGTGCAGCTGCTGCGCGAGGTCACTCTCTGCTCGCCACGTGAGTTGAGATTGACAGTACAGTAAAGCCTCAGTACTCGCTGTCATTAGTCATTTTCTGCTGTCAGATAAACTGTAATATGCTGCTTTTCTGTTCAATTCGTATAATAATCTAACAGAATTATACATTTGCTGTGAAAATTGAACGTAGACATTTCGTAAGTGACACCTGTGTAACAGCAATACTGATCAATTTTACTGTGCAGACAGAGGATACGTTACATACATACAGGGCGGGGCTTTGGAGGAAAAGCGTGATTAAAGGGAAGGGCTAATTGAGTAGTTAATCCTGGAACAAGTCTCATTTATTTAGGTGTGTACACATCATACCTGGTCATTTTTAGCAGATTCATGCCATCACAATGAAACTAGACAGGGTCTAAAGAAGTGGTTATGTGTTTTAAATTAGTGCCTGTGTCTCTACCTTCAATCATCATTCAATGAATTTTCCAGATTTGTTCAGTAATTAAATTGTGTATCACGATTAATAGATGTCGTGTCTGACAAATCAAAGTAAGCTTATATTGTATATATGTCTAATTTAAATGAGCAATGTGTTCATGTTGTGACTGCTGATGCTGCTGGCCCTTTAATTATTGAGCTGTACTACACACATACATTATGAATGAAGCTCTCATAGTGAACTGAAAGAGGCGTTCACTCCTGGCCATCTTAGTTGTTTTAGTACCGTTACAAAATCTAGTTCCTTTTTGGTTTTACAACTGTTAAAAGCTTTGCAGATTCTGTATTGGAGTGTGTTTTATGACCTTAACGGCACTGTTCAGAGAGTATGAGGCTCGGCTGCACAGATACGGAGAGCGGATATGGACGTGCAAGAGCACCGGCAGCAACCAGCTGACACACAAGGAAGCCTGGGAAGAGGAGCAGGAAGTCACTGAGCTGTAAGTCACCAGAAACCAATGAATAAACGTGCAGCTTTTCATGCATCAGTCTTCTATTGTTTTAGCCAAGTGCTGTTATAATTGTGTCTTTTCCTGACACTGTTTGCTTGATGGCTGTAAAGTGTAATTAAGTTATTAACTGACATGATAATGTAATTTCATATGTATATGTTGGGAAACTCCCCTAAATGCCACAAATTATATTTATGAACATTTTCTGTGTAACACAAACATTACACTACATTTTTATCGCAGACAAAGCATTGAATTTGGTTTGTACAATGATGTGCCTTGTCGCATCTTGAGACCCGTTCCATGTCTGTGATCTTGCTCTTCATGCTAGTCAATCTCAATTTTCTCACAGATATTCACGTGAATAATAGGATGTAACAGTATTCATGTGTTAATAAAGTTTTATTATACAGTAGATCACCAGGGATTTGAAATTTTGTAGTGTGTAAAAGTTTAATTCATGGCACCTCATTGATCTATAAGTGTGGAAGCATGCATTTAATAGTGCGTCTGCATGTGTAGCAAAGCTATAGCAAACTAATCTATTTTGATTGTTGTGTTGAGACCCTCCACTTCAATAATGGCAAAATTCTCTCTCTCAATCTGTGACCTGCTAAGCTGATGTTCAGATATATATATTGTGTGTGTGGAGAAGAGAAAAGGACAGTTTAACTGCACTCAGAGAACTGTGGGCAGCATAGGCCACGCTGAACGTTATGCTGTTCATGTGTATAGTTGCTTTTTTCTTTTCCTAATTTTTTTATATGCAGTCATTCATTGAAGCTGTGCTTCTCATCTCCCTCTGCTGGCTATTAGGAGAACTGAAGCAATTCTGAGATTACTGTATAAAGTTTAGTTTCCATCACCACTACAACTCGAGTGATCATTTCATTGATGATTGAGAATGGTTGTTTAAGACTATTTATAAGGAAATCATTTATAAGAAGTCTTCCCAGTCTTAAACTGACAATTGTCTATCTTTTAGTTGTACATTTTATAAGTAAAACTTCATAGAAATGATTTTCTTCAATTATGTTTATAGGCTTCAAGAGGAGTATCCGGCATGGTTCGAAAAGCCTGTTTTGGAGATTGTGCACCATAACACAGTACCTCTTGATAAGCTAGTTGATCTGGCATGGGTGGAGATTCTGACAAAGTATGCAGTGGATGAAGAATGTGACTTCCTGGTATGAACTTGGATTTCTTGGATTTCATTTGTAAATGACATAATGAAGCTGTTATTAGTGCCAGTCACTACACAGATAAGATAAAGATTAGCATTTAGGATCATAAAACATGTTTTCATTAATAATTTGATTAAAGATTTGAAACATTAAATGGTAAATTGTTTAATTTCTCTTTTTTTAAGGTTGGCAAGGATAAAACATTACGTGTAAAGGTAGTAAAGATTCATCCTCTGGAGACCCCAGCAGAAGAACAAGCAGAGAAGAAGATAGAAGGAGCTTGTGATTCTCCATCCAGTGATAAAGAGAACGCCAGTCAGGAGAACCTGAAGAAAGATCTGCAGTCCAAAGAAGAGAACAGAAGAGAGAGTCTATGTAAGCAACTGCTACTTGCATTTTAAATATATAATGTCATGCATATAAAAAAAAATGTGTATCCTTTAGTTCATTAAAAAATTGTAAGATATTAATAATCACCAGTGTTTTCTTATTTATGATAAGAATACAGATTCAATGTTTGTCATGCTCTTTAAGAGTTGGCTTTGCCATAACGTATTATATTCTTTGTAAATTTTAACTTTGTTTGTTTTTCTTTTTGACTGCAGCTGATAGGGCCCGCCGCTCACCCAGAAAACTGCCCACCAGCATGAAAGAAGAGAAGAAAAAGTGGGTCATGCCCAAGTTTCTGCCCCACAAATACGACGTCAAACTTCTGAACGAGGACAAAGTTATTAGCGATGTCCCCGTAGACAGCCTGTTTAGAACAGAACGCCCTCCCAACAAAGAAATCATGCGCTATTTCATCAGACACTACTCTCTGAGGCTGGGCTCGGGTGAGAGCGCCCCCTGGGTGGTGGAGGATGAACTAGTGAAAAAATACAACCTGCCAAGCAAATTCAGCGACTTTTTATTGGACCCACACAAGGTGGAATACATTTGTATGATGCTTCAGTGAATCATATTATCAGTAATAAAATAAAAATGACAGTTTTGTTTTATGTTATTCTGTTTTCTTGTAGTTTTTGGCAGAAAATCCATCAGGTAAGAGGAAAAGCATATGCTCACCGGAAGGTAAACCCAATAAAAAGCTGAAATCTGGGGAGTCGGGAGCCAATGGCGAAGGAGTGAAAGGGGAGAAGACGAAGAAAAAAGACTCCCAGAACATCCCACTCAGTCCAACCCTCTGGGAACATATGCAGGTGTGTTTAAGCATGAGACATTAGTGTATTACAAGCTTTCAAAAGCCCACTTCCTGGACAGAATGCTATGCGAACTCAGCATAAAAACAAAACTGTAAACCTGGAAATCAAGGACTTCAACATATTCGATTTCCAGCTCTAACAGTCGTTGAAATGTTTAGATCATGTTTTATTTTTTGGTTAAGCTTAGAATGAGTTTGGAATATGTGATCTTAATTCTTGTATATTTTTTCCTTAGGTGAAAAAAGTTAATGGATCTCCTTTAAAAGTGAAAAACTCAGGGACATCAAAGAAATCTGATGATGAAAACATCCTCACTACTCCCAAATCCAGCAAGAAGCAGGGAGACAAAAAACACACAGATGCCAAAAAAAGCCGCAAGAGCGGAGTCACCAAGACTCCCACTGGCCAGAGGTCCTCCAAAAAGGAGGAGAAAAACTCCGGAAGCTCTAAGAAACCTAAAATGAAGCAGATGACCCTTTTGGATCTTGCCAAAAGTCCACCGGCAGCGGCAAGCCCAAAAAAGCGAGCGAGAAGTTCAAGTACCGGAACCCCCAAGCTTGGCAAACCATTGCCACCGATGGCATTGCATCTTCTGCGCTTTTACAAGGAAAATAAAGGCAAGGAGGACAAAAAGAACACGCTGTCCTCTATGGTGTCTAAGGCTGCAAAGGCGCTGTCGGCAGAGGATCGCGGGCGTCTCCCTGAAGAACTCCGGGAGCTGGTGGAAAAGCGGTGGGAGGTTCTCGAACATAAACGCCGCTGGGCCCTAATGAGCGAAGAGGAGAAACAAGATGTACTTCGCCAGAAGCGACAGGAAGTAAAGCAGAAACTGCGAGAAAAAGCAAAAGAACGGCGGGAAAAGGAGATGCAGATGAAAAGGGAGATGTCTCGACGTTATGAAGACCAGGAGATTGACGGCAAGAGCCTGCCGACGTTCCGCTTGTTCGATATGCCCGAGGGCCTGCCCAATGCACTTTTTGGTGACATAGCCATGGTAACAGAATTCCTCCACTGCTATTCAGGTCTCCTGATGCCCGATGACCAGTATCCTATCACTTCTATCGCTCTAATCGAGGCACTAGCTGGTGAGAAGGCAGGTTTCCTGTACTTGAATCGTGTTCTGGTGGTTCTGCTTCAGACTTTGCTTCAGGATGAGCTGGCCGAAGGCTACAGCGAACTGGACATGTCGCTATCCGAGATTCCTCTCACCTTGCACTCCGTATCCGAGTTGGTACGCCTATGCTTGCGGCCGTCAGACGCTCACGGAGAGGAGAGCGTCCAAAGCTCAGAGGACTGGGCGCCTGGTGGCGGCTACGACGATGTGGTGACCAGCGAGTTTCTGGAAAGGCTGGAGACGTCTGAGGTGTTTGAGCTGACGCCTCAGGAGAAGGTCAGCCTGCTGGTGGCGCTGTGTCATCGCATCCTCATGACCTACTCGGTGGAGGATCACGTGGAGGCCACTCAGCAACGATCTGCCGAGCTGTGGAAGGAACGGCTCGCCACGCTCAAAGAGGTCAATGACCGCAAGAAAGCGGAGAAACAGAAACGCAAAGAGCAAATGGAGGCCAAGACGGATGCTGGTGGAGATGTAAAAACGGAGAAAAAGAAAGATGTGAATGTGAAGAAAGAGCCGCCGAAGGTTTCTAAAGTGGAACCGGAGCCAGAAGACATGATCAGCACAGTGAAGAGCAGACGCCTGTTGGCCATTCAAGCCAAGAAAGAGAAAGAAGAGCAGGATCGGCAAAACAAAGGTAAAAACAGGGTTTAAACAACATGGAGACGCTAAATTTAAAGGCTGTTCTGGCTGATCATCGCTTGTGGTGTGTTTCCTACAGAGCGTATGGAGAAGGAGGCTGAGGAAGAGCGAATCAGGAGGCAGAAGGCAGCAGCAGAAAGAGCTTTTCAGGACGGGGTCACCAAAGCCAAGCTGGTCATGAGGAGAACACCTCTGGGCACAGACCGCAACCACAACCGGTAGCTAACCTCACGTCAGTCTGTGCTTGTGTTGATTCAGCGTTTTGAAGCAGTGTTGAACAATGTTGCGTGGTGTTCTGCAGATACTGGCTGTTCTCTGATGTGGTTCCCGGGCTGTACGTTGAGAAGGGTTGGGTGCATGAGAGTATAGACTATACCTTCACCCTGCCTCCTGAGGAGGAGCCGGTGCTGTCCGAGGAAGATGAAGA
Source organism: Beaufortia kweichowensis (assembly GCA_019155185.1). NCBI lineage: Eukaryota > Metazoa > Chordata > Actinopteri > Cypriniformes > Gastromyzontidae > Beaufortia > Beaufortia kweichowensis. The sequence goes on from CM032802.1 coordinate 16,848,914, forward strand.
GGTGAAGAAAGAAGAGGAAACTGAAGGTTAGTCCATCCATTTATAATGCACTCTTTAAGTGGCATTTACAGGAAGGGGTTGTGGAGATTTGTAAGTCGTAGACAGGGACCATCTCCTTATGTTATTTATATAGTGGATGTGCTGGTGATAATTTTTGTAGCAACTAAAATGTACTGTAAGCATTCTGTGTATATAATATTCATTCTGTACCCCCTCAGATGGAGAGAAAGAGGATGAAAGCAGCATAGCTAGTGCTTCAAATGAAAATGGCCAGCAGGGGGCGTCAGGGCCTGAGACCTGCATCGAGACCACTGTGCCCAAACAAGGCCAGAACCTTTGGTAAGATCTCTTTTGCTTTCCCAAACATTTAATCTGTGTCTTAAAAACCATTCTTTACTGGGCAGTAACACAATTGATTGTTCTCACAGGTTTGTGTGTGACACACCAAAAGATCTAGATGAACTAATAGAGAATCTTCACGCTCAGGGAGCGAGAGAAAGTGAACTCAAACTCAGGCTACAAATGCAGTAAGTTCACACATACACACACTTTCTCCAAACATGGAGATCATCACGTTAGACTTCTTGAGAAAAATCGACTTTGTGCTTTTAGATACCAGGACATCTTGCACTCTATCCATCTCACGAAAAAAGGAAACCCCGGTCTAAAGACCTGCGACGGACACCAGGAGCTGCTCAAATACCTGCGTAGTGACATCATCGAGGTGGCATCTCGTCTGCAGAAAGGAGGTTTGGGCTACATGGATGACACGTCTGAGTTCGAAGAGCGGGTGAGTGTGTTTACCGTGCCTTTATGCTACACGATCGTCTCCCCGGAACCCACCTGACCTCTGGCGTCTGTTCCCAGTTACGGGATCTGGAGAAACTGCAGGACTTTGGAGAGTGTTTGATCACCCTGCAGGAGAGCGTCATTAAGAAGTTTCTGCAGGGCTTCATGGCACCTAAACAGAAGAAGAAAAAGAAGGTTGGAGGTGAGGAGAGCTCGGCGGCGGTGGTGGAGGAGGTGGATGATCAGAAGAGGCTGGCTGAAGAAGCTAGGGTAAGTGTTTGGTGGCATTTTCTGGAAAGCTATTGTTTCTAGAGAAATAAAATATTAGAGATGGTAATGTTTGGTCTAATACTCTTGACATACCAAAAACCTTTAAGGCCCCACATTTTTTTAGTAATAATAATATAGATATAGAGATGTATAGATATATTATATTATTAAGAAAATGGTAAGGGTCTCATGTGAATTATGTGCAAAATAGAATTTACTATAACTGTACTAAAAATTCTAGACAGTAGTGTTTTAGATGACAGTTGTACAATAAATCCTCAGGTGGCAACGGCGGTGGAGAAGTGGAAGTGTGCTGTCCGTGAAGCTCAGACATTCTCCCGCATGAACGTGCTGCTCGGCATGCTGGACGCCTGCATCAAGTGGGACATGTCTGCAGAAAACGCCCGCTGCAAAGTGTGCCGAAGGAAAGGTGAGACACATCAAAGTCAACCTGAAACGCACAAGATCATGTTGTTTTTCGAATGCTGTCAAGCAGGACAATGCACTTTTTTTTAATGCAATCACTATTCACCCAGATTGCAGCTTGGGTTACTTGTTAACCGCCATCTATTCTTTGATTTCCCTGAGTGACCGTCACAGATATAGTGTTTGCCGGGGTTTAATGGCACCTGTCGCTGTGTTACGTGAGCTGCACACTGGAAGGAAGTTCACGCTTTCAGACTGATTTAATGTGTAACTCATCTGCTGTGTGTCTGCAGGGGAGGACGATAAGCTCATTCTGTGTGATGAGTGTAATAAAGCTTTCCACCTGTTCTGTCTGCGGCCCGCTGTATCGCATACCGGCGGGTGAGTGGCTGTGTCCGGCCTGCCAGCCCACCGTCGCCCGACGCAGCTCCAGGGGCAGGTAATGTCTCATGATACACGCACCCTCACTTTTGTTATAATATATATATATATATATATTATATACATATATACATATATACATATACATATATATACATATATATATATATATATATATATATATATATATATATATATATATATATATATATATATATATATATATATATATATATATATATAGGGAACTGCAATAAGGGCCAAATGATAATCAATAATATTTGATCAATATTGAGATCAATGATTAATTAGCACGCCATTATTTGTTGAATTTAACCAAAACAATTTTTTATTGTCACACAAGCTAATTAAAATTGACTGCCTTCACATCCATATTGTGCAACATTCCTGCTAATGTACAGATATGTGCATCAAAATAAAACAGGTCCTCTTATTCACCAAAATTCAAGTGAATCTCCTTAAAGAATAAATAAAAAATAAATTAAAACAATAAATAAAATGTAGCAAAACTTCAACAGGGCACTATTTTTACATTTTACAATGTGTAAATATATTTTAGGAAGCAAAATATAAACTTTTGTTGTACCTGCATAATGGATGTGAATAAACTAAAACTAAAATATACAATCAATAAGAAACAAATATTCCATAACAGAATGTAACCAAATAAGAACGCTTTCAAGCAGAAGAACTATCATGTCAAAAGAGTACTGTAGTTTACAGGTTTTGAAAGAAACACTAGCCTGTCAACATTTTCTGGCTTGAGGGATGAGCTAAGGTGCAGGTCACCACATTCCCCCTGTGCTGAACACCCTTTCAGAGGGAGAACTTGTAGCCGGGATGCACAAGTATTTCTTTGCCAGTTTTGAGAGACGGGAAGAGTCTCTGATGTTCCCTCCACCAGTCTAGCGGGTCCTCCTCACTGTCTAGGTTACCTGATTGTAGGCACGACTGTAGCTCAGAAGATATAGCTTTGTTGTTCTTGGAGAGGACTGAGTCTTTGTGTGGCTGCCACTGCTCCCTCAGCAGTCTTGAAGAAACTCCCCAAGGTCTTTTTTTTTTCTTTTTGTAGTGGGTGCATCCTGAGTCTCACATGGGGATCAGTTGTTGGGCCCATCTCCTTGAAGAGAAAATAAGATGATTAATAAATAGCCCTAAAACATATTCAACAATTTCCAGACATTACATTAAGCCACTGGCTTAAAAGCATTAATTTATCATATATTCTGCAATTATATACATTTACTTACAGCCATGGCTGCAGGTGCAGTCCTCACCATTTCAGAAGTCAGTCTGGCATTAATTGGTGCAACATTGTCCTCACTGGCGTAGCTGAGCTTGAACCGTGGATCTCGAAGCCTAAATCAATTCTTGTGTCAGAGGGTCATTGTATTTTTCATCCAGAGGATTTTGTCTTGATGCTGCAGGTTAGCTCTGCAATCAACAAATGGAGGAAACTCTTCACAAAGGAAAAGTGATTAACTAAAGGCATCAGTATTTAGAGGGCTGAGGGAATAAAACATCATCCTGCCAGGTAGGGAGCCTTGCTGGCTTTTCTGTCATGTCAAGACCTGAGAAATCGCCTCTGCTGCTCCAGGATGGCATTGCTTGCACACCCTGTGGGACAAATTTCAGTGTATGCTAGGAAGCTTCAGTCTCTTTTGCCTCCGCCAGCTGCTTTTACGGCCAGCTGTAAGAGAACTGCTTACCAGCTTTTGCAGAGACCCACTGCTCGATCAATCGCGGAGGATCTCTCATTGCATTCTCTAAAAGAACATGAACAAGTCAAATCATATGTAAAATTAAACCACAGATTTGATAAACAACCCAATCATATTGTTCAAGATTAAAGTTAGTTAAATCTTTGCACAGTTGTTGTTATATTAAGCTACTATTGTTATTATCAGTAACATATTTTAGCAAAAATAAATAAAGAATATTTTATGCTATTTTGTCTTTATAGAAGTTAGAACATTCTCTTTGACAAGTATTCCCATCTTGAAGTTTAATTTTATTGCTTTTATTTTAACAAAGTTATATTCAGGATGAACAAGTTCTGACATAGAATCGATTCTGAATCTTTGAGAATCGATTCAGAATCGTTAGAGAAGGAATCCCGATGCATCGAATTTTATTTTTCTCCCACCCCTAGTATTTATAAGGTGTTTTGTTGATTAAATTGTGTCTGATGTATCAGAATGTCTTAATTTTTCAGAGTAAATCACCACAGAAGAAGAGTTCACCTTCTAGTGCCAAACCGGTATCTAAATCACGGCCGATCAACACAGCAGACATCGACGAGCTGGTAAGACATCACAAAAACCTAAAGTAATATATGTTTGTAGAAAGATCAATGTGTTCGATTGGATCATAATTGGATTGCAGTGCACATGTTTTTAATTGGGTTACATAGATTTTTTTCAATCATGATGTCAACGATCACCTACATCCACAAGTGTCATTTATAAGAGCTCTGCAAATTGATTGAAGAATTAAAGAGTTGTGAATTGTATACATCACTGTCAATCACAATGCAAGGTTCATTGTGGCTAACAAAACATCCTTTTAGTGCTGCACGATTAATCGTATCGCATTTGCAATCGCGAGAAAATGTTACGATTATATTAACTTGAGAACACATGCTTTCTGAGAACAGTTTGCCGATTGTCCGTACCACTTACAAAAAAGATGTAAAAAAAGATCTGACGGTCTCTCACATGACATGAACGAAGATGGATGCCGAGGAGGCTTAACTATTTTGCCATTAAAAACGAAACTACAGTTTTTTTATCTATGGCTGAAACAATATTATAAGGTTGTGTAATGGGGAGGAAAAACACACAGTTAAATCATAATGATGTCTTTAACATGCATTAATTGCATTATGATGATAAACGTGCGATTATTCGACTAATTGCTTAAATGAAGAACTACTAGTCGAGTAAGAAAATCTTTAGTCGGGGCAGCCCTAAAGTTACCTCACGATACCATTTGTTATAATCACATATCACAATATTGACCTCAATAATCGCAATATGAAATTTTCCCCAAACCGTGCAGCCCTACATCCTTCTTATCTGGGTTTCAAAACTGATGTGATGTTGATGACTGTGCACAGGTCCGACAGAGCTCCAGAACTGGGGTGAAGAAACAAACAGTTGAGCTGGAGAAATGTGAGGAGATCCTTCAAAAGCTCATGAGATTTCGCTACAGCTGGCCTTTCAGGTATACACATACAAACTTTCTTGACCATGTGTCAATCCAATTCATCATATTTGTTTCAGTATGTGTCAAACACAAAGATGTGTCTGAACAGTTCTTTTTTATACGTTGACAATGGATGGTGATTATATAACATAATCATAATCATATCTGGCATGTGTTGGTTATATAATTAAAAAAAATATTGAAATACCATTGTATCACATTATTTAGCATGCTATCACGTATTGCATTTTGCTTTAATATCACACAGCCCTATTAAAGATTTTTCTTAAACGTTTGTAGTGTGCCTCCTGTCCTGCAGATGGCGCTGATTAACTGTAAATCCTTACAGAAGCGTTCTGAGCACTTCTAGTGTTCATTCACACCAATTGTTTTTTTAAGTGTTTCATAGAACATGTTTGTGAGTAAATTAATGTGTCTCCATTAAAGGGATAGTTCACCCAAAAAGAAAAATTATTTTATTATTTACTTATTTTTTTATTTTTGGGTGAACTATCCCTTTAATGTGCAAAGGCAACAAGCTACAAGTTCAACGTAAATGTGTAAATGCTATAATAAATTATAGATAAATCATAAATTCATGAATAATTTATCATAAATTCATGCTTTAGTTGGAATGCTTAAGCACTAGCAGAAATGGCACATGTCATTTGTATACTATTAAGTTAACACATCAACTGTAGCAGATCTTCAAAAATTGCTTCTCTGCTCACTTTCCTGTGGTTTCTTCTCACCGTGTCCAGGGATCCTGTGTCTCCTGAGGAGGCTGAAGATTATCAAGACATTATCAGCTGCCCGATGGACTTTACCACCATGCAGAACAAGTTCAAAGCCTCCCAATACCGCAGCGTCTCTGACTTCTTGGAGGACATGAAACTCATCTTCTCCAACGCAGAGGAATACAACCAATCCACCAGCAATGTACTGACCTTAATGGCACGTACTGAGGTGACCTTCATTGAGCTGCTGCAGAAAAGCCTCCCCGGGGTCGGCTACCTGCGTCGCCGAACACTCAAACGCCTGGCCGTTCCCTCCGAGGACGACGACGATGAAGAAGAGGAGAAGATACAGAACGGGAGGCATGCGAAAAGCAGACGGAAGGATGATGAAGACGACTCTGGACGGAGGAAGACCAGGCGAAGCAGCGGCAGAGGTAATCAAACGGAGAGCGAGGACGATGAAGACGAAGAGGTCGTTCAGAGAAAGAGCAGGCGGACGAACCGGAAGGATTACCGGGAACAGGACAGCGACAATGAAAGGGACAGCAGGAGAACTGGACTGAGGCGAACATCACGAGGCGTAACGTACGACAAGGAAGCCAGCAGTGATGAGGACTCGGTCGGTCAGCGACATTCCAAGAGGCTAAAACGCTCATGAAGACCCAGGGTGCTTTTTTGTGTTATTTGTATCGTTTATCACACCCCCTCCTGTTAACCAGAAGACAGAACACCCCACTGCGTATGGGACAGACCCCCTCTTACCCCGATGTAGATTATTTCTGTTTATTTGATTGTTCGGAGGTTTTATGTTAATATTTTTGAGAAAACTGATTTATATTTGTAAGTTGATTATTAATGGTGACACTTGTTTTTTCTCAACGTCAAGATTTGCAGACGTCATCGCTTTGAGCTCTTAAGACTTTTTCATTTGAAGTTTCAATGACAAAATGAAAAAAATGAAACCACTTGTTTTTCCTAAATGATTCTTTGGGTTGCAATGCCACCTAAGTGTGTTTTACTTTAAAGACGCTTGATGGTTGAAGTTTAGCTGCAGAATTGTTAATGTTCTAAAGCTCTATAGTAAACTGAGATCCTGCAGAATGAAACTTGCAGCCTTTTCAAATGAATTTACCGGTTTTCTATCCAAGTTTAGGACTTAAAATGTCAATAAAACGGACTTGTATGTCACGTGAATCTCCTGTGAGCTGTTGAATTGGCACTAAAACCCCCATGGTGGTATGTTATTGAGCTAAAAGTTATTTTTCAATGTGCCACTCGTTCTTTTCTTTTATTCATTTTTTTATTTTTGCAGTTTTTACCAAACAAAATGCTGTTACTAGTTTTGGTTTCAGTTAGGCATTGGCATATCGTGAGATGTTATGGCCATGTTTTTAAATAAAAAGAGTATTGGACACTGACAATTTATCGGCCTGCCGGCATCTAGATGGATTTGTGATGTTCTTATTCCTTAATAACCAGTAGGTGGCACTCTAAAATCTGAGCTTTTCTCAAGATTATTGCTCTTAAGATGAAAGTTTCCCTAGTAGTTAAACTGACATTTGAATGTTATATCCCCCTAAAGGCCTCTGCAGTAATGAACCGAATGAAATGAATTCACCATCAGTACGATAAAAGCAGATTTTCATCTGTTTGATTTCTCCTTTGCTAAAGATGCACTTAATTTCAGCGCAAGACTGGATGTCTATGTGTGAATTTATATTCATTCATCAGGCTTTAATTTTACAAAATGATGTAATGAATTCGCTTCGACTCTTATTGATTATTCTTTGGACCATAGCCACAAAAGCATCCTCGTGACTGTACAATCATACAGTTTGTGTGCAAGGTCTGTAGTTCAGTTATCTGTCAACAATGGTGTGTCTCACATCATCGCTTGGTCCCTCTGTCATTCAGGGTTAAAACGCTGATGGAGGTGTCTGCTTGAATCTCCTGAATCTGAATTAGTGGAACTGAAATACCATCATAACTTTGTGTGTTTTGGTACATATTTTTCTGTACTTTTTCATGAACACTTCACAGCATGTTAATCATCATATGATGGGTAGTTTAACACTTCCATTGGGCATCTCTTTGTGCATTGTCCTCCTCAGATTCTGTGACTTCAGGGGTTAAATGTGAGAGTCTCACAGGTGTAAATGTTTCTTTAAGCTTGGGAGGTGCTAGTGGTGGTCAAATACAGTTTTCATATGTATTTATGGCTCTGCGACCTGTTCAGGAAATGAAACTTTAAGGATATCCTTCCTTTTTTCACCTGCTGAAATACCAAGGTTTCATTCAGTTTTGTTTCTGAAAGTGTTTTTTATGAAGATCCCTTTAGTGTCACTGCCAGTTGTAAAATCTTGTGTTATATAAAAGGGAGAGGGGGGCTTGGTTGCTTTGGGGACAGATATTTTTTCTTTGTGTAATTTCTTTACTTTTTAATAAAACATTGTACAATGTCCAAGATTTGTCATGGTCCTTTCATGGTTTCTCTCACCTAAGCCATAAAAAATATTGATACACTGAATTTGTATTGCATAATTATTAATTATTAACATAATTGCACTTCATTGGCTTTCCAAAACTTACTGAGCTGCGAAAGTCATCTCCAAAACGTATAATAATGCCATCTAAGGTACCTGGATGTGTAGCAAACAGTCACTGATGAGTTTTTATATAGATAGATCAGGATGTGGCAAGTGTATGGAGTAGACAGCAAAGCGTCTTGCTATGCTTAAAAAGACAGCAGTCAGGTTGGACGCACGAAAGCGCAGATGTCATATTCTGAAGAGGTTTTTTGTCCTTTCATCCCATGAAAGACGTTTGTCTTAACTCCTGCACCCGGACCGGCCCCCGCTGCGCCTCCTGTCCACGCGTAATGGGGCTCTAATCATGAAAGAGCGAGAGAGGTACCCCATTCATTCTTTAATTACACACACTGGTGTTTTTGTTGGACGTCTCGGGTGGCAGAAGGTAATTGCCCTTCCTCACGTCGCCGCTCAGCCAAGCTGGCTCCAGACTTTCCACTGAGGACAGAGACGGCATAGGCTAAAACCTGAGATAGACATGAATATTCACAGCGCTTGAAAAGAAAGCGTGAAGACGGATGCGTCCCTGTCGATAGTGTAAAGTGCACGTGTAAATTGTGGTAATGCACAGGAGGGAATAAGGTGAGGCGCCTGAGATGGAAAGTGGAGGGCCTGTTGGGGTCAGGCAGTGCAAAATGAGATCGTTCAGAGAAAAATAGCAGCTACAGTGTGCTCCGATGCCCATTTCAAACACACCTGCCAATGTTCCTGATTGAATTATGTGTTGTGATGACATTGCCAGGTGAGGTCTTGTTTTATGCTGGCCAGACAACCTCACTAAAACCACTTTTTATATAATGTTTACTGTACCAGTATCAATGTGTTATTTGTAATATCTTGTTTGAAAGGTCTGTGCCTCTGTTTGGCAGAACGTCCTCCATTTCAAGGCTAAATGGCCCCAGTAATGACCTGATTTTTCATGTTTTTAATGCCTCTTTGAAATCACTATTTTTAAGGATCAAATTAACTATTGCTGGTCTGTGTAACACAAAAACTGTCATTAGCTGTGTTTCCATCCAGAGTTGTGAATTTAACAAAATTAGAATATTGCATAAAGTCAAGGAGGACAAAATCACAACTTATGCCATTCCAACCCTGATCTCACAGGAATTCGTATGTGTTTTTCAAGGTGGTTAATTTATATAAATGTGTACGGTGTAAATTGTACAAAAACATACGATTATTAGAAAAAAGGCAACAATAACGTCACTGGGGAGAAGGAAAATCATATTAAAAAGTATGAATGAGATTACCCAAATAAATTTTTATAATATATGCACATCTTGGCGTTTCCATCCTGCAATATCCCCAAAATGTGCACAAAAACGTTTTACATATAGCCTATAACTAAACTGTATTTATAAAAAAAATACTGGTTCCTTACATTTCCAGTGTGACCAATGAACCAGCACTGTAATAGGTTATGTACAGTTAAGATCATGTTTTAATGGAGACAGAATTCAGTTCCGTGTGTGTCTGAAGATGAAGACATCAAAGTGTGTGACAATAGAAACCAATCCCTACACACACACACACAAAGCAGCACAAACGCCATATTAAAGAAACGGACAGAAGCAGCTGTTTAATAGGAAAAGGGAGGATTTTTCTGCACATCTAAGCCTGTGTAACCGAGACCTTTCAGTTCATGTGTGAGTGATTTTTGTCTTCTTGTAAAGGTATTTGTTTGCCTAGAATAATTTTCAGTGAATAGTGTGTTTGTGCTTGTCATGAGTGTGAATTAGTGTGTGTTAAGGAACAGTAAGGGACTTGCTGGCCCATAAAAGAGTTTTTGAATGGTTGAAGGACTTGTAATCCATTACAGATGTGAAGGTAATCATACCCAGACAGGTCTGATGGCTGCCGCTCAGCAACAGGAGACTTCGACCTGGGCATTGCGGCAGGACGGCCAGCGCGAGACAAAGCACCTCTGTAGGCTCAACTGAATACAGCGCTTTACCTGAACAATCATTTCATGGACGTTCAAATCTACATGGTTCAAAAGAATGCAAAAAATGTGTCTTATGTAAACGTCACTTAAGTTCAGGGCCAGGTGAATATACAAGACCACATTAAGAAAGGTCACGATAAACTCATCATTCTGACCCATTCTAGTATCATGATTTTCATGAAAATATAGCTCTGTCTACCTCATCATTATAATTTTTTTACCACTTTCTTACGATAAATATATATGTGTAATATATAACCATGTAATAAAGCAGTAATAAATTAGTAATAGTATAAAATTGTGTAAAATGTAATGTAATTTTGATCTGTGAATACAGATTTGTGCACACGATAAAGTTATGATGTTAAATTATTATTATTTTATACACAGTATGGCACAGTAAAGGCATGCTATATTGTAAATATAGTCAGCGTTGAAGAAAGTTTATGGAGTATGCAACCATTTTTGCATTACCGATCATATTTTCTCTAATCATTTCCAAAGTTATTAAACACATTTTGTATTACGATGGTGTTTAGAGTGTACCATAGTATTCTTAACCCTTGTGTGGTGTTCAGGTCTGTGGGACCCGTTTCACTGTTTACCTTAAGAAATATTATGCAGATTGTTCTTGTAATTTTACAAGTATTTTTGCATTTTCATGGCTGTATTGATTTTAAAAAACAAACAATGATTTGGGGCCACTAGACCAACGAACATTGGCTGAGTAACAAATACATGAACACCATATAAGGGTTTAAGTTACTTCCCTCAATTATCACTTACTCCATAAAATTGCCGTCTGATACCATTGCTATAGCATGGAAACCACACTTTTTTGCTGTTTTTCTAACCTAAGCAAAACAGGAACTATATCTGTAACACCATCAACGTCTATGAATCCATTATGAACACTTGAAATGCCCGCAGCCGAGGTGTGAGTTTCTCTGGGAAACACACAGACTGTGTTTCTTTGCCTGAAAGAGCCGATTGAAGACCCCCGTTCCATCCACATGCACAAACCTTCCCTTTTCCAACCGCACCGGTACGAAACACTCAGTCATACAGAAGCCCGCTCATATGAAACTGCATGGGAAAAACTCAGTTTCATCCCAAGAGCAAACGATACCGAGAGACGTGCTGATGGATGGCCTTCCAAATTGAATCTGTAACATTTACACAGCCTCAGGAACTATAAAGAGTCCGTGTGGTTCATCTGCTGTATCATATATACTCACACTTATTTAATACTAATAGTGTGTGTAACGTATTGCATGAATACAGAGTCTTATTGATGCAGGATTAATGCCACATCATCGCTTACTCCATCTCTCTGTTCATTTATTTGTGGATGGAGGAAAATAAGGAGACAAAAGTCTTCCTGTGTGGAACCGGGACGATGTTCCGCTCGGCCGGGGAAGAAAAACAAACACAAGCGGGAAGGAGGAGAAATAAGGAGCAGTGAGGTGATTTCGCACCCTTTCTGTTTCACACACACGTGAACACATGCCATTAAATAATCTCGTGTGACACTCATCCTGAAGACAAACACAGACATGCGCTGCCCTCACAGCGGGGCATCACTTACACATTTAATTAAAAACTAACACCCCGAATAAATTGGGGGCGGGATCTTATAACCCCTGTACTGCTCCCACACTGAAAACACATATTCACGTGTTACAACATACACAAACCCTCATGCTTTGAGCCGATGTCCCTGGCAAGGCTAAATATTAGTGTGAGAAGTTTAGATGTGTCAACCTTACCATGAAAAGTTTTTACCAAAGGTTTTCATTATACTGATAGCTCAGATGTCAATAATCAATGCTTTAAATACCCATGTGAGGTCTCCCTGAAAGTTTTTAAGGCAATTTTTTATGTTTAAACCATGATTTTTTATAGTCAGATAAAGTGCTGTTTTCAGAATTGTCACATCCATAACAGTTCATATTCCTCATAGATGAACACATGAAAATTAAAATAAAATATTTATATTTGATGTTCTTTGAAGAGTCATCTCTTCTTCATTTATTGGGTATTATTGCTTCTGGTTTGTGTATTTTAATTCACAGAAATCCTACAATGTATGTTTCCTCTCAAAAACGTGTGTTCATTTTTGTCACATCCATAAAGCATGTGTCAAAAACATTCTCCATAAAATGTCATTAAACTTACTTTTGCCTCCCTACATCTCTCTATATTTCAGTTTCTGTGCGTGCAAACATAAATACACACACTTTCTCTCTCACCGTTCTCCTCTCGCTACATTTATTTTAGTAGGCGATCTCTTGCCACCGCTTTGATTGTGTTACAGGGAGAGTGTTTGCGTTTGTTTGGTGTGTGTGTAGCAGCAGCGAGACTCTTATACCAGCTGTTAATCCCTTGACCCTAACATACACCCACACACACACACACACTCCTGGCCCAGAGTCGCCTTTATGACACTTGAGACTTCAGCAGAATTCATCTCGTGTTTTGTGGCGGGTTTAGTCCAAGTGCTCTCTCAGCATACCACTCCTCTTTCCCTTTTGTATCCAAACATACACTTTTACAGGATCACACATGGTTGCGCGCACATACACACACACACACTTGTCTCTCTCTGGCCTGCAATTCAGAGGGCATGATAAAGTTGCTGAAAGAAGACTGGAGACCATTACTGCATTGACCCTCGAGCTGAGCCAAGCAAAACACAGAGGCCTCGTACAACCTGAATCTGTGAAGCCGTCGGCCATGTGCATGTTAATGGCTCATTTACCATCAATGTCTCATATCGACAAAAACACCAGAAAACGAAATGAAGTAAGCTGCCTACTAGACGTAGTTTTAAAACATTGAATGTGCTGTACTGTACTAGCAAAATTATGCTGCTGTTTGTGTAATTATAGTGATACAGTTTACACTAATATGTGAAATCTTTCTTCATTTAATTATCCTCATGTCAGTTTTAAATGTGACTTTCTTTCTTCTGCGGCGCACAAATGAAGATATTTTGAAGAATGTTGGTAACCAAACAACACTGACCCCCATTGACTTCCATTGCATGAACACAAAACCACTGAGAAATTTATTGAAATATCTTTTTTTCGTGTTTCACAGAAAAAATAATCATATACACGTTCTGAACACCATGAAGGTGAATAAATGATGACTGAATGTTTATTTTTGGGTGAACTGTTCCTTCTTTCATTCAATTTGAAATACTTCATTTTCTGAAAGTTGTCATGTAAAATAAACAACTTGACAGTTTGACACACATGCTCATAGTTAAAGATATAGTTTCATGCGTATTTTTATAGCTGGTGTTACCTGGCACATTTTCTTTGCTCTTTACGATTTTAAGAGAATAAAAATGAATTTAGAAAACATTTATTTTGTTATAAATAACAAAAAAAGCTGTGCATCCCTTATGAAAATGAATCATGGTTTAACTATAGTAACCATAGTTTATTTGTAGTAAAATCAACCAAATTAACCATTACATTAATGTAGTATTCATAGTTTTACCATTATATTTGAAAACCATTACTCTAGAATATGCTGGGTTACTTTCAACTCAAAACTGGGTTAAACATGGACAGAACACACTGTTGGGTTACATGTAAACCTATGCTAGGTTGTTTAAACCCAAATGTTGGATTCTTTCCACCCATGGCTGGGTCAAATATGCACATTTTCAAAGGGGTTGTCCCTTTTGGACCCAACTACAGGTTAAAAAATAACCCAGTATTTTTTCGTGTATTGAAACTTCTAGGATGATTTAACCGAGTGGCCGGGTCCATGCATTATAACAACTCAGCTTTTATTAGAGTCTATCTGTTTAGACATAATATTGAACACTATATGTATGGAATGTTAAGTTATTGCCTATGTAGAGAGTTTCAAATCAATCACCTATGATCGTATACTTCAGATCAGATGCTCCCTAACAAGGCAGCTTCCTATGCAGTAGACAGTAAGAAGAGAACCATCTCCATCCCATGTGCTGCGGTTAGCATACAGTCTGGGGTCTGGGAATCGCTAATGGGCACTAATGCTGACACGGCCCCCTACGGAGAAGGCGGACTTTACGAGCAACTGCACTTCGTAGTAAACAGAGCCAGATGCAGCGCACAAAGCAAACACAGCTCATAAAGAAGCGCAGGAAAGGTGTAATTAGTACAGAATGGCGAGTCATGTCCGGCTGAGCGACGTAAAACGCGACAGGAGAGAACGCCGCTCTCACGCAGCCTCGCCCTGGGAACAGCAAACGCTGCAGAAAAGATCAAAGGTCACTAGCGTTCGGCTCCAAATAAAATAAGAGGAGAAAGCAGAATTATCGCTGGCTCTTTAAACAGCTTCCATATTACCTGTTAAGCATCTTGTGTTGTTGTGTACGTTGCACATGTTTAGCAACAGCAGATACAGATGTTTGTAATGACTGTTGGGTATTTAAGGCTAAACGTGTGCACTTACTCAACAAAGCACCTTTGAACGATTTGTGAACGATGGAAAAATATCTGGCAATGCTTGAGCCAGGCTAACAGTGCTGTTATAAAGAATAATCTAAACAAATAGAGAAAATAATACAAATATTACAAAATACAACAATAAATAGCCTAGTGCAGGGTTTCCCCTGGTGGTTTACGAGGGAACTGCAAGGGGTTCGTAAGTTGAAAAACAATGAATTATAATTAAATCATACAATGTAAACAAATAATTATATTAAACTACATTTACATTACATTAAAAATGTAAACAATAACCAAAAAAATCATTTCATCTGCATGTCATGTGACCAGTGGTGTGCACGGGGGCAGGTGCCCTTTTTGTCTACAGGTATAAAGTGCCTCTCAATTCTCATAGTAAATTATTATTATTTTTATTATTATTAATATCATTATTATAAATAACAATACGATTTTATACCATTTGTCACTCACAAAAATAATAAACACAAAATAAATTATTTTGATTTTGGAGGACTTTTGTGGGGCGGAGTTTCCTTTACAGCCTATTCAGCAGTATCTTACCTGTGGCCCACGAGTCTTCAAAACACAAGCAGCAGACAGCTAACGCGGAAAATGGATATTTATCCTACCATAATGCTGTTGTAATTATACTGTAAACATCACGCGATTGCTGCCAGCCTGCCACATTTCTGACACTGACGTTTCATTCGTTTATCCAAGGCCAATAAACAGCGCTAGCATAGTTTCTCATGTATAATTCCAAATCCAACTCTAACGTGAAGAACATTTATATCTTTAATTTAAAGGGATCAAATTATGGGATTTCTTGTTTTCCTTTCTATTTAGTGTGTTATGTAGCTGTTTGTGCATGTAGAAGATCTGCAGAGTTAAAAACTCTCAAACCCAAAGGTTTTGGCTCAGCCACACCTTCTTAAAACGGTTTGTTCAAACACTCCCCGTTTCTAAACCGCCCAAATGTAAACGCACAGAAAGAGAATAAAGAGAATAAAAAATACACCTTCGTACCTTTATTCTCGCTGTTGTATTGTTGCTGCTGGCGCTACCATGTTGTGAAGACGCTGATTTTTAAATATGGTAAGGGGCGTAACATTTCCATCACACGCTTGCAGAATTCAGGTCAATCACAGTGGGCTGGATCACTGGCCAATCAGAGCACACTGATCAATAAGCGTGTTTTCAGAACGATGAGCTTTGTAAAAATCAAAGTGTTTCAGGCGGAGGAGAGAAGCAACAATAATCGCAGGTGTGTGTAAAATAATGACTTTTAAACCCTAAAACCACATTAACACATTTCATTAAACCAAATACACAAAATAATGTTCTTTTTAGAACCATCATATGAGCCCCTTTAATGATAGCTAGCACTAGCAGCACTTTCATCCATTTAATACAATCATAAAGTTTACAATACCAACAAAACTAAACATGAATTCAACATGATTAACTTCTTGAAAGCCCCACAAGAGGTCTGTATTACAATATATCAGAAAACAGAGAACTAATACTGAGATACTTTTTGTACTAATTAAAGAAAATTACCAGATGAAGGTCCAATAACAGGTAATAATAACAATAACTATGTAAAATACTACTGATAAAACTTTAAAACAGATGAAAAATGTTTTCAAAGTTAAACATGCAAATTCAATTATTTAAATATTTATTTCAAATCTCAAATGGTAATTCAAGTAAAAAATGTAGGTCAAGGGGGTTCGGCTAACAAAAAGGTTTGAAAACCCCTAGTCTAGTGTATAGAACACACATCCAACATAACACTGTCCTACGACAGATGCCACTGGATAAAGTTTCAAAGGGAGCTTATTGTGCTCCCTAAATGCAGTATGAGCTTGATGGGGGTAACTGAGAAATACATGTAATATGTCATGGGACAGGAGGTATCTCTACGTCACTGTGATTGGTTGATTTCGCTGTTAAAGGGACAATGGCCACCTAAAAACAGTACCCTTAAACCATCAGTAATACATGCACAGATGTCCAAACTCATCCACATAGATGACATCACTTTTACTTGTGTCTAAATCAAAATGAACTTAAAATAATTCAAAACATAAACTGATCTGTGGCATGAATTTTAGTGCATTAATGCAGGTGTCGGGCACCATCAATATAAAATGTCTTTTACAGAGAGTTTATTGGGCTTATTGATAATTAATTAGAGATATAAACATATAATTAGTATGTTATTCTAGTTGTTTGTCTACGTTTTACATTGAAGAAACAGTGTAGAAATGTTTAAAAATGCATAAACTTGGTAAGCTTAATGAACAATATATAATTTTTTTGTAGAGTTGTTTCTTATAGTAGCATATACAGTAAGTTAAGTGCTGGTCCAGGTGTGTATGTTCACTATGTAAACATAAATTATAACTTACATCATTTTATATTTGATTAAAAACCCAAAAAGGTCAAGAAATAAAGAAAAGTTTGAATGTATGAATCATTTTCAGATTTTTTTTTTCTATTTCTATTTCTTTGATTGGTGGGATCATGGGAACATCATCCGCATCATTGTTTGTAACTTCATGTGGTGGAACTCGTTGATAAAGATGAGTGCATAAAGAAAGAAGAGTAAAATGTGAACTTTCCAGATGAATAGAACCGTATTTCAGTCTATTACTATGGGACTTTTCTCTGGAAAGGGGCGTTGAGACATCAACATCCATCCTATAGAACCATATTGAAGTAAACACAGCACATTTTACAGGTCACTGTGCACAGAGGTCTTCAAGGGTTGTGTTTTCAATGACAGCCTCCCTTTACATCCCTAACTGCACTGCAGGGAAGTGGCATTCGGCGAAAGATCTTCCTTCAGCAGGGGTGATGTTCACAGAATACATGTCTCAGACGGACAAAAAGAACGAACCGAAGCACTTTTGTGTCACTGAAATTATAAAGTAACATACTTCTTTAGCATTTTCAGGCCCTTTAAATTGTAAGAAACTTTTTAAAAATTGTGCATTCTGTGTATTATGTAAGTATGTATTACAAACAATTAATTTATTTTGTGTTTCCTTACATGACCACAGTGCTGGCAGATCATTTCCAAAAAAAACATGCACCACAAATGAGAGTTTTGTATACAATGTAGTGACAATAATGTGTTTTAATTGCTCACATAAACATCAACCGCAGACTCCAAAATGAGTTTGAATTGTATATTGTTCAGAAGTCTGAATATGAGTCGTCAATGTCCCTATAGAAGCTTTGCTTAATTACAAAAGCCTCATACACACCCATTCTTACCATACACACACCCCCTGACCTCTGACCCTCCTCTCTTCTCTTCAAGGGTTTTGGGGGAATAATGGGGATTGGTTAGAAAAAGGAGGAAAAGAGAGGGTTAACTTCATTATAAAGTTCTCTAAAAGCATTATCTACACCCCTACACGGTTCCTCACAACAACAGGCAGAAAGAAGCGGGCGAGCGAATGAATAGGTGAAAGGGACATGAAAGTCTAGATCTCTGTGTCGTGAACACATGCTGTGGAGGAGCACACAAGATGCTGATATCAGACACATATTGCTGTAATTAATGTATGGCACTTCCACAGATGACTTTTTAATGCTAACTGCTTTTCAAAGTGTTAAAGGAAATTTTAGTTTATTTTGCAAGAACTATTAATTAAACTGTTGTTTAACACTGACGCACTGTAATGATTTGTTATCCAATAATTTTAACTCACATTTTAGCTACAATTAACTTGTTCAATATTTTAATGACCAAATACATAATATCCAACATATCCAACATTGTCCAAGATGTTGTAAAATCACGATAAATTCATTATACAGCACAACAGAAGGACAAGATTTCTTTTTAACACATTTTTACCCAAACTGTGGTGTCTATTCATCAAATGCAAGCATTCAAACATGTTACCAAAAACAAAAATGTGATTATCAAAAACCACAAAACTGAGTTTAAATATATTAAGTTTAATTTTGAATAAATTTGCAGTTACATGCAATCCATCCTTATTTGTCTGTTTACTTCTGATGTTTGTTTAATGTTTAATAAACAAATCAGGCTTTTTAACCTGATAACCGTCACGGCAGAAATTGAGAATACACATGAAAATCTGAACTACAATTAAAATTAAGTCTTTTAATTTCTTATAAACTACAGTAACGTTAACATTTTTTATTCCGTTTTTTGTTTATGTTTATTGTTATGAAAGTTTGTCAAATATTTCATCTTGAGTCTTAAACCTTTCCGTCAATTTATAGTTTGTCATGATTAGATTAAAATTCAACTTTGAAATATTAAAGTGAGTAGGGAAATAACAAAGGTGTTATTTAATTCAAGCAAATACAAAACATTCACAAAAAATAGTATGCACCCTAAAAATGTATAAACGCAACCATAGATTACTGTAGCTGTTATTAAATTAAGAAATGTTTAATGCAGAACACCCCTGTGCATTTTCAAAGCTATATTACATAAGATATCTTACATTTCTGAAACAACATTGCAAGATAGCAAATTGTGTACAATCATTTGAAACAGTTTTATCACAGAGTGCAAAGAATGTCTGTACAATGTTTCTAATGGTTTGTGCTGATGAAAAGATTTTGCAACCCTGACCTTGATGAGGAAGGTAACATAGTTGGTGGATTAAAAGTCTGCATGCTTTAAAGCGGAGAAGTTGAGTGTGCGGAGGACTGGAGATCAATCAGCACTGCTCTCTCTGATATCAGCACATGTTTGTTTGATGAAGGTTTCTGCGGTGAGCACATGGTGAGATGCTTTGACTCACACACACTGTTCTGCATGCAGCTTTAACTGACCAGACACAGAGACAAAATCAAAATGAGATGAGCTTTAATATCTCAAATGTTTCTCCTAGACAATATGAGAGAGAGAGAGAGAGAGAGAGAGAGAGAGAGAGAGAGAGAGAGAGAGAGAGAGAGAGAGAGAGAGAGAGAGAGAGAGAGAGAGAGAGAGAGAGAGAGAGAAACTCATGGGTGTCATTTCACAACACTTTAATCCTTGAGTTTGAGTTTGATCTGAGGTCTAAAAAGTAAATGTTTCACCTGGCACTGTGCCAAAAACCCATTACAGAAGACAGGCAGCAGCATTATTAGTGTCTTGTTTTGGGATCTTCACATGTATCCTTTGTGGAGAAGATAATCCCTTGGTCAGACTTAGAAACCAGGTTAAGTCTGCTTAAACAAAAAAGTTTTATTCATTTGGGTGTTTTTGTGTTGCTCAAGAAAACCTGTTAAATATATAGGATGCACATATGTGACCCTGCCTGTCAAAACCCAGCTAAAGTTATTTTTTTGTGATTTACTGTTTTCTACATAAAATCATCCTAAAAAATGTTCTGTGAAAATATAACCTTGATTTCTTTACTATTAACAGAGTAAGATAATGTCAAAGATTTAGTGAAATCAAACTTTGTTGCTTATTATCACAGAATTAGATTTTTAGACTTTGGCCTGATTTTCACAGGTAGGGTCACAAATAACAGAATAGATTATTGCAAATGTCCTCATAGTAAGACTGCAATGTAGTCAAACGGTATATTTTCCCTAGACTGTAACAATTACTGATAACAGGTATTGTAAAGTCTTTTAGATTGTAATTCATCGTATTAACTTAGTCATCCAGTAAGCAAGCCAACAGTGCAACAGGGGCAAAGAAACAAAACTTTAATGATGTATAAATGGATAAAAACCAGAATCTGTATCGAAACAGCGTCACAATAACGAGAGAACTGAAGATATAGGAGATCAGAGACAGGTCCGAGGATGCGTTCTAGATAGAGACCGGCCTTTTCTTTGCACTTCCACACCCTTGACCCCCAATTCATGCCTCAGACGATGACATCGCACCGTTTACAGCTCTGTGTTGTTGTTTTTTCCCTTCGCTGCGTCTGCTTTTGTTGATCTCTCTCGCTCCAGCTCTCTCTGAAGAGACTTTGGTACTGGAGATTAGAGAGGATGCTGCCTAGCAACTGGAATCAAAATGGCAGAGCCCTCCGTGTCTAAAACGCCTGACCTAGATAACACATCGCCTGTGATCACGCTTCACGACAACCTGCGATGGAAGGCGTCGCCGAGCGTTCGTCACTTTGTCACCCCGACAAACGGCTGCCGGCGTCGCGCGCTCATGTCACTTTGAAAAGCGGAGAAGGAAAACAGTCACATCACATCAATGAAACACTGTCACTGCTGGCTCTGTACTCCTGAGGGCAACACGTTAAACGCAGAAGAGTCGACAAACAATATCTCACGCTGACATTAAAAAGCGCCGGCTGTTAAATACTAAAATAGAACAAGCGTTCTTCTCAGGGATAGGGAAAGACATAAAGATGGTACTTGAGTATGTTGCAAACCTCTTGCCAACCCCTGGCATGTCTTCTGCTATTTATTGCAGCTTCTGAACGACATGATGAAACGGACTGCAAATTTGCGCTAAGCTTTACGTTTCCTTTAATACGCTTCTTCACAGCGACTGAAGAGACGAAAGACTGATTTTTTAAGACCCAAGTCTCTGATTTATTCAGTTTCATATGTCTGGAGATCATGCAAATCATGGCCTATTACCTTTTATAGTTTCTTTTATCATGTTTTACTTTCATCACTTTGGCGGAATGACAAAAACATTTAAAATCGTGGGAATCAATGGAAACACAGGCGTACTTGAACATATGTTCTTGTGTTAATGTATTTTTAGGGAGGTAATTAACTAACTACAAGTATCTGTGGTACTAACTTAATTACATTTTTGTAGTTCACCTGTTTTCAAAGTAGTTTTTTTCAATAACAAGCTTTTTTCCTCAACAGGTAGCAGACAAACTTTGCTAAAGATTATTATTCAAAATTAATGTTGACTTTATTTAACCTAATAGGGCAATTACATGCAAATATTAACCTTACAATAAGAAAAAAAAAAAGTTTATCAAAGGTTTTCATTATACTGATAGCTCAGATGTCAATATTTCATGACAAATGATTTCATGATTTTTCATAGTCAGGTAAAGCGTTGTTTTCAGAATTGTCACATCCATAACAGTCCATAGTCCATATTACATGAGCACATGAAAATAAAATAACTATTTGATGTTCTTTGAAGAGTCATCTCTTCTTCATTTGTTGGGTATTATTGCTTCTGGTTTGTACAGAAATCCTACAAAGTATGTTTCCTCTCTGTGGTCTTATATATCTTATATGAGTCTGATATATATCAGACTCATTTTGATTGAAAACAATAAGCTGTTCCATTTGCATATTTTTGTAAATGTTAGGGTACAGCTGTCCTGAAGAGAACTTGGGGTTGGAACTATATATACATGTGATGCTTCCAATAACTCCGAGTGAAACCGAGTCCAGGTTTAGTGGGTTTACAAGACGTGTCAGTTGATTGAAAAAATCAGAGATTTACATTTGAACAAGCACAAGAAGAGAACACTGTGGTTATAACCAATGAGGTAGATGTGGTATGATCTGTGAAATCCACTGTGCTTTCTTTACTTTTTGGGGTCTTTCGTTAACATGAACTCTGACAAAGACTGCACAGTCTCAGTGTTTTGGAATCTGGGTAGATTTCATGTTATTCAGAGAATTTTCAATGTTTGTTTAAACAATATTTTGGGAATATTTCATGCATATTTTCCAGTCATGAAGAGACCACGGTTTTTTAACAGATCTGTTTTGTACAGTACATGAACTCAGTCAATAGGTTATGTTTTGTTTGGGTGTACATTGCAAAATACGAGTTCATGTGTGTGTATGTGTTTCGCACTGGCGATGACACAAAAACAGTGCAATGAAACACACTCAGCAGGATTCTGTTGCTAAGTGTGTGTGTTTCCATCACCTGCTCGACTGAATTCAGCACTGAAATGACTTGAACAAAACTGTGGCCTATTCAATTCCACTCATTGTGCAAAGTTCAAACACTCAGACCAGCGTGACCCCTGGTTTTGGGAATGAAAAACAGGACTTTGGGAGAGAAACAGCTAAAATTCTTCTCTCCATCTTTTTGTTTGGTAAGTGAGTTTGTTAAATGCACTGAATTGCTTAAATTTGATGTGTGATGCAATTTATATGTAAGCGTTTCTTTACCCAAGGATGTGTTTTCTTCTATTGGCTGTATTAAAAAAAACAATTATTTAAGTGTAGGTTATAATTGCTTTAAACGTTTTTAAGTAGAAAGTACAAATACTAAGTAATATGCATTTATACATTTTTGAAATCAGAAAAATAAAGTTTTGTGTAATTGTTTCTATAAACTTGCTTTCACCATCGTGCAAGCAATGTTATTTTTATTTTATTTGTGTTAATGTTCGATTCTCATGAATATGTTTAAAATTCAGGTTGTAAAAAACTGTAAATAATAAATAAATTATATACATTTAATTTAGTAAATCGTAGTGAAAAGTAACTCATTCTGACAGATCCGTTCATCAAGGTCATCATGAGATCTTTATTCTGTAACATGTGACTAATGTTTTAGCAGCGATTACTTCAAATAAAAACTGGTTATAAATGACCCACATGCATTCATGTGTGTTTATGTCCGTCCGAGTAAAACAGGAGCGTCAGAGCCGAGCGAGTGAACCCCGCTGCGAAGCGACTGGCACATTTTCATGGAAAGCTTGTCTTTTAGGCCTGCAGGTTTTCAATGTGCTCATTTACACATCAAAACAGTGCAGAAAAGGGATAGTTCTCTGGAGGGCAGGGGAGGGTGGAGGGGGTGGATGAGCGTAATGAGGGCTTCTTTTATTCTCTTTGCTCTCCCTCGCTCTCTTTCTTCTTTCCTGAGGGGTGGGTGGATGGTTGTGGACTGATAAGCATGGCTGGGGTTCGGGTGGAGGTGGGGTAAACATCTCATAAAGATCCTCTTTTAATCAAACACATGACTGGACAGGGTCTCTCACACTCGGCTGGACGGACGGATGAGAAGGCACTTTACACACCCCATCCCACCAGATACAGTGGCCCTGAAAAGTGTCTGGACATTTATAGCAAAACAAAGAGTGTTATTGCATTAGATAACATATTAAAGAAGTGACATTGAAAAGTACACTTTCAAACAAAATATGTTTGTTTAGTTTTATATGCTAACAGTTAACTATGCTAACATGTCCGTAGTTAATGTGATGAACTACACCTGTGGATACTCTGCTAGGACACTAAACGTGAGGAAAACAATCCTCCTCATGGTTAAAGGTAAATGCTAAAAATGGCTCAGAAAAGTAAAGAGCAACATTTGTTTGCAGGTGCTACTTGGTATTTGGTTTAGTATTTGGTATTGTTTAATCCTGTCTGTCTGTTTCTCACTAAAAGCTCTTGTATGGCTTTAGAAAATGAAGAATGCATGAGTCACACAAACTATGTTCATGATTGTATGAGGAAGAGAATGTAAATATTCTTTTTTTGGGACGACATAAGGGTGAGTAAATAATGCCAGAAATGTCTTTTTGTGTGCGTGAGAAGTGAATAAGATGCGAGGTAGAACGCAGCTGATCTCACGTTTGTGGTCGGGCAGGTGCCTTCATACGTAAGCCACTGGCCATGAGTCATTTAATTGCGGCCCTTGGACACAAACGCGCGCACACACACAGCGGCTCGCACCAGATGCAGTTTACTGACATTGTGATTGAGGTAAAGCACGCCTCCGGAGAGGCAACCTGAGCTGAAAAATACCAAAACACTCTGTCATAAAACACTAGCAGAGCTCTGCTGCTGAAAGGACGTGTGTACTTGCCAAAGGTTTCTCAGAGGAGGTACGCTGGTACCTGATGACTGCGTAAATGACACATGCAGCTGTCAGTTTCAACAACCAAACAATATGGCTCGTCTAACGATGACAAAAATTATACTACAGAATGTCTGCGTGGAGAAAAAAGTTTTTTCCAGGCAAATATTTTGTAATGAGGTTTGGATGTGCAAACCTTATGTACATGGAAACATTGAGACACATTTGGACATGTTGCATAGGAATGCATGGGGACCATCTGAATGGACCATGGACTTTATTAGTGTGCGATTAGGAAACTTTGGGTGAAAGCAAACAGAGACTTTACTAGGGTCAGGTAAAGCCAAATGTAGTGGGAGTAATTCTGTTATTTACTGTCTAGTTAGTCCTGTTACAGAACAAGCTCTGTTGAAAACGGGGACATACTGCAGCAGTAAAAAAGTTAATATTGCACACACAGGGATTTAAATGCATAGTTTTGGTCAAATGTTTATTTTACCTTTTAAACTGTATGATTTAGCCGATCCTCTAAAATAAATGAATATAAATCAATGTTGGTTTATTGCCCAGACTTTACATAGAAAATAGGCATTATTCCCGCTACACTTCAACTTGCTGGAAAAGTATTGCTGTACTTAAAAAGTTGCATTGCTAATTAGGTCAGTAATTTCCAAACACTGGACACAAGACATAAACAAAATACGTGGTAGATCCATTTATAAAATATGTAAACATCGCTGGAAATTTATAATGATCACATGTTTTTTATACCTGAAATGGCAACCAATATCAGACAAGTGGCTAGTTCGTCAATGTCCCATCTGTTGAGGGCTGTGTACTCCTACACCACAGACATATTAAATATTTATGCAATTAATGTACGAATGCACGTCTGTGGGTTTGGCACATGTGTAGATTCCCTAATAAGTGTTTGTAAGCCAATAAATGACTAAACCAAGCTCCGGTAAGAGAGTGAGCAGAAACAGACATGCAATGGCATATGAATGAATCATCAAACCTAGATTTGCAAGTTACAAACAGCAGGGGGGTTGGGTGAAGAAAATACATTTCAAGCAGCTATCGGAGCCCTACATGCTCCGGATCAAGCGTCGGAGAAAAGTGCCTTTATTTGCATGAGTGGCTGACATCAAAGAGCCGCAGGGGGACGAGAGAAGCGACACGCAACAATAGGAGAATCTGGATATGTGTGTGTGGTGCACCTCATTAATGAAATATAATTCCAGAACAACCTTTACGTTTAAAGGTGATGATGTGAACGTTCACGCGGAGAAATCCAGCCTACTGTCTGTCGCTCCGCTCAACTATTCCCTTTGAGGATGGAGGAGAGAAAATCACCAGGGATTCTGTTTCTGGCAAAGGAGATCACACCTAAAGGGTCTGTGTCTGTCAAACGGCGGTGAATTAAAGAGAAAATAGAGCAAATGCCTGAAAGAAAAGAAGTTAACATGGAGCAGAACATGATACATTATAAACAATGTGTCTGCATCTGAAAAAACCCTAAGCCTTACAAGCTTAATCCCCATGATCCAAGATTAATCACAACTTTGCCCAAATAGTTCCTAGAAACGGACAACAGAGATTTATTTCTGTCAGGGTCGTACAAAGCCACATAACCGCAGGCACATAAAGTGTTATTCGGGGGTAGCCCGGTCTATTGAGGACTTCTGAAAGAGTCCCTCGAGGATGGATTTGCATTTGAACCAGGGCAACCTTTCAGATGCAAACGCAGCTTTCTTCATCAAAATATTTGCATCGCTTTGACGCATTTTCTCGTTCCAGTTAATGCGAAAAGTCTCACCAAGACGCTTCTTTTTAACTTCCTCCTCTAAATAAAAACTGTCAACAAGTACTTGCATTCAGTTAAAGCAATAGCGCTGCTTTATGTAGCAATGCCACAACAAAATAGTCTATTTTCTTCTAGGGACCCTTTTTTGAACAACTACTGCAAAAAATAAACTGTAAGACAACTGTTGAAAATATATAACATTTTATTTTCTTCTGCAAAAAGGCACTTTTTAACAAACAGATTCATAAATGCCATCTTGTGAGAAACCAAGACAACAAAATTAAATATATATATACAATAAATAAAGTTCTGTAACATTTGAACTATTAAGCACTTTTAAGAAGAGAAGAGAACACTGCGTGTATTTCTCCATGCAAGGGTGACTGGCTTTGCAGATAATCTAGAACTGATAAGGGTGTGAATACTTTTCATTTTTTGCTTTTTTACAACAAGCAATGAAACACATCTTCTATTCAATAACAAGTACTGATAATCAATCCATTGTTTACCAAGAAGCTGCAATGTTGAGTTTTAAAGTTTGTTTTCTATCCATCGCTTCACAGCACACAATCTGAGAAAGGCCTGGGATCTGCATCTACACAGTACATCACAGATTAGCCCACAGCCTCCAAGCGCTTACAGAGCTCTGCTCATACATGTGTGGGACTGTCTGAGTAAGGATCAGTCTTAGACATATGCAGTATGACGGCAGGTGCTTTGTAGTGACAGTGACTCGTGCTGCAACTCCCACTGCAGTGTTTCCTGCAAGTCCTGTCTGTCAACTTCCTGCTGCACAGTCCCTGCCAAGTCTGCAACGTCTTAGAGCTCCAGACCCACACACCGCTGGTGATTCCTACGACCAGCGACATGAAGATCTTCAGCATAAAAACGGCCACAGTGGGCACCGAAGACTCCAGGGAGCAGTCCTCGTTCCTACGGCCTGCAAATGTGTTGCACTTGCTCTGCAACCCTCTGAATTTCCAGTAGTCCATGTTGAGTCGCTCGTAGAAGTAGCAGATGATGACACAGGTGGCCGGGACCGTGTAGAGGATGGAGTAGATGCCGATCTTCACCATTAACTTTTCCAGCTTTTCCGTGTTGGTGCCTTCGGTCTTCATCACCTTCCTGATGTGGAAGAGCGCCACGAAGCCGGTCAAGATGAAAGACGTTCCAATGACGAGGTAGCAGGACAGCGGTACAAGGACAAAGCCTGTCAGCGCCCCCACATCCATACTGCCCACGTAACACAGTCCGGTGAGCTCATCGCCTGCAACTTTCCGCATAGTGAGGATGACTATGGTCTTAAGGGCAGGAATGCCCCACGCAGCCATGTGGAAGTAACTGCTGTGAGACTCGATAGCCTCGTGACCCCATTTCTTACCCGCAGCAAGGAACCAGGTGATGGTGAGGATGACCCACCAAATGGAACTTGCCATGCCAAAATAGTACAGTATGAGGAAGACTATAGTACAACCTGTACTCTCCAGACCCTCTTGGATGATGTACAACTCCCCGTTCTCACGGTCACATGCAATGTTCTCCGCACCAGCGACGGATCGAATGATAAAGGCGACTGAGTAGACGTTATAGCACATGGAGAGGAAGATGATGGGCCGCTCCGGGTACTGAAAGCGATGAGGGTCGAGAAGAAAAGTGAGGACCGTGAACGCTGTGGATACAAAGCACAGAGTCGACCAAACCGCCATCCAAATGAAGGCAAAGTCCTTATCCTGTCTGGACCAGAACACGTCCACTGCAGACGAGCAGCGCGGGGCACACGTCTCACTTTTTTCCACATACTGGAACTTTTCCGGGTTCTCACAAACTCCTACGCCGCCCCCAGAGTGTCCGTTCCCAGCGCCTGGATGCCAGGGTCTGGGCGGCACGGGCAACATACCTTCTCCTTTCTTGGTCTCGGTTTTGGTATCGTTCTCGGGTGCCTCCATGCACAGGGCGTTGGGGTCATTTCTGGTGGGCAGTTTAGAACAGTCCAAAGAATCCGGCCAGGCGTAATTGAACTTCTCCATGATGGGCGAACACTTCTGACGTGCCTGTTCGCACATCGGACGACAGGCGTGGATAGATGTGGACACTTGGTCCGTGCACATGGGGGCATAAAGAGAGCAGAGGAAAAATCTCAAGTGTACATCACAGCCGTATTCCACCAGAGGGGCGAATTCATTGAGTTTTATCGCAGCTTCCCTCTGACTGTCATGGCCCATGAAGTTGGGCATCCGTGTGAGGTTGTACCCAATGCCTTGGCACATGGGGATGATGACAGGCTCACATTTAGCCGGTCTTCCTCTTTCCAGGTCATAAGAGCCGATTTCCAGACTGAAGGCAGCAACAACCAGCTGACACCATAGAGAAACCACAATTCTAAGAGGTCCCATGCTGGATTTTCAGTCACCTTGAATGAGGCACGACAAGGAAAAATTTCCTGTCATAAACAGTCTGAAGAGATTAAAAACGTATACAGGCAGTGAGTTATATGTCAATATATAGTCCCATAGACACTGCTTAGATGAACAGTGTTTCAATGAATGTTTCCTTGAAAAATTCTGTGAAAACGCCAAAACTAGATATCCATCTGAATGAAACTTTTCTGAGAAAAAAACATCCTTTTTCAAACAAAGTCTTCACATCATTTATAATGATGCTTCATGTCCAGGTCCGTCATTGACTTTGATAAAAAGCGCGCGTGCACAGTCACGGAAAAATAAGTGATATTTCACGTCAGTCAACACCGCATTAGCAAACATAACGACATCAGGAGGAGTTCAGCAGGGCAAACAACACATCTGTCCTCGTCTTCAGTAATCTCCAAACTTGCGTATACAGTCCATGAGACGCGTGCGATGTGTTTCTCGTGCTCTCCTCACATCTCTACTGGCGCTCGCTGAACTCTCACTCGCTGAACTCTCTCAATGCACTCTAATGAGGGGCGGGGCATTCACGACGCACTCGCTTGACCACTCCCCCACACGACTGAATGGCTGTTTGACGTAAAGATGGATCTCCGCCCACTTACAACTGGAAATACATTGCGTATAATGTTACTCCGCCCACTTACAACCCAGTTAAACACTTTTGTTTTTATTAAGGTAATTTGAGAAAGTGCAGTGTGGACTAGTGAATTAGGGAAGGATAAAATAGACACATAACGTATTTACAACAGTATTGTTTAACTAAATAGTATAAACTATATATATATATATATATATATATATATATATATATATATATATATATATATATATATATATATATATATATATATATATAGTAAAGTTTAATAATTTTGTAATAAAAGTAAGGTAACATCCGTCAAACAATTGTTGTTAGTACACTTTCACTATATAAAAACTGTGCAATTTTCCAAAGGTATATTGGTCTAAAATTAAGCAATAAATAAAGAATTACCTTACTGTAAAACTACTGTAAAATGTCTCTTATTAATATTTATTATTCTTCATTTATTAATAACTGTAGTAAAAATAACCACAATGTATATAATAGTATATAATTCATTTGTACTAAGAAAATGGTTTGTTTTCGTAGACATTAAACTCATTTTTCACATTCCTTACAAATTTTTATATAATCCTGGCATATTAGATTTCAACCACAGCTTTAGTTGTTAAATCATAAACAGCCAAAGTCGATATAAAACGTCCCCCATGGCACTGATAATAACAGGCATGCAATCAGTGGAACAAGTGGAAAGTTTGTGTGCAGTGGAATTCATTAAAACAGCTAGAATGACACTCAACACCTCAGGATATTACAGTCAATGAGAGATGATGAAGACCATTCCTAATTTAATGAAACAAAAACAAAGACAAGAAGCTTTAATTTCTGAAAATCATTAATCTGTCACACATGTTGTTTAAAGTCATCTTTCATTGAACTTTATTATTTCTACTAAAAATCTCACATATCCCTTCAATGGAGGATTCCCGTTAAGGAAAAAGATAATTGTTACCATCTAGTGGCAATACGATGTACAACACTTTCACAAAGATAGCGAGAGATGAGACTTTATAAGTGAAATGTGCAAAATGTAATATTGGGTTATATGTAATGACATTCATAGTAATGTTACTTAATAAGTGTTTAAATGCTTTTCGGGCCAATGCACATCTGCCTTCTTCTCAGTGTTGCTTATCTAACAGAAAACTAAAGAATGCCAAAAGCTTTTAACAAATGTTTCAAATCTACCCTTTTATTCCACAGCGTATTCATTAAACACTGAACTCAGTTCTCAGGCCAAAACATTTGATCACAATAAAAAAAAGGCAGATTAGAAACCCCTTCTGTTTGATGTGGTTACAGTGGGCATTTAAACCTTTTCACCCGTGGTGTTAGATTGTAAGCAGTTATCAGATTTGGATTTGGCATGGAAAGCCTCACTTAGCCTGAAAGAGCACAAAGTGAGCCCGATACCCCTCCAACTGTGAAAGAAATACATACCAGACAGAGCGATTTTTATCGGCCTCTGTGTTTGCACGTCAAACCCCCAATCCGCTTTCAGGGGAACGGAAGTTCATTTCAGTTTCTGTTCAATACGTGCTATTTTGAAACTTGAAAGAGATTTGGCAGACACTTTAAGAGGGTTGGGTCTCAGGTGCCATACGCTCTCCATCTACGTGAACGGAGCCTCCCAAGGAGTGATATGAGATTTTTATCAGGTAACGGGAGTCTGTGTTTTGCGTGCCACCTATCAGAAACATTTCCAGCCTTTTAATCTTATCTGACATAGCTCATTCTCCACTGACTCTACATGCAACCTTCACAGTCTGAGCGTCACCATCACATGCGGTATATGAGAAGCAGGGCGACGTGCCTTAAGAGCAACTTTACAAATTGCGGGTGACAGATGCGAGCTTTAATTAGAGCTCACCCAACTGAATTAAGGTGATGTTGTTTCATGACATCACATCCTGTTTGGGTAGCCGTGCCATGGTAGTATCTCTCTCGCTCAAACTAATGGGACTCAGAGCACTTTAGCTGTCACTATTTATCAAACGGTCAGCACGTCCTGTGACTAAGCTGCAATGGTCTGCAAATTCTGTGACTGGAAGTCAACAGATCCGCGTCATCGGCATTCGCTTTTCTCGTCGTGAATGGAGAAAGAATATTATGGAGCGCTGACATAATGGAAGTGTAATTCCCTGTGCAGAAAGGGTACTTCTTAAAATATGATGGAAATCACAAGGCCAGCTGCTGTCTGCAGGGACGGTGTGACCGCTAAGGGCGGTGTAGATGTGTAGAGCGTGTGTCAGGCTGTTTGACACGTGGCAGGGTAAGATATCAATGTCTGAAAGGAGTAAGGTCTGACCCAGGATAACAGAGGTATGGAGACAATGCCATCAACTGGAATTAGGAGAGGGGAGATGGATATGGGCACTCAAACATCTTTCCATTGGGTTAAGTACTGGACGCTTGAGGATTGAGCTATTCATAACCTCACACACACACATATATATATACACATGCAGCGTGCAGACACAAAACCAAACTCAAAACTGTGTCGCAGAATGTCCTTAATCCTAAAAAGCTGGATGTACACTGAAAAACCGTCCAGCTGTGCTGATGGTTTAGGGTTAGGGGTGTGTTACTGTAATACTACTGAATTGTTTAATTGAGATGTTTGCTTGTGCAGTGCATGATGGTGCGCATACGTTCAACAGTAACTCCAGAGTTGGAAATTGCTTAAAATGACTTGAAATGTGGTTTATTTCAGACATGAGTCTGAACAGGCAGCGCTCTTAACCTGACCACCATACCAGATTTTAGTTCAATTTGAGTCTGCCTTAATTAACTTAAATCTTCTACATAGCATATATTAGCTGGAAAATCATCTTAAAGGGATAGTTCACCCAAAAATAAAAACTTAATAAAAATTCTTTTATTATTTACTCACCCTCATGTCAAACCTGTATGACTTTCTTGTTTCAGCAGAACACAGAAGAAGATATTTAGCAAAACGCTGGTAACCGGCACCCATTCACTTTCATAGTATGAACACAAGGTACAATGGAAGTCAATTGGTGCCGGTAACCAGCGTTTTACAAAAAAAATTTCTTCTGTGTTCCACAAAAGAAAAGAATCAATTACAGGGTTTGAGATAATTTTTATTTTTGGGTGAACTATCCCTTTAAATCCCACCTGACTGTTCATGCAAACTTTTACATGCAATTTCAACTTTCAAATGTCAGATTCAGTGTGATTTAGCTGTTCAATGGTGTCACATATAAAGGAAAATACATTTGAGTCATATTCAGCTGTGGTGTCAACGTGGCCTCAGTGAAAATCAAAGAGCAGTTCATTATACTCCAGCTTTTTAAAGCCTCTGTGTCTTAACGGAGTCCCTGAAATAAATGGTGGGATTATGGGATATTGCACATAGTCAGCCAAAATCAGTTGTGCATGTGATGATGGAATATTTAAAGAGGAAATAGAAACAGAGTGAAGTGATTATCTCTTAAAACTTCATAATAAAGAACTGAATGAGTTTGAGAATGAGTTCATAGAGTGATCTTTAACAAAGACACATGAGATGTGATGTGTGCAGAGAGCGGTGAGCTGTCTCTTTACACAAACAAGTGAGGGAAATATTGCTTTAGAGACACATATAAGTGGCTAATCTCATTATATATGCCAAAATATCTCCTTATGAAATATGATCATTATGCTTATAAATATTATAAGCGAAGAATTGAAGGTTATTTTTAAGGATCATTGAGTTTTTGTACTGTGAACAAGCATAATTTTTAACCATAATGATGGTAAATTACATAACAATTTATTGTAATACCAAGATATTTATTAAATGTATTTAGAATTAAAGACACAACAAATATTGATGCATAAATATGTTTTGCATAGTTCATTTAATACCAATATCAATATATTTGCAAACAAATTTGATGCAAATCCCTACCTTTATAAATAGTGACAAAATAATAATATATAATAATATATCAATAAAATTTTTGAAGGAAAATTACAATAGTTCTCACTGTCTTCATACAAATACTTTTTTCTGTTTATTGTCAGATTAAAAATATTAAATTCTTCTAATAATAAGCGATATTGTGCTATGTAGAGACACTATTAACATGTACCAACACACATGACTGTCACAGCCACATAAACAAATCCTCCCATCAAATCCCATAAATAAAGGCAGTATTCATATTAAACTCAGCTATGGTTTCATTCTGTTAGCAGTAAAACAGGCATTTGATTTCACAGTTGCCCATGCATCACATACACATATTAATACAATAGAGGCGTCTTTGTAATTGCATCCTCAGCCACATGATGATAAATCCATCTTTCTTGCAGTGAGCGTGTGGAGGAGTGTGTGTGGCAGAACCTGATGGATTGCTGTGATTAACACTGAGTGTAACAGGAGAGCGTCTCTCTCACATCTGGAGTCAACACACTCGCTCACAAAGCACAATACTAACACTGTTTCTGCTTGCGTTATGTAATTGCCTCTAGCCTGCTCTGGTCACACAATCCCGCAGTATAAATTGTGTAGTTTGGTTGCTGGGACATGCTTTCAGGTAAATGTCAAGGAAGTTGTTTTTTTACTAGAGCTGGTGGCAGAGAAGTAAAGGAAAGGATTATGGGATATGTTTATTTGGAAACGCTAAGCAATGATGAACCAACAACATAGTTTTGCTGTTATTTACACACCACTAATATTTGAGTATAAGTATATCATTCATAGTCTGACTTTCCCATAAAAGGTTTGTTTGAGTGGCCCAACTCTTATATTTCAACAATTCATAAAAAATAAAGTATTGTCTGGCCATCTAGAATATTGTTATGAAGATAAAGGATAGGATTTTTGGTAGTTTTAGTTTTTCTGAGTGTATTTTACCATTATTTGTTGTTTAAACGGTGTTGTTCCGGCTTTCCTGATTTTGCCATGCGAGAGATGTTTTTGGGTCAACATTCAGATTTAAGGGATAAGACACAGTTTTAATTAAACTATTATTTATCTTTGATTTTAGGGATAAGTTATGGTTTGGTTATTCATTTTTAAGTATTACTTCTTTAAACTATAGCAAGATATTCCAGACATCATTTGGCATGATTTGAAATCAACTAAATGTCACCTAAACAGGTTAGAAAGTCTACTAACAAGCTGTTCTGGACGTATTGCTCAGCACTCACTTAAATGTTATATTTTAACACAAGACATTCGTTCAGAGTAAAAGGTTTTTCTCAGATCAGTGACAGGGAACGTTTGTTCCTCATCATTAGTGTGTTTGCGCAGCGTCTGTCACTAGGGTGGTGTGCTGATAAGCCATCAGTGTCTTTCACGTGTATTTAGGGACAAGAAAAGGAGGATGATAGAGAGAGTATGAGATAAATGCAGTTCTCCTCCCACTCCACCCATCACATAGAGAGACAATAGTCTCAAAACAGTTTCAGTAGAAGGTACATGACTTAATGACGCTCCACAGGTCCTTAAATCAGCCTTTGAAAGCAGCTCTGTATCACTGCGAGACTTGAACGGAAAAACTGCACACAGTTCAGCTTTGCGATGTGTGATGCCAAGAAAAGCAATAATCTTGGAAGAATTTTACAAAATAAGAACAGGGGTGGGAATACATTTATATAGTAGGCCTACCCCAATATCTGTGTTCACATACACATAAGCATGCACACCAACACAACATGTCGAAGAATATGTTGAAATATACAGTATATATATCAAATGCTACTGCTGCTGGTCTTAGAAGAAAAGTCCATACTTTTACTACTGAACTGAGACCCCCCGATCTCCGAGAGAAAGAGAGATAAAGCCAAAAGCAATGAACCGCACAAATGAGAGAGCGAGCGTGTGCTGCAGTTAGCCTTCACCTCATTGTTTTAGAAAGCTGAACTTACTGGACAAACACACGCATGTAATGGAAATCTGCACTACTGGAGCGGGACATGTATGTGTGTGTCCACAAATAGGATGGTCAGCCCTGTCCAAAACCGGTAAGTTGTACATATATACAAAGGAAAAAATATAATACATGTGCATATGCACTGTAAAAATCCAACTTACAAATGTTCTCCCAACAAATGTAATAAAGTCATTTGAACAAAGATTTTTTTTATGTAGGAGGTCAATTTATTATTTTGTAACTAATGAATAAGATTGTTGCCGCTGTTAAGTGTATGTCATATTTTGAGTTATTATTTAGTTTTTAATAATGTGCATTTACTGCATGATGCAGTGCCACAAAAATGCATGAATATGCAACAGTTACTTAATTAATTGCGTGATCTCTGTATTTATTATTTAATAAATATTATTTAATAAATAACCAAGAAACGTTATTACGTTATTACGACGAATTTAAAATATGAAAATTTCAGTAATAACTTGCGAGCAGCTCGCAAACTGCATGAAGTTTGACATATTCTTTTTTAAAAATAGTATAGGCAGCATGCAATAAATACTCCAATACATTCCAAACATATCTATGGTTTTCAGATTATCATTTCAGTGATATTTTTCCACAGGACAACACAGCATCTCTAATGTCCAGCCAGAGGTTACTGCACTGTTTATGATTTTATGTTTTCAGGAGTGCCTTATCTAATGTAAGCAGTAGAAAAAGAGTGATGAAACAGATTTGAACTTAAATGAACGCAATAATAATATTAAAGATATGTATCTATTCAAACTATTCGGTGTCATCTCAATGTCTCCTCTGTCAAGAGCGGTAAACAGCAAGTAGCAGTCATCTTGTCTCTCCTCCTGTATTTCTCATCTTTCCATCAGCTCCTTTGATCAGCGTTTCATATTAGAGGGGGTCTGATCTCAGTGTTGAGACTACTGTATAAATCATCAAGTCGCCTGTCAGGACCACATGAATAACGGCCCAATCAGCTCGGTTAACACATGCTGTTCATCCCTGCCCTCCTAACAGCCATCAGCAGCTGGTGCTGACACACACACACACACACACACACACACACACACACACACACACACACACACACACACACACACACACACAGACATGCTGCATTATCTGTATTTTGTCTATCATACACACTCACACCCACATTTCAATTGCCCACCGCTGTCACACACATGAGATGGCTATAAATAAGACTGAAATAGCAGAAGACATGAGAAAACAAGTGGACACACTCTCTCTTGCTGGTCAATGTCATTTGGCGTGTGTACGTACATGAAACCTATACTGTATTAATGCTTCGTTTACAGTGATGTAATGTGATAAAATGCTTGATCCTATCTCAACTTTCCTGATTTGCATCCGGGCAATTCCCTGGAAAGTCAATCTTACTAAGAAAAAAAAAGTTTTTTCATCTTACTGATAGCTCAGATGTCAATATTTGGTTTAAATATCCATGTGAGGTCTCTCTCAACATTTTTAAAGCAATTGTTTATGTTTGCATCATAAACATTTTTCATAGTCGTGTAAAGTGCTGTTTTCAGAATTGTCACATCCATAACAGTTCATATTCCTCATGAATGAACATGAATATTAAAAAACTGTTTTATGTTCTTTGAAGAGTCATCTCTTCTTCATTTGTTGGAGATTATTGCTTCTAGTTTGTGCATTTTCTTTGACCAAAATCCTACAAAGTATTTCACAAAAAAGGTATTTGAATTAAAATGATAAAAGTATTTTTTATCTCGTCGTCACATGTATATTTTGATTTTTAAAAAAGATAACTCGTGCATAGACTGATATTTTTCTGATGTCTAGACTTAATCAACAGGGCAATAATAGTTAACAATCAACAATATATTAGTTAATATATTGGTAATGAATACGTTCGATGACAATTTATATTTCAAGTTTTGACTGAAAATGTCTCATCCATAATGTTGGAATTGCCCAGGTTCATTTGTTTTAAACAAGCAAACGTTTAAACAGTTAATCATAACTAAAACTGTTGCTCGTATTC
Source organism: Beaufortia kweichowensis (assembly GCA_019155185.1). NCBI lineage: Eukaryota > Metazoa > Chordata > Actinopteri > Cypriniformes > Gastromyzontidae > Beaufortia > Beaufortia kweichowensis. Next base: position 16,886,255 of record CM032802.1, read on the forward strand.
AAGATTCTTGCCTTTTTTTCTTCAGAGCCATATTTCCAAAACCAAAGTATCACAGATATGCTGGTTGATTCAGATCAACAACAAAAAAGCCACCTAGCGATGCCAAAGTGTTTAAAAGCATTCACCTTGGCAACCACATCGCGACAACATGGAAACCAAAATATTTTGTGCTTTTCTTTCCTATGAATAAACCTGAAGTGTGCAGACAGTGTAATGTTGTGTGTTTATTATTAGAGGATTTAAGTGCTGTGATTGTGTCTATCTTTAAAGAAAGATTAAAATAAAAGACAACTACCTCCAAACACACACCTGAACACACATGCCTGTCTCTATCCTCTAGCCATAACTAACCCCAGCACTTCATGTCACACACACACGTTCACACACCCCACCCTCGTGTGGATTGTTAGCGGTTGTGTCGAGCCATGCAAGTCCTATTAATAATGTGTGGATGGATGGCAGAGTCAGGTGGCCCGGGGGGAGACATCACAGGACGGAGCCCACCGAAGAGGCCTGAAGCTCAGTTACTGAATGACAAACAGCCCCTTAGACGGATCCAGAGAGACACAGGCCAGGAGAGGTGTCACAGTTAGGGGCTCTTCATGCTGTCAGTACAGGATCCAGCTCAGCGGTCATGACTATATTAAACACTGACCCAGACGCTTCATGTCTGTATGTCGTGCCAGTCTAACGATGCAGACGAAATGATTGCTTATAAAAGAGACGGAGGGCTGATTTTTCTACGCTGTGCTTTATTAAGACGAGCAATGCTGTTAGGAATTCGAACAAACCCCTGACCATAAGTATTACATTTCAGGCTTACTCCGATTTAGGACATGGAAAACATCCTTGGTGGTTCTGGAGCATAATTCATATCAACCAGGGTTTAGGATTGGGACTTTAATGACATTCTTATCAATCTTTTCCTTTCCTCTGAATTTAGGACTAATGGTTGTGGTTTGCAATAGACCTCATACATTTACAAAACATTTTATAAAATTATATTATAAATTATAGATTATAAAAAACAAAAGCAAGAACATCAACCAAAAGTGGGTGACCGACCAAAAGAAATCATATCAGATATGTTTTGTCTGGTGAAAGCATACATGTTTCACACCTTCCTAAATGTTTCATATTTTTGGAGCTTTGGTGTGCCAACTTTATATATTTTGTTCTGTTAACACATATATGAATTACAGGTATAAATTAAAACATGGTTTTTCATGGTTAAGCAATAAGTTACTGGAGGCTGGTATCACTCTTCGATTTGTGTTGTGCCTTTAACTGTGACCTTTCACGAAAAAACACCTGCACTGTTCTTTGCTGCCTTTAATTCCAGTCAACTTGGCTTTGTCATTTAAACAGTTTTTACATTATTTCAACTAATTACAAGTCATTTCAACTCATAAAAATAAGTTGATATTGTGTAACTTAGTTTGATGAGTTGAAATGACTTTTAATTAGTTGAAATAATGTAAAAACTGTTTAAATGACTTATTAAGCCACGTTGACTGGAATTTAAAATTTAAGGCAGCAAAGAATTTTTTACAGCATGAAACACCCTTGCAACACCATCAGATCATTAAAACGCCTACAATGTCCTCACACTTACGGTCAACGCTGTAAAGACAGACACATACTTTCGAAACCCCTTCATCTGTCCTGGCAGGAGAACATGTGTTAAAGAGTGTTTCAAATTAAACAAAAGCCTTTTGGAAATATCACCATGTTCTTGTTCGTTTTTACTGCCTTCATGCAAACCCAATTATTTATCCACTGTTCCTTGTCAAGGCTCATAGAGAAACCCAAGGCCTTGAAACATGAGGGAGTTTGGGTCAGTGAGGTTCTCAAAACCTCAAATCCACAAACTCTTCCTGGTCTTCAGCTTAGACCCCATGAGAGAACAACCTCATAACTGTGTCTCCTTACTGAACATGAAAATAGGAATGAATCAGGACAGACATTAAGAGCTGGAGCGCTGGAGCATCTCATTAGTCATTTCTACGGCGTTCCCTTCGGCGGACGAGCTGTTAGCCTTGGAGTTGAATCGTGTTGTTTTTTTGTAGCTGCAAGCATTGTGGAAAACCACTGAACTAAAGCATTTACTTCCTCCTCATGTTACATAAATTAAAGAAAAGTCTTTCTTTTTTATATTTTGGACTGGAGTTTTTGGCTGGACTGTGATGGTTGTTGCCAAGGTCACAGGAGATGTAATAGAGATATGGTGTGGGTTATGACAGTCAGTCATATGTGTTACTGTTATATTTTATTTTTCATCCAAGAACTATTGTTGTTCATCTAATCCTGTCAAGTATGGGAGAATTAAAATGGCAGCTTACAGCACTTGGAAAGATGTAAAACCGTGTTTTTGCATTGTTTTGAGACTTGGAAATATATACTGTATGTGTTATGCATGTGACAAAACATACCACATCATTTTGGCAACATACTTTCTAGGATTTCTGTGAGTTAAAATGCACAAACCAGAAGCAATAATACCCAACAAATGTAGAAGAGATGACTCTTTAAAATATATACATTAGTTATTTTATTTTATTTTCATGTGTTCATTTATGAGGAATATGAACTGTTATGAATGTGACAATTCTGAAAACAGCACTTTATCTGACTATGAAAAATCATGATTTATACATAAAAATACTTTAAAAACTTGTGAGAGAGACCTCATATGAGGATTTAAACCACCAACTATTGACATCTGATCTATTAGTATGATAAAAACCTTTGAAACGTTTATTTTTATGGCAAAGTCTCTGTAAACACACATTCTCAACTCAAACAACAACAAACACATACATATATAACTGAAAAATGAAATTCTTGGGACAAAAACAACACAAGAAAATTCCCAGGAATTTAAGCATACAACACACAAACATGCAGAGCAGTCTCTCTCTCTCTCTCTCTCTCTCTCTCTCTCTCTCTCTCTCTCTCTCTCTCTCTCTCTCTCTCTCTCTCTCTCTCTCTCTCTCTCTCTCTCTCTCTCTCTCTCTCTCTCTCTCTCTCTCTCTCTCTCTCTCTGTATGTTTTTCTAAGAGCAGGAAACTCATAAAAAGCGCAGCTTTCTAAATTACTGTCACTCAAAGAGCTCCTTTCTTTCTAGCCTCCACCCCTTTCCTTTCCTCTATACCTTACAGTAGCTCTACCTTTCCCTCCATTTACTCAAACCAGAGTCTCTCTTTCTTTTTCTGTCCTCTTGGCCCTGAAGGCAGAAGAGTAAACAGTGGAACCCCGGCCTGAATAAAGACTCGATTCTTCTCTTGCGTGTTAAAAATGGATACAAAGGCAAACCTGTATGATAATTTTTGGCATATGGCGGCAGGGGCCAACGGGACACTGTTGCTCCTTGTTCTCCAGCAAGTATGAAAAAACATACCAAACTAAAAATAGCAAAGCTACTAACTTTACTAACTTTTTAATAGGAAGTTTTCTAGCTGCTTTTATAATTTGTCTCTGTTCTTTACTCCATTATATAAATTCTTACATTTCGAGTTGTATTAATTATAATTTGTAGTATAATGTAATAGATATCATCAATGTTTTTCTACTCTTAATTTCAATATTTAAATGTTTAGTATAGTTAGCAACGTTATGTTAGCATCTCAAAATAAGTAACTTGACTGTAGTTGAACTACCTTAGATGACAAGTAGCTTTCTCAAGACTGTTGAGCTTTAATGTGGCACCGTTTTAGCTCTCATGATTTGTCTCTGCTCGTCTGTGATGTGTGTTTGGAAAGAAAGGCAGCTTTCACGACTCATATTCACTGCTGGGTGCCAGGTGGGGATGTTTATATAAGGCTGCTGGTGCCAGGCTGACAGCAGTTTCTCTTGAACCAGGTACGATCTGGAAACTTGACATCCGTTACGAGCCAGAAGACTTGATGGTAGAGTGAGAGTGCGTGTCATTATTGTGCAGGGGTGACAGCGTGCTATCTTGTGCCTGCTGTCTTGGCTTAAATGCTTTTGAGGGTCCAGTGGAAGACAGCAGTGACTATACAGTAGGAAACGATGACTGTCATAAAGGTGATGTGTGTACACTTCATTCAAAGTTAAAACACTTTCCCCTGGCTCGGTGTAGTATGCAGAGACAACTAGAATTTGTCAGTTTACACATTTGCTCCGACACATTTTGGAATATAATGTACAAGAAATGAGGTCAAATCAGATTTCCACTAAAGAGGGACACCATAGCAACACCCTGACAACCACCCACAACAAAAACAACACAATTTAAAGTTTTTGCATTTAAATTACAGTAGTATTTGGAACACATAAAGTATAAACCAACAGTTTTCACAATCATATAAGTGACTTGTAATACTGTATGTCTTTTTTATCCACAAATGCCTTTAGCTTAAAGATAAATCAACAGACATCAATAACCGCCCTGGATAAAGCCATGTTTGACAAGCATGATACAGTTTATCAGTATAGATAACAGGGTTAGATTACAGAGACACAGTGAAGATACACAGGACAGTGAATGACAGACCGCTGATACAGTGAAATTAAAGGAGGTAATGGATGATTATCAGCACGCGGCCTGTTAAACGTCATTCATTCTTAAACGCTTCATTCTAAGAACACTTTTTTACTTTTTACTTCAACCAAACTTTAGTTTGCAACAAGTTACTACAGGTCAGCGTCAGGGAAACTAGCTTAAATATGTACGTTAACCTTCAAGCTACTTTAAAAATGTACTTAAATGTAGTTACTAAAGGTATTTGGGGGTGTCCAAATCTTTTAAAGTAAGTAAATAAATAAGTAAAATAATTAAATAATTAAACCATTGCACTGTTCACTTTTTTGCATTGTTGCAAAGCAGCTCTACAAAAATAACAGTTAGGCAGTAGAGACAGAAAAAACAACAAAAAGGAATGGCTGAAAACTAGAGATAATACTCGTTAAATACAGAAGAAAAAAACTGTTAGCTGTTCTGTAATTTGTCCAGACACACACAGTAAACACACTGTCTGCCTGATTTAACTTCTATTAGTAGCATGTTATATTTTAACTAACCATATCCCTCAACCATAAATTTATTCCACAGGAAAAGCGAGATTACGTTGTTTCTAACTCAGGCAGCTTTGAGGCTCCGCAGAACAATAACATGTCAATTCCACGACCGAAGACGAAATGCGACACAAACCAGGTCCCAGAGGACGCCGCGACCGGCCCTGTCAACGGCCGATCACAGCGCAGTCCATAGCTGCACTTCACATACCGTGCCAATGAAACGCGTGTCAAAAATAATTGCGAAAATAAATAAAGGATAAAGAAAGCTTGGCTTTCTGTGTTAATTGACATCTTGTGTGTTGTATTGTGAGCGTGGACACTTCAGAGCGAGTCTATAATACCCCAGTTCATTACGTGAGGTGTGAGAAGACAAAGCAGTTATTCAGCGCAGGCCAGCAGACGCAGACCTGCAGGAGGGGATATGAAACACAGGAGCCGTCGGCTGTTTCTCTTGTAATTGTCCCAAAGACTGCTGCTACTTTTCACCTAGTCAAAGACCCCTCTCTGCCCCTCTGTACAACCATCCGGCCGCCCTGCCAAACCATTGGAAAAAGAAACCAAAGACTGGTTTCTGTGGGCAGGGGCGCATGGCACGCTGTGCTGAGATGAAATACAGTCTTTTGTGCATTGTTACGAAAGACAATAAAGCCTATACTTATCAAAATGATCATCTTTAGGGGAAAAACCCATATTTGACAATGAAAAATCCCTCACTTTGAAAGCGAACACTTTGTTTTGACAAGTAAAGCCACTGATGGTGCCACTAGAGAATAAAAGCGCTGTTATCGGCTAATTTTATTTTATGTAAATGTGTAAAATAAACGAATAGTAATTCAAATCAATCAACCAACCAACCGCACGCATTATAAACCATAATAAAATGAACTGAAATGTAAAACACTGTATGTTTAGGAAAAATGTTTCTAGAAAGCCAGATAATTTGGATTCTTTATAAAAGCCAGTCGCTGGGTGTAAATTTGAACTGCTTTCCCTGTGTTTACATAAGCTCAGGGTGAAAACCGTGCTGTCTGACAGCATGTGCTTTCTAAAGCAGCATCTAGCTGTCATGACGTGAAGACTTCTTAATAGGCATCAACTCTGTGAGCTGAACAAGTAAACCAAAACTCACAATGAACTCCAGTAGAGAACAGTGACTTTTTCAGCAGCGTTAGATCTTGACAGCATTTTCTTGATTGGGATTACGAAAATGTACCAACCAAACCAACCAGTGTCAAGATTAATCACATTACAAACTTTGATTTGCATTTACATTTACATATTTGGCAGACGCTTTTATCTAAAGCGACTTATAATGCTATATACATTCTACCAAATGCATAATCTGTGTATTCCAGCACTATGCATGTGACATTTCTGAAAACGGCACTTTACCTGACTAGGAAAAATCATGATTTAAACATAAACCAATGCTTTACAAACTTTGAGAGAGACCTCACATGATTGACATCTGAGCTATCAGTATGATGAAAAACTTTGGCCTGATGTAAGCTCATATGGGATTGTGAGAAATGTGAATGCCTGTGTAACATTGTTAAAAGGCTTTTGTCATACTTCAGTCAAAACTGCTTTTGAACTGATTTCTAGGTAAAGCTACCGTGCACTTCAACACAAACAAACCGGATCCACGGTGGAAGAAACACACACACGCGCACACGCTTACTGTATATATAACAACCCTCATTCACCTGGCCCCACATCTGACCTTATCAAAAACACATACCGCTGCATATATAAAGGCTATCATGTATATCAATGGAAACATAATCCTCTACATTTCCACTGCCACAGGACCCATATTCCACCAAAAAACAGGAAATCCCGGTGTGAGCGAAAGAAAAAGTGAGAGAATGCCCACATCCCTTTCAACACCCGCCTCATCCTAAACCTCAAATCCGTTAAACGAAACATGTATTCAAAAGTCTCTTTTATTCAACGCAGAACTGTAGTGTGACCTCCGCTGTCAATATCCGCAGCGGCGTGCAGAAAAACCTGCAAGCGATTATGTCACAGCTCATAGAAGAACAGGCCGTTTGTAAGCCGCTCTTGAGCAAAGGAGTTCAGGCGTTCAAAACAAGACCGTTTCAGACCTGCCTTCATCTGCTCTCTTCATTCATAAACACACTCACGCGAAGGCAAACAGAGCGAGTGATAGAAAACCCTCATCCTCTGCTCAGGAAATAGATTCAGGAGATAAAAGGGCCGATAAGGTGTGTCTGCGAGTGTGTGAGTTTGTTTTGCAGGAACCGGCACAGACTTCCTAGAAGGACAAAGGAGCAAACAATAAGACAATGTAGTGATTTAAAAAGAAAGAAAGAAAGAAAGATCTTGGTTGGCGGGGACGGAAGTGCAATTACACCTTATAGAAACTGAGTAACATAAAACCGTGTTAGTGAAATCCCCACAATGTTTTTAGACTTGTGATTGGGCAACAGAAGGTTCAGTATGGGTCAGCCAGCTGGGTTTAAAACACAAATACAAGCAGAACACAAATCGTGCGTTAACAATCAAGTTCACCTAAGGCACTTTTACATAATAGCTCTTGATGTGGATCCGAGCTGATACAGCCGGATGTCACGGCAATTCGTAACGATTTTATGAGGTGGCTAATTTGGATGAATTTATGCATTGGGAATAGTACAAAAACGTATGATAGTTAGAAAAAAGCAATAACAAAGCTCCGTCCATAAGCATATTGTACTGAAATGTACACATGAAATTCATACGAATTGTAAAATAGTTCTTGATTTTTGGTTTGGTTTGAACATATGCATATAAATCCTTGCATGTGGATATGACTTGAGCTTTCAGAAAGCCGAACGGACGTCTTCCCGTGATAGCATCATGTCTGGCTGTACGCATTTCTGCTTTTCTCTGCAGATGATCTTGCCAATCAGACATCAGCCACACGATATATGACGTGTGATACAACCCAAACGTCTCAACCAGGAGACATAGTCCACTATATTTTAACAATTTAGTATAAGCTGGTCATTATATTTTTGCATAGCAATGCTCTGTATATCACTAACATCATTCATACCGTCTGTATAACGTTTTTAAATCATTTGTGTAACGTCTTCTATACAACGCTATTCATCTCTATTTATATATTAAACAACCTACAACCTAAAACTCAACATTGCGTTTATTTACATTCACAGCAAAGGTGTTTACATGCAAATCAGGGTATCAGGTAAGATCTAGGTGCGTGTGTTAATCGAGGTTTACATCCTTTTCTTGATAAAAAAACATACCTGCCATGAAAAGCACACGCATGTCCTTACTCGTTCTCCACTGTAACTGGTGGATTATCATGCAAGCAGAAACACTCCCTGAATAGCTTGAGATGAACACAAAGAAATAAATCACTTTAATGTGTTTCTAGGTCATAACTATACAAAAAATGTAAATTTAATAGATTTCAAATCCAAAATCTTCTTTTATGTCATTTGTATGACATGATTTTAGGTCATTTGCACAAAGTCATCTGTATAACATATCATTTAGGTGGTTTGTAATGTCATCTGTATAATGTCATTCATGTCATAGCAGACAAACTCTAGTCCATATATTTTAGGAGTGAGCTTGTGTCGCAATGTCTTGACTTGTGGAAGCGATGTAGAAGATTCAGTGACAAAGTGATGACCGCAAAATTACGGACTACTGAACCCAACATCTCATTACCACATTACCAAAGCCCCATACACAGGCTTGTTTTGGATTGGCACGATCATAATTTCATCTGTGTTTAGATCAGCATATACTGCACACATATCAACCGTGTCTGTTAGCTGTACCATCAAATCAAAGCAAAAACTGAAAAACAACAAGATACACAAAGCAAACAGTTAACTAACTCTATCTACAAGTTAGATTTTTTTTTGGCTTGCAGTTGGACTTTTTCTACTATAAATATAAGCCATTTCCAGCTGAATTCGTTGTGTAGCTGCTGTCGTGTGTAAACAGGAGATTTGCTCTAAATGAGTGATGAGTTATGAATCTGTTTCTGGGTCCAGACTCTCTCACTCCCCCTGGAGCGTGTGATATACGGCCCTCGTCTCATTCGCTTCCCCGACCTGGGATTCCCTGGCTGTGTTCCTAATAGCTTACTAACTTACCTACTAATAGCTTACTTGCGGTTTAATCAGGGCTCACTGACAGCATTCCCATTGGTGATCGCTGCATGACATCACCGCTCATTTGCATAATGTAGTAATGTCATTTACTTATTAAATAATTCATGTAATTCACTTATTACGTACATAAATAGTTGGTTTCTACTTGGGTTGCTGTCACTTATTCTTACTATGAATGATAGCTGCTATGACAGGCAATGTGAAGTCATTTAAGGACATCAGTACGGTTTAAATGTTTATTGCTGCATATTGTTTCACATACTAATAAAAAATTAAAGGCCATAAACGCTACTGGTGTTTTCCCTCTAATGAATCAGAGATCAGCAGATCTTGCTTTGAATCATGATCTGAAAGCAGAAGACGAAGAAATCTCATAAACAAATATATTATCCGTGGAAGCAGAAGGCCAGCGGGCTTTAAAAAGTCTGTCCCAAAACAGCCAGAGCGCTACTTACTGTACTGGAAACAGTTATTGGCTCCTTATAGATTCATAACTCAAACTAAGAGATGGAAAATAAAGTGTTTTTTTTTACAGATAAGATAAATCCTGCAGTAGAAAGCAATGTGAAATTTATACAGTGTGAAATCAAATGCCTTTTAGAGTGTTTTTTAGAGGCGCTTATAATTTTTATAGAGTACTGTGGAAGTTTGTGAAGCACAACCCAAACTTACCTGTACCTTGTATGTAAATGTATGAGAAAGTGATACATAACAACACTATTTGAGTTTTATTAAAACTGAACCTAATACATTGCACATGACTGTTGCTATGGCAACCTTCTCACGTGAACTATTTTACGTCAAGTGAAAACACATTCTGAATTAAAGTTAAAACATGTAAAGCTTGCTTTATACTGGAGGAATAAAATCAGAAGTGCTGTTCTTTATTCAGAGCCGATCCGTCACCTGGACTTCGCATTTGGTGGTGTCCAATGAAGAGCTACAGGTCTCTACTGAGGGCTCATGTCTGAAGATTAAAGGGCAAATTATACAGTAAGTCTGTGGTTTGAAATATATCCATCTAGAGATACGGATCTTTGACTATGAGTTTTGGGTATCTCAAGCGAAACATTGCGGTGAGCCTGAAATAGGACAGTCTGCCTGTGAATCTCTTATTCTCTCTGTGCATGCTACACGAAAGTGAAACGAGGACACTCTCTAAAGTCAAATCAAGATTAAAGTTATTGCACAACATTTTACATATTTGATGCCTTGAATAACTCAGATTGGATAACATTGAGGAATGAGGATGTATGTTTGTTCAAGATTTCCCTTTTCAGGAAGATAAAATTGCAAGTATAAATTAGGCATTTTGGAATATTTCACAATCAAATAATAGCAAAGAAATACATGAATATTATAAACAATCCAAAACAAAGAGGAAGTTAGAACATTTTGATTTAACACTTTAAAATATATTCTTATTAAAATATTCTTTACATTTACTGTATTATTTTTTAATTTTTGCATTTTTCATAAGGGACAGAAGTATTCTTCTTTACATTTACTCTTCATAGTCTTTTAAAAATAATTCTGTTGAACTTTTGTGAAATGCGCTTTGCAGTAAATGCCGTCTCTGGTTCAGGTTTGCAGACCACTGATTGCAGACGTCTATCTCAAAGCATCTTGAACATAATAAAAGAGGACAAAGACAGTTATCCCAATGATCCCAATCATTCCTTCTGTCCTATTGTTATAGTTGTGGTTTGAGCTCAACTGTTCTCCTCAACCTAGAATGATTATTAAACTTTATCTTTATATTTAATGATTTGTCTGTGAAAACTAAAAGTCTAAAAATCTAATTCTGAAATAACGAGCATCAAAATTTGACCTTACCTATTAATTTCACTATGATTTCAATCTTTGACATGACCTTACTCAGACAATATTAAAGATATCAATGATAAATTCTCACAAAATATTCTTTGCATTACGTATGATGGTTTAATGTAGAAAACAGAAAAATCACAAAAAATGATGGCCCTTAAATGTGAAATAGCAGTTTATTTCCAATTATGTTCAGCACACATATTTCATAACAATTTAATTTATATTTAGTAATGTGTAACTAGATTTGTAGTGTTTCTTACCCATTTTAATACACCTTATTTTTCAATTACTATATTTATATGCCACTGTTTCCTAAGAGTGACTGAAGTAATACTGTAAATCATATTAACATAAAGTTTTTTGATGTGGTATGACATCACACTACTGCCAATAAAGTCAATAAAATCATGTTTACAGCGCTGTTGGAAAGTACATACATTTACTGCATACTTGTAAGTAGAGAAGTAGAGACGTAACATACAGATTTATTGCTTGACACGTCATTGCACTGCATTTGGTTAGGACATCATGGAACACGTCCCAATGCTAAAAACACTTGTGTGTGTGTTTATATGACCTGATTAAACAGATTACTTGAACTTCATGGTGTATTCACTCAACCTAAATATGGGCATTGAGGCCACACTGGAAAAGCACAGGGCGAATAAACATGATCTACCAGAACATTAAAATAAGAAAAACAGAAACCATGGCCTATGAATTTATGTTATTGCTATAAGCTTGTTGAGTTGTGGTGCTGTATGTCTTAATCTTTCTCCTTTTATGATCTAATTCTCTTTCTACTGTATTTCTAATAATTGTTAAACCTCCATTTAAAGACAAAATAGCATTATTATTATTACTATCACTTTGACCTTGTGGGGACATTTTATCATACTATATAATGTTTATTTGAAAATGTAAAAATGCTGAAAAGTTGGTGTGAGGGTTAGGTTTTATTCAGTATAAAAGTCTTTATGTTTATGAAAAGACCCCATAAAACATGGAAATCAAACATACACAGCGTGTGTGTGTGTGTGTGTCAGATTGAAAGGTACAGTGGAAACTGGACACAGGGCGTGTGTGCAACAGAATAGTGAATGCCAACTGACCATAAGCAGATAAACACACGACTGTTAGACAGACCTAAAGCAACATCTGGGTACAGTGTGTGCACTGGAATTCAATGCCTGCTCTGAAAATGTTGTATGTCCCTGTGGTCTCTTTATTCTTGTAATGTTGTCCCAGTTCAGGACAACATTACTGTACATGTCTTTCTCATCATATATTCCGATAATATTTTTGAATTACAACGCGTCACATTTCTCATGATGCCAGAGGTCACAAAGGGGCCAAGCAGACGATGATGATGATGAGAACCCTAAAAATATGACTTAACATATTAACTTTCCGCAGTGCTAAACATAGGTCTCATCAGCAAGGCATTTTTAACAGGCACAGGGGAGTCTGATCTTCCAAATAGCAAAGCAGACTTATATTGGACAAGTCTACCATGCAGTGCTCTCACATTAAGCTTAAAGGAGAAAGCACATGTGTTTGCTAATTATAAGAAATTAATCACATTTTTAAAAAAGTGAATATGAAATGACTCATGGGTGTTGATCACATGACCAGCAAGTCCTGTCCTTTTCATCTTAGTATATTATAATAATCATTTTACGATGATCCTGATGTGATTGTAAACAGTTGATTTTAAAGTTTACAAAGGTGGTGTATACTAAAGCAGTAAAGATTATTATTAATAAAAATAAATAAACCATCTTCTCAATCAATAAGCTTCTACTAGAATATATAGTATGCAAGTCTGTCTTTGAGACACCATTTTAAACCCAGTCCCATTCACTTAAAAAAATGATAATTATAAAAGCCCTTTACTACTGTAAATATAAAGTTTAAAAAATCACACAACAAACAACTTTTACTGTATATCAATAAATAATAATACAGAGAAACATTGTTGAGACATTGAGTTTTTTTCAGCTGATGATGGTGTGAATGCTAATATAGTTATCTTTATAGTCCATGTTAGGTGTAATTGATTATTTAGTGATAAATTACTTTAAATAAATTACTTTTTAGCTGAAAAGGGAAAGTAAGGTATTACTTTTCATTTATACGTAATATAATTAGTTTTTTTATGATGGATTTGATGATTATATTTTATATGTATTAAACAAATCTGTATGAACAATTTTGAATTCAATATCTAAATTTAAAGAAGTTAAAAATGAGTGTTAAAATGAGTCAGAATGCATTAGAAATGAGTTCATTCTGTTGAAAGTTATATGAAGATGTATGCATTGTAAAGTATAATGTTTACAATTTGTTACAGGTTTAAGTTAATTTTAGAAGTAAATATTAAAATAATATAAATTACTTTTTATCACATGAATAAATGTCGACAACAAGTTTACTTTCTATTTTTCATGTGGTCAGTAGCTTGATATGGCTTTTAAGAAGTAATTAATAATAATGAGTAACACAACTTCTTTACTTTTTAGAAATGTAGTCATTTAAATACAACGTTTATGATGTTAATACTACAGTAACCTACCCAACACTGTTTATATCATTTATATCAAATTTTATTGAAGAAGGGAGAAAGGAGAAGAGTAGTTCAGGTGAAATATTACACTATGGTAAATCTAATAATGACACAATACGTCAGAGCGTCAAACAGTGAACAGTAAATTAACCTCAGACAGATACACAGATGACAGAGGATGGTATAATGGCTTTGGAAAGTTTCCAGCCCTCTATAGACTGTGCTTACAGTGACATCACACTGAAGGAATTCAAGTAGTTTATGATCAGGTTCAAATTTGATACCTCATTTTCCACACCTGAAGGATCTTGCCTGGCTGTCATAGTTTATTTATCGTCTCATGGCTGTTTGATCTCTGACGCCTTAATTGATTGACTATTCTTTAACATTACTGCTTCGCTGGTGCCGGTCTGGCCTGGTTTGCTTGTTTAATAAAGAGGTTTTGTCAACTACGCCATTTTACCGTAATTACGAGATGTCACTTAGCTGAGCTGTTAACGTCTCCTCTCCAGATTTTTTCATTTTTTTGCACATTAAATTGACAGTTGTACTTATTGACAGTAGTCAATTATTAAACAAAAATACTATAACTACTTTATATTCCTCAAAAATATCTGCTTTAATAATGATGTTGATCTTTCTCTTATCGTCTTTTTGTTTCCTAACACACACATAATCAGACGCTGCCAAACCTCTGGACCATAAGCGGGAAATAGCAGTTTGTTTGGAGTAAATTTCCTATGTAATGATATCTCTGTGTTAGGTTTGACAGCATGTAGCAGCGTGTAATTATTGTGTTCGGTTTCCAAATATTCCCATTCATCTCCAACCGTGCTTGGCTGAATGAGTTTTTGACTGTTTGAAATATCTGTAGCGTAAGCCATACTGAAATGCACATCATTTGTATTTCGCTTAACAACTGATATCTTTGTCATTCAAGATCTTTGCAATTCAGTGGGTCTTTAAAAACAAACCAAACAGACAAAAATGCACAGAGGAAATTAAAATGACAGTTGTTTTAACATTTCACTATTGCTAACCGATAGCAGTCCAGGAATATTTTTTACTGTTATAAACACATTGACCTCAGAAACAATGAGAACATTTATGTTCTGGATGGCTCTGTCCCTATAACACCATCTCAAACTCAGCCTGCTTACAGTAAATGGGTAAAAGAAAACGTGTACCGATCATAAAGTCTCGAAGAATTAGTGTCTTGAAGCTGGGAAGGAATATGCTTTTGTTTTGCTTGAATTGCCAAATCTTGGTGCTTGTCAGCGGTTCATTGAGGTTTGGCTGAGGGTTTATAGATAGTCATCTAGCAGAGGAAGAATGAGAATGTGACAAGCTAAATTTGTTTCTTTATGCTGAGACCAGGATATGACAAATGTTCCCATTAGAAGCGAAAGGAAAAGAGAGAGACAGAGAGAGAGATGGCAGTGTTTGTGTTGCTTTTGGCCTCAGCTGTGGAGTTCACTTATTTGTGGAAATGTTAAATATTTAAGTAATGGACTCAACAATACAGAGTCTTACAGAGACTGAAACTAGGACTTTTAACTCGTCTTGTATCTTCTCATTGATGATTTTTGTCCTTTATTTTGCCATTTTTTTACACTTATTTATCTAGGTGGTAACTGGCCCATATTAAAGGTTAAAATTATTCAGGAAAAACTATTATTTTTATAAAAATAAGAGTTTTCTGTTGCAACATTTTTTATAATATTTATAAAATCACTGCCTGTGTTCACTATGAGTCGCGGCTCCATTTACTCTCTCATTTTTTTAAACACACACTTCCTGTTTAAGTATAGGCCTATAAGTAAAATTAAAAAAAAGTATATATTTTTAAAATATGTTTGGAAAAGATAATTTTGCCATTGAAAAATATGTTAACAATAATAATTAAAGTGTTGAAAACTGTGAAAAATGTGTTATCATTAAAATCATTACATAAAAAGTCACATATTTAAAAAACGTGAAATCTTACAGAAAAACAACTTAAATTTAACATATTTTTTAGATGTGATCACACGTGCACAGCATGAAATTCTCATATGCAAAAACAGATTTGGAACACTTTTGTGTAAATCTTATGTAAATTCCAATGTGAAACCTTTGTTTCATAAGCTTAAATTTAGAGAATCAGTCTTTATCCATTTGTGATTGGTTCTTTTTATTGGAAAGCGGTACTTAAGTCGTTACGGCCATATTGAGCGTTGCAACCCGTCCCGTTCATAGTAACGGCGCATCTTGTTAATATTAAGTATCTTTAATGTTGTCCACATGTACAAAAACATATCACCACGTTTCACATGTAATCCCAAAGGTTTCACACGTCATCATTTGCTTTTGCACAAAAATGTCATTTTCATTTTTCTTTCCTGTACGAGAAAACAACATAAACACAAATATAAAACTGTTCTACACTATTGACCTCTGTATAAAATTTTATTAAAAAAAAAATTCTGTCCATCATCTTAAACATTCACGCACACAAGTCACACACATAAAGTCATCTTAAACATTCACGCACACAAGTCACACACATAAACCCAGTTCAGCGATAAGCCTCTTTCTCTTTGCCCTTGGCACACTCACATGACGGCACAAAAGAGAAAGTCCAGCTATCAGCTGAAGACTCGTGAGGTGCAGCTTTAGCACTATTCAACCCTTTGATGTACAGCCAGATCATGTCTCAAACATGACTCCTAAATTGCTCTCACCGTCACTTTGATCTCACTTTGATCTCAACGCGCAAGCGGCTAAAAGCGTGCATGTGTTTATGATTTTTGCACATTTTAGAACGCACGCTGAGAGTGTAAATATTTAGTGTCTATACAAGTAGGTGTGAATTTGTGTGTGTGGTGGAAGGGCTTTCTCCTTGGTTACTCGATCAACAACTTCCATTAAGGACAAGTAGACGGCCTCTGCAAGAGTATCACAGTTTCACACTGATACACTCGCACACTTCAAGCATGGGAAAAACACGTCCTGAGATCTTCCCTTGAGTTCCAGCTGTCACAGAGACAGGCACAGATGTCCCCCGGTTATGTAGCCTATGCGGCGGTCATTGATCATCTTGGGTTTCCATCTTCACATCTTTGGGCACATTAGTGTGAATCTCAGCACTCTTGTCCTTCACGCACACTTCATAGGGCACAACTCTGACCCCATTAACCCCAATCAAAAACTAATCTCTCAGCACATGTCTGCATTGAAACACTGCCATTATGTGCACGATCTCCTCTAATTTCAAACTAAAAATAAATTCTTTAATGTATACTTCCTGTCAGATGTGTGAAGGATGCAGTCTTAAGTCTTTTATGGTTCCCCTAAGAACTGTTCATTCAAAGGTTCCCAAAAGCCATTTCATTCTTACTTTTTACAGTTTCAAAAACTTTTTCCATTACAAATAACCTTTTTTTAACAGAAAGTTCTTTGGATGTTAAAGGTTCTTTATAGAACCATTATGAAACCAAAAATGATTCTTCTATGGCATTGTAGTCCTTTTATTTTTAAGAGTATACTGAAAACATATAGTTCCACTTCAGAAGACATTTATTAACCCACTTAAGTGACTTGGATTACTTTCATGATGATTTTGGAGCTTCAGTACTTTGGGATCTATACAGTACATGTATGTAAGATGACAGCTATTTTTGTGATTAACTGAAGATGAAGTCATATGCATTTCTTTAAAGCGATATCTCACCTAAAAATAAAAATATTCATCCTCATGTCGCAAAAGAAGATACACAAAAGAAGATATTTTGAGAAATGTCTCAGTGGTTTTGAGTTTACAATGGAAGTCAATGCTTACCAAAAAATATTTTCTTTTGTGTTCCGCAGAAGAAATAACGTCACAAGTCATTGTCGGTTTGGTGACTAACATCTACTGAAATTCATTCACAAACAAAAAACACTTGGTGAATCCACATGCATGTCTGTGCATGCACTCATA
The DNA here is from genome assembly GCA_019155185.1 of Beaufortia kweichowensis. Classification (NCBI taxonomy): domain Eukaryota; kingdom Metazoa; phylum Chordata; class Actinopteri; order Cypriniformes; family Gastromyzontidae; genus Beaufortia; species Beaufortia kweichowensis. Next base: position 16,903,809 of record CM032802.1, read on the forward strand.
ATCCCATTAACCCGTCTCATATGTTATGGTGTTGGCCACAGTCTGTTAAATTGTGACGTAGGAGGCGGTGGTGGAGAGTTTCATGAGAGTACTGTGTTAGCAGCCATATGTCAGCTTGTTAAAAGAGATTAGAGAGCTCTGGCCACACCACGGAGGTGAAATCTGAACCTCATCATTTCAATGTAAAAGAAGACACCAATAGTGGGGGCCTTCAACGGCGGTTTGGCAAATAACACACCACTAAACAGCAAATTAGTCCAACACAAGCAAAACGTCCGGTTACACAAGAAGTTGCTCCAACCTTTCTTTCAACAAGCATTAGACCAGACAAGATCATTTGCGAGAGGTGCTGACACCACAGTAAAGTCCTGGAGATGTAACATATGTGAATAATCCCTGGAGAGAGTGTCTACATTCATATAAAGCATTCTTGTGTTTCTGCCAGTTCAATAACAACACATTTACACCCTGAATTGTTTCATAATCGCACTGGCTGCAGTACGGTATCAAACTCAAGGACACTGTCATCAACAGGTTGACGATTACAGCGGGAAATAATTTCAGCTTCTTCGTAAGTTTGTAAAATCATATTGCATTTTTATTCTTATTTACATCACTGACGCATGATTCTGGTCTTATCAGGCATGAACTTTATGAGCTTTTTCAATTAAAAATGTAAAAATGAAATTACTTTTTGTAAGTTAGAAAAAAAGGTCTGTGTGATGATAAAGTGCAAAGCATAAAAATATTCACGTTTAATGTAACGTCAGCTTTTGCCACATAATACAAACGGACCGTACTTATTTTCCTAATGAAACCACAGGCTATTTCAGTTAATGCCCACTGACCGTGGACAAAACACAGGAGCATGTGGGTGAAGGGCAGCAGGCCTGAAAGTTCAGCCAGACCCACACCCGGGTCGGGTCACACCCAGAGTTTTCCACCCGCGGCGGGAAAGCCTGTTTATCTCACAGTTGAGGTGTCATCCAGGAACGCTGAGGAGAAGGGCAGAAATCTGCACCCTGTCCAAAAATCCCCACCCTTTCCATGCCACGTCTGTCCCATGTCATTTATAACACCTGTGACAAGAACTAGATTTGTAAGAATCTGCTTATGAACATAGTGTCCGACACAAAAATGTTATTTCTTTCAAATAGATCAATGATCATTAACACGTGCTGCTGGTTTTATTTGGGTTACTCCTGTTGTTCTCTGAATTAGTATCTCGTTGTGAACAGTGACATCTGTTGGTCAGTCATATAATAGCAGTCAGTAAACTCTGACTAGTTACAGTACAAACAACAGAAAATTGAACGGCGGCATTAAAGACTTAACATAAAAACTTAGTAAAATATACTGTTTACCACTGAACATACTGACAAATGACAAAAGCAAAATGTTTTATACTTAAGAAATATCATTCCTAAAATGATACTCTAGATGAAACACTTTTAATATGTGATTAAAACTGATCAGGAATCAGCAGACAATTGCAACGATCAACAAACATTCATCATTAAATAAATGCTCATTAAATTTACTTGGCATTAAAAGGGTATTTAAAATTTATGATATTTAAAAGAAATAGTAACAAGAAACTTCGACAGTATAATTATTCTAATCTAACATGAATGTAAAATAAATCTAGATTACATTTAGTAGTTAAACATTAAACAACACATTAAATATGTTTTCATTCCCTCATAGTAGAGTACAGGACTTAGATTTTATCTCATCATCTTTTAGTTCTGCAGATGCTTTACTCCTGTTCGGGTCATTGAGCTCATCAAAGAGTCCGCTGTCAATCATTTCCCGTTGCCATAGGATGGGCACCGCCCCCGTGCTGAATTCTTTAAAAAACTTCTCATCAGTGGCATCAAATTCAACCCCCTTCACCTCAGAGAAGTCCCGGATATCACCTGTGTCTTTAGCGTACACGACGTTGGGTTTAGGCACCCATGGAGCTCCAGTCGAGGTAAATTGATGGATTTGAAGAACTCATGTTTTCTAGGGTCTTCCCTGGGGACAGAAATATTTTTAAGTCAGTAAAACAACATACTGTACAAGGACTTCTTTTAAGGATTACTGAGAGTTTTTACACACACTCGATCTTTTGTGCCCAAAATTAATTTACTGGAATTAGACATTTTTTTTTACACAGCTCTTGTCCATTGGATAACAGCACTTTGACAACAGCACATAAATAAATGTTATAATAGTGTGAAAATGGGAATGGTATTATATATTAATATATAATGAAAATCTTATTGAACTTCTATTGGTGTCTTTAGTATGAAACGACCTGATGCCAGTATTTTTTTAACATTATGACTTTCTCCAACCAAACCCACTGTTGAGACTTCAAACCCACAGCCAATGCTCTTACTGAAAGTCTGTTTCTTGGATTTGCTGCCACACTGGCTCAGTTCTCTTTTGTTTCTGCGTTTGGCAGACAGATGGCAGAGCTGGACCAGCTGTGTCCTTACAATGACCTGGTCTGGAAACTCTGTGTCCTCTTGCCACGAAACACAAAGTCACTGCCACTTACTTGCAGCCAAAACGGTCTTCTGCGTTCTTGTTCAGAAAAAGGCCAACAATGTCTTTCATGGGAGCGTCGAAACCCTTGTGTTCGAATTTGCACTCATCTTCCAGAGTTCTCCTCACCAGCTCGTCCTTCTGGACCTTATCTTTGTGGTCTTTAAAAGGCAGACGGCCTGAAACCATCTCATAGATACTACAGCCCAGAGACCACCAGTCCACAGACATACGGTAAGGCTCCTGCTTCAGAATCTCTGGCGCCATGTAGCCTTTAGTGCCAGCCTTCCATGGAAAAGACAACAAGAGGAGGGTATGAGAGAGACAGAGAGGTTATGAGAAAAATAACTTTTGGGGGAAACTGTCAACCTTTCTGCCACCTAAAACAGACAGCGGTCTAGAATAGCATTTCCAACATATTTAAGTAGAAGACATTCCTGAAACTCAAAACTGTCCCTTTTAACCTTACCAAAGAGGACCATAGGGTCTAATGTTAAGCCCATTGAGACATACAGAACAGTACTGCTCTATTAGGTAAAGACATGCCGATCAAAACAGATCACTGGAAGCTTGTGTAATACTATAAATAGCATTAGTTAAGGCTTACTCAAGGGTTTATGGTTTTCCTGGCTGTCTAAAATATTACTTAATAATGAAATAATCCAATATTTTCAGCTGAGCCCCTCATGCCACGCATTTTATGATCAAGGCATTTAAATCAATAAATGATTTCAGTGTTGGAACCCAAAAATGAGGAAATGTAGTCATTTGTGTAACGGGAAACTGGATAATATTTGTTACTTTTTGAATGTGTAATCTGTTCAAATCTGTTACAAAAGATCTCAATCAGTAGATCATTATGTTTACATTTCAATTGACCTTGTAAAGCTAAATTCAATTTTTTAGCCGTTACGTTTTCAAAAAAGATAAATTGGAAATAATAATTTTATTTTGAAAATGTCATGAATGGAATTTTGTCACTTTATGCTAAAAAATCCAGTGTAAATGTACTAAATTAGTCAGATTTACAAGTATATCCTGAGCTTAACAAGCACATGATATCAAACAAATGATATCAACATCTGGACAAATCACTACATGATCAGAATCACAGAAAAGTATTATGAAAACCTGGTTGTGCATCAAGGACATGATAGTGAAACCTCCAGGATCATAAACCAACAAAACATATAGCAGGATTACCACACTTTCCCATTTCTATGACGTTTCCAGTTATTTCTGTATTTATGAAAAAAAAAAAAAAAAAGTTTGTAATTTCTGTGATTTCCCAGGTCTAAAAATCACTGTTTTATTATTAACTGATCCTGAAGCATCACAGTTATTACATTCTAAAAGCCGACAACAGTTTCTTTTCTTTATATTTCTTCATAATCTCTGTCCTCACCTTTTGAGAGACACAGCCAGACCTATGTCGGACAACCTGCACTGTCCGTGACTGTCCAGCAACACGTTCTCTGGTTTCATGTCCCGGTACACAATATCCATGGAATGTAGGTGTAGGAGGCCAGTAATGATCTGGGCGCTGTAGTGGATGACACGGTTCATCTCAATGCCAAGCTCTCCAATGTTGTATATGTGATACTTTAGATCTCCTCTATTCATCAGAGTCATAACCAGACACAAGTGAGTCTTCGTGTTGAACGCGTAAGCCAGGCTCACCAAAAACAAGCTGTTTCCCTTCTCCAAGATTTGTTTCTCCAGCAGAACCATCTTTTGTCCTCCTTTTTTCTTCAGACGTTTCTTGTCCAGCTTCTTGCAGGCGTACATCTGACCGGTGTTTCTTACTTGAACGGCACACACCTGTGAGAGAGAGCGATAGATACATGGATAGATAGATGTGTAAAGATGCTACCAGGATTTTCTACCAGAAAAATTCTCTCCATGGCCCTAAACGTTGGCAGATGAAGGAGTTACAGAAACTCACCTCTCCAAACCCTCCTTTCCCCAGAATCCTGAACTCATAAAAGTATTTCTCATTGATCGGCTGCTTCTCAAATTCCTTCCACTGCACAAATCTATCAAAAAACGAGCTGCCCTGATACTCAACGAAAGGTTTTCCTTTAAGAAATTCCAGCGTGATGTCTTTCACCTGCCCCGTCATCACCTCCTCAAAGTCATTCTCCAAGACCTCTTTACATTTCTCAGCCACGTCCCCGGTGAGATAGGCCAGGAAGCTCTTGGCATCAGCTTTGCAGTATTTGTTAATGATGTTCAGCCTGGCTTTATTCTTCGCACCCGCCTCCGCCAAACTCCAGGCAGCTAAATCCTCAATGTGTTCCTCACTGCAGGTTTGGAGGAACTGACGGAAGCATGTTTTCCCAATGGGATGCTGCTCACAGATCTGCTTAAAGTCCAAAGGCATGGCCGCACGTGTCAGGGAGCACTGCTCAGTGTTGGGAAGATTAAGGCTACATTTCCGTTTCTTCATCTCCTTTTCATCTAGACTCTGTGCTTTTAGGTAGGCTGTGTTGGCTACCAAGTTGTCCAGTCCGCCCAGATCACACATAGCTGTGGAAAGGTATAGGGTGAACTATGCTAAGAAATCTACTGTGGTTGATGCGATCTGAATCTCTTGTTGAGACACAAGGGTTCAGCGCATCAGGCCCAGGTCTTCTGTCGACCACTCATGTAATTGCCCAGGGAGAATGAAAAAACCAAACAGGGATTTTCTCTTAAGAGTCTTTGTATGCTAATTCGTGGATGCTGTTCATGGAAAGAGACCTGACTTAAGAGGCTTTGTACTATGTTTAGACACGATGCTAAGTGATAGACAATACAACTGCTGGCGCTTGATTCCCTGCTGTCAACTTCACTACTAGAAATCAAATAAAACTGCTTACGATATCTCAGTTGTGTTTAGTTCTTTGAAAACTGAAGATCTTAAAAGCTTACAAAGCACATAAGGATCTCATCCTGCAAGGACACATCACAAAAGTGAAGTGACGATAGGCTTTTATTAGACGTAAACATTGTCTTGGGAAGTCCTTTTGATCACATTTAGCTCAACCTTGTGTACTGGGACAACTAAGGTCATCTCACAGACTGTTTACATCACACTCCTGCAATGCTACAGTCTTATAATAGCAGAATACAAAATATCTATTTTTAACTTGATTTGTGTATATTTGTTGGTTCACTTGTCCTTCAGTAATGGTAAATGAATGGTTGGTTTACTTTGTCCATGAAGGAGGGGCTTGATCCCAAAACTCGGCTTAAACTCTCTGAATCACAGCATTTACAGAAACAAGAAATTATAGAAAACGGGAAGTCAAATGATTGACTGGATTTATATAGTTTACCACATGAAGATGGCATTTTGGGAAAAAATAGACAAATAAGCAAAATTGCATAATAATATTTAAGCATATACTCAACACTAAAGATAGAATATGATAAAGGAACATTTTGGATAATGACATTTAAGCAAAGAAAAGTAAAAAAGAGATTGGTTACATTCATTCTTTTTTATTTGTGTTTAATTTAACGTTTTTTGAATGGTGAGAAATATTAGTTGTAATTGTTGAATACAAAATATTTGAAATGTAAACAGAAAGCACAATGCCTAGGACACAATGACAGCGAGAATAATAATATGTAGTGTGTTTATTATACAGCTGCAGTAAAAGAAAAACAACAAGGCCTACAGAAATCTTCAGTTTCTTCAGACAGTACTGAAAAAGAATGTGATTAGCAGCTATTTGTTTGGATTAGACAGCTTATAACACATAGAAAGAGCTCAAAAAATACAAATCCAATACAAAAAAAATACATATAATAACTCAAATAGAGAGCTGTCAGTCAAATGGATGGCTGAGAAATATTGAAAAGTATTTTTGGTCAATATTGAGATTAACTTCATATGAATGCTGTGACACATTTTTGTCAACTTGTCACAGCAGAAATTGAGTATATACATGGAAATGCAATATCTGAACTGCATTTTTTAAATTATTAGATATTTGATATTTTTAGGTATTTTTAAAAATTACAGTAACATTAAGTTTATTAAGATTTTTTAAATGAATTTTTGTGTATGTTAATTGTTATTAAAATTTGTCAAATATGTAAACTTGAGTCTTATACCTTTCTATCAATTAATAGTTTGTCATGATTAGATTAAAATCCAACTATAAAATATTAAAGTGAATAGGGAAACAACATAGATGTTCCTCCTGAGGAACGGTGACAGTTAACAGGTTTTAACTAATCTAAAGAAATATAATATTGTATAAAAGTACAAATACTCCCTGCAGCTTTTATGGTTGTAGAACAGTGCTTCCTGATTGACATTTATGTCAACCACTCGAATGCAATTTAGTTCATTGCATTTAGTCTTGTTTACACTCTTGAGCAGGACACTTAACCCTGAACACTCCAGAGGGACCATCAATTCAGTTCACTTTACATGGCCCTTACTGAAACATTTGCATCAAATTACAAATAACTAAATCTTTGTCTTGGAAATTCTCCCTATAGTTTCCAGACTAATCACATAAACTCAAATCCTGTGCTAATTGTTTCTCGGGAATAAACAGAGAGTCAAGCAACCGGCACAGTGCTTTTGAAGCAATCAATGAACGCTTTAAAGTACTGAATATTATCATTGAAATTGTCAAAAACCATGTAAAATTTAGGCATTTTTTATTATAATGCCAGATGATGTCTGCTGAAGAATACAGTACGTCATAACATCAGGATTATGAGTGTGATATAGCTTTTATACAGGATAAACAGCATGTAAATAAGAAATGTCTCATCCAATCAGATTCAAGAACTGCAACTATAACTGTTGTATAACCTCGTAAATGTGTATAATAAGCAAGCAACACCTATAAAACATTGAGATTTTTATTTCTAACACACAAGTTACAACACACATTCATAGTACAACAGTTCTTCAGTTCATCACATGTGATGCTACAAACCCGGAGCTCCCCAAACTGGCTCAAGTTAATGCTGTATTAGACGACAGAAGGGGTAAAACTATCCAGCGTCCCCTGCATTTCTGCCTGCATCCATGAAATCACCCTGACAGTCACATACATGCACACAGGTGTAACTACACATTCAGTGGCAGGAGAGATGCTCTGATAATCAGTTCTGTTCTCCATAGGCGGAGACGTGCCAAAGTGGACGGAGGAGGTGTGGGTACAGGACGTCATCACTCACTTGCCGATTCTCTGTACCACCCAGTCCTGTTGGCACAGCGGGCATCTGTTGTTCTGCTTCACCCAGAGTGACATGCAGCAGTTGTGGAAGGAGTGGTTGCACTCTCCCCATACCACTGAGAGATAGACAGAAAAATGGAGAAGATATGAGATACACACTCACTGTTGACAAAGTATTGCTGGTTTTAGAGCTTATAGTGCATTAGTATGGAGCAGGAATGCATTAGTATTGTTCAGGGATGCAAATTTATAAGATGAAAAAAGGTGAGGCAATCATAGCGGATGCTCCTAGGGTGTCTTTGAAATAAAGTTTAAAGTTGCCCTTTTAAGTAATCATTAAAATGTTTAATTTTACTAAACAAACAAATGTGAATAGTTTGCATTCCTAGTAAAACTTAACTGCTGTCATTCTAATGCAGTTCTACTTTGATTTAGTTTTAACTTTATATTTGTATATTGTATAATTCCAAAAGGTAATCAATTGTGCTTTTTTAATTATAAAATAGTATTAGCAAGTTCACATACTATGTCGTAACCAATGGTGGAACATCCAATTACATGTAAGATACATGGAGGATAATAATAGTGCGTGGCAGATGAGAGCTGCATTGTGTTTAGATTACAACTCACATCTGAATTGAATGCCACCATGAGTACACGGACCACATTCATATACAGGTACCAATTAATGACAAGTATAAGTAAACAATAAGGTAAGAGAGGCAGTGCTTTATCATGAATAACACACAACTATTAAACCAATGAGAATCAAGGACTGAAACCGTTTTGTAAAATAAATTAGTGAAGAGCTTTCTGCAGTGTTGCCATCTGCTCTGCGGGGTTTTACTGTAATTGAGTTATTATAGGCGGATAATCAGCAACTTACCAACACAGTCTTCTTGCTTGTTTTCAGCCTGGCATCTCAAACACGCATCTACAATACAATAACAAATACACACGCTTATATTTAACAAACCACTCTTTCAATGCATTATCTTATATTATCAAAAGACTGAAATGTGGCATAATAAAACATAGTTTAATGTTCACGTCATTTTGTTCTCTATCATTTTAAATGGGTTGTTGTGCTCATTCGCTGCACACATGCATTCAGAACAACACTCAACATGCATCTAACATTGACTTCTACAGCATCATTACAAGCATACACTAAACTGTGATTCAGCAGTTTTGGGCTTCACAGACACATGCAATGTAGCTTTAAACTATATTTTATTTTCATTATTTATTTATTTTATTTCATTTATGTGCATTAAAACGCATGTCTGGGCATCATAAAGGCATTTGTAGAGGTGGTTATAAATTACGCATCATAGGTGCAGATTAACACTTGACATATTAGCAACAATTGATAAATTATTTGAGTCATTTATTAAATTTTGATGTAAGTTTCAACACTTATAAAACACGTTAGACTGATGATCCACGACGTTAAATGGCCATTCTGTGGCGTTTAAACTTCACCTGTGGTGTTTTTGGCATCGTATATGCTGTCTATGAAGGCAGCTGACTATGTTTTGGTACACAGTAGAGGTCTTATTCACTTGTCTTTCACTTTCAAGTAAGTGTTAATTTTCCAGACATGGCCATCTATAGAGCTTAACCAGACAGCACGCAGAATAAAGACATGTACAGAAAGCTACATCTGAGCTAGCCGGTTAGCTCGAGAAACACTCACCCATCACTTGAACCCGGCAAATAGCGCAGGTGTCACACTCCACATCCCAGCTCCACATCGCCACAGCATTCCATTTCTTCAGAGAAAACATCTTATCTCCCCCGGACTTGGAGCCGGACGAGCCGCTGTGTGTGTGAACTAAACCCGGCTCGTCACCGTCGTCCATCTCCGCCATAGCGAAGAGGCGCAGAATCAAAATGGCGGAGACAGGCTGCTCTGCAGACACGCAGTTCGGCCTCTCACTGGAGGTGTCGATTGACAGGCCTCTGACTGGATGTCTTAAACGTACAGTACCAGTCAAAAGTTTAGACAAAAGTTTAGACAATTGACAAAAATGTTTCTTATGATCTTAAAAATCTTTTAATCTAAAGGTTTATTTAAAAAATATATTAAAATAACATTTCTGAAATGGATTACTTGGAGCAAATATAATGACTAAACAGCAGCCAATAAGAGTCCAGCATAGATAGAAACTGCTTCAGTGTTGTTTAAAAAATGTCAAGATTATGATTTTACAAATTCTAGTCTACTTTTGAAGATGATCAAGTAAAACAAATGTTCATTTATTTTTGGATGCTTTTAGTCACAACATAATTCCCACAGTTACAATTGTGTAATTTTATAGTTTTGATGAGTTTACTATTCTAAAAAGTAGAGTCAGGGTGACACAAATCATTTAAGCTACGAGAGAGAGAGAGAGAGAGAGAGAGAGAGAGAGAAGAGAGAGAGAGAGAGAGAGAGAGAGAAGAGAGAAGAGAGAGAGAGAGAGAGAGAGAGAGAGAGAGAGATCGAGAGAGAGAGAGAGAGAGAGAGAGAGAGAGAGAGAGAGAGAGAGAGGCTCCAGATTGAAAGTGCTGCTTATCATCTTTGATGCGAGTGCATATTTAAGCTATGTGTGTGGATATAGGGAGAGATAAACAGGTTGTGTAAAAAGCACACACCAACCAAATTAACGAAAAATGTAGGTCCTATACCATTAAGACTGCATTACTATCATTCTCTCTCAAAAGTGTAGTTGCATGCAAGAACCCCTAACAGCACCTTACTATGTCATTCGTACTGCTTATGAATCAGGATACGAGGTACAATGCGGTAAATATAAAACACGAGGCAATAAATACTTTTTAGTAAAAATACCGGTTCCTCGGGTATCCGTGACGTCATCGCCCATTCGAGATAACGAACACTTTCAAAACGCTTCCCAAGAATGTGCGTGTACTGATTAACCCCAAAGCGGAAATCGTGGTGTTTGTAATAACAGCACATGTCATCAGAGTCAGGAGAACTTTACATGCGTGTGAGTGTTTGTGCGTCTTCAGTGAGCGTCTCTTTACGCGCATCAGTCAGAGTGAATGAGAATAACTGAAGATAAACGGACACAAATGTCCTCTGATCACAGCAACACTTCTGTCCAACAAACTTCAGGCCATCAGCGGATGAACACCAACTCTGACAGCTACCATTTACCCCGATATTACAAGAGGTGAGTTTCGGACACTTTATGGGTTTTATGCGGAAAAGAGAAATTCTCTTGAGAAATACATTTAAAGGCTATTCTTCGCGATTAAAATGTAGCATTTCTTGTAACATTGTTAACATTTATGTTTGAGAATAACAATAATTTTCCAGAAGTCTGCATTACGTTATTATGCAATGGTGGTCTGTATTGAAAAACTAATGCAGTGGTGTGCTGAGACCCTGGAGGAGCAGGAGGACAGCACTTAAATATTTAGTACTCACAGAATACAGTAAGATGTACAGTACAGGTATGAAAATTGTAAGAAAGCCTTAAGTGAGGAGAACATTCAATCAAAAAGATATCCATTGTCTGCCCTTTAGGAGGCTTATTTCTGATCCGATGCTCCCATACTTACAGAATCATTTCAACACTCTCTTTAATTTTTAAGCTTTGTATACATTTTTTGTCTTTAATGTTAAGTTCAGATTTTACATTTGAAAGAGTGAAAGACTTATAAAAGTATATTTTCCAGTATAAAATTAGAAACCGGTTCACTGGGTAAGTGGGGATGTATAATCACGTCAGATGGGTACCAAATGGCTCTGAATCATTTTGAAAAAGATTAAATCATCAGATGTGAATCAACCAATTCAAGTTTATTTATTCTGAACGACCACCCGTCTCAAATCTGTAAGGATAGTACAATTAAGTATTATGTACCGCAGAAGAAAGACCATCAAGAACCTACAATGTTTGTCTGTGGTTCCACCCACGGTCAATAAAAGTACATTTTAATGATAATTAAGATAAGAGCTGCTTAGTTTAGTTCCTGAAGAGCCACATTGTGCAGAGTTTAGTTTCAGGCCTGTTTTACACACCTGCCTCTAATTTTCACTAATCCTAAAGAGATTAGATGGTTCTGTTGTGTTTCATTAGAGGACAGAGCGTTGCAATCTGCAGGACATGACCTTTCAGGAGGAATGTGAAGCTGAATAACTCAGATTTAGATTGTGTGTGTGAATAACTTAAATGACTGTAACTGTAACAAGTGTACTGTAAATTTCAGTAAAATATACTGTTAAATAAGAGCTTGAATTTCAAGTCAAATTCATTTCAATAAATTTTATTTCAGTTTTTTTTACATGCAATACGTGCAATCTGCTTCTTTAGCTTCAGAAGCTAGCAACAAAAACATGAAATTATGACAAATAAAGAAAACAACATAGACTACATGATATTATTCAGTTTTTATGCAGGTTTTGAACATGTGTTGTTGTGTTTATATACAGGTGGAGCAGAGATGACATCCACAGACATGCATTGGCTAAGACTCGGCGCATGGCTACTCGTAGACCGGCCTACATGTTTAACGCTCGTCACAATAGTTTGTCTCTGACCGAGGAGCGTTTTCTCGAGGCAGCCGAGTATGGAAATATTCCTGTCATCCGCAGGATGCTAGAGGAACTACCTGAACTCAATGTCAACTGTGTGGACTACATGGGCCAGAATGCACTGCAGCTTGCTGTTGCCAGTGAACACCTGGAAGTGACAGAACTCTTGCTGAAGAAAGACAACCTGGCTCGGATAGGAGATGCTTTGCTTTTAGCCATAAGTAAAGGCTACATTCGGATTGTGGAGGCCATTCTGGGTCACCCAGCCTTTGTAGATGCAACCAAACTGACCAACAGTCCACTCCAGGCAGAAACACAAGACGACTTCTTTGCCTATGATGAGGATGGAACGCGGTTTTCCCACGATATCACACCAATTATACTGGCTTCTCACTGTCACGAATACGAGATTGTGCATATTTTATTGAGGAAGGGTGCCCGCATTGAGCGGCCACATGACTATTTCTGCAAATGTAACAGCTGTTTGTATCACCAGAGGCATGACTCTTTCAGCCATTCGTGTTCCAGAATCAACGCCTACAAAGGTTTGGCTAGCCCCGCCTACCTGTCTCTATCCAGCGAGGACCCTGTGCTGACAGCTTTAGAGCTTAGCAATGAACTAGCTGTGCTGGCCAACATCGAGAAAGAGTTTAAGGTAGGAATGATGGTGTTTACGAGAGTAAATGATAGACCATCTCGGAATGAGGAAGTGTTTTGTTCCACGTGATTTAAATGAGATTGAAAGCTCCATATATGGTAGTGTTGACAAAATAAATGTTTAGGAAATATATATATTTTAAATTTACAGTCTTTCAGAAAACAAATCATAAATATTAATCTTGTGTGCGTTTGCATGCACAATAGCAATGGTACAGTAGGAAATTAACAATTAGAAATTAGTTACCACTCATGCAGATTTTTTTATTCTTATGAACAAATCTTCAAATATTAATTTATCTCACAGTGTTTGTGCTACAGACTGGATTGATTTTTTTAAATCATGCCACAAAATGGGAAGGTGGGCTCTTTTTACTTGGTCTTTAATCACCCTGCAATCACCTAGCAACACCCTAGCAACCACATAAGCCCTGTATCAACTCTAAAGCAACCACCTAGCAACACCCTAGCAACCACATAAGCCCTGTATCAGCTCTAAAGCAACACCCTAGCAACCACATAAGCCCTGTATCAACTCTAAAGCAACCACCTAGCAACACCCTAGCAACCACATAAGCCCTGTATCAACTCTAAAGCAGCCACCTAGTAACACCCTAGCAACCACATAAGCCCCATATAGCAACTACAAAGTAACCTCGTAATTCCTTGGCAGTGGCGGAGCTAGAATTTTTTACACGGGGTGGCCAGGGGGTGGCAACTGCTATTTCAGGGGTTCCATACACACACACGCACTGTACTCATAAAGTTGAAATAATAAATTACACTGTGTAACGTTAACTGTCTAAAGTGCAAATCGATCACTAATCTCATTTATGTCGGCGCCTCGTTAACTTACACAGCGAATAATAAACTTAACTTAGCGAACAAACCTTATAATACACACTATAAAACTTATTTCAAATATGATGTTTTATTATTCGTCTTACCTTGAAATGCTCTTGTCTTTGGGTCGTCTTTGATTTGAAAATAGCTTGAGCAGCGTTGCCGGCAAAATTCAAAAACTTCTTTAGACAAATGAGATGTCAATCAGCATCAGCAACTGCCAGCAGCGAATAAAATTTTGGGGTGGCACCCGGGGTGGCCAATCGGATGTCAGGGGTGTCCAGTGTCCACCCCGGACACCCCTCTGGTTCCGCCACTTTTCCTTGGTGGTGATGATATAGTACATAAGTTTTTCCATGGCAGGCATCGCTTACATTTTCTAGGTTTTTTTTATTAGGTCTGCTTTGTTAATGATACCAGGAAGTGTAAATGGTAAGTTTAACTAAAAAGAAAAGGTGATCAAGAGTCATAATTCAGGTTTTTAGTAACTTGTGAGTGCATATGGATGTGGGCGTACAGTTCTGCCTGATAGTTGGTGTGTCCATAGCCTTTGACACAGAGTGGGCGGCTTAGAACCACATGCTGTATCATTATTACTTGGCTTACGTTTTTTGTGTGCGGTTTCGTTCGTAAACAGATGGTACTGTTTTCTGCTTTTCTCGAGAATAATTAAACAAACAAGTAAACAAACAAGTAAATAAACTTTTATCCGTCATGCCTTGTGCCTATAGCAGCTACATTAAATTTCAAGGCTTTATGAATAGTCATTCAGTCAATCTGTGACTGTATTGTACTGGTAGCAAATGTTAAGGTAACTCTTTTGAATTTAAATTTCAACATTAGTAAATGCATTGGCTACCATGAACTGAAAGACTGAATAAACTCAGCCTTGTGTGTAATAATGATACTTTTCTACATTAAGTTAAACCTGCAAAAGTTTCCAATTATAAGCCAAGGCACAATTGCATACTTTACATTGACCAACAACATGAATGAATATGTTTTTGTGTATGTTTACCCACATGCATGCTATTTTCCATTCACAGAATGATTATAAGAAGCTGTCTATGCAATGTAAGGATTTTGTAGTTGGGCTTTTGGACCTGTGCCGTAACACGAGAGGAGGTGGAGGCCATTTTAAATGGAGACACAGAGGCAGGTGGCCATTCCGACACCGGCGGCAGACCCAATCTAGTCCGATTAAAACTGGCCATCAAATATGAGCTTAAAAAGGTGAAAGAACATAAATTCACACACAACAGGTTCACCCACTTCTCCATTTATTAGTGAAATATTCAAAAGGTGTTTTTATGTGCTGAGGTATTAAAGGGTTCCGGGTATATAATAATGTTATCACTTTGTATCATAATACTGTAATGTCTACATGCCCGTTCCAATGCTTCCCACACAGTTTGTAGCTCATCCAAACTGTCAACAACAGCTTCTGTCGATATGGTACGAGAATCTATCTGGACTGCGGCAGCAGACCACGGCTGTGAAGTTACTGGTGGTTCTGGGGGTGGTGGTTGGACTTCCAATCTTGGCCTTGCTGTATTGGATCGCACCCTCAAGCAAGGTCAGACTGCAATAACCTGCACCTTTAGACCATCAAGATTTCAGCCACAGCATGAATTTCAGTTTTCCTTGTGTGATATTGCTAGAAGGTTAGAAGAAAGTTCAGTTCAATCAAGTTAAATTGAACCGTTTATGAACAAAATTATCTCTACATAATTCATAAATCTCTACATATATAAATATGTTTGTAATTATAGTTGGGGAAGATCATACGTGGACCTTTCCTGAAGTTTGTTGCACACGCAGCTTCCTTCACTATCTTTCTCGGGCTTCTCATCATGAACGCTGCGGACCGCTTTGACGGGACGTCGCTCCTGCCGAACATGACCGTCCACGATCACCCCTCGCAGCTGTTCCGCGTGAAAACAACATCGTTCACCTGGATGGAAATGCTGATCGTTTCCTGGGTCATAGGTCAGACATAATGTCTCACTGTGATATACAAAAACAAATGAATTGATTGGTCATTAACAAAGCTATAAGAACATGATTAATAGAAACTTTTTAAACTGTTCAATGTGTTAAAATTGTGCTCAAAATTGAAAGGCATTAAAAAGGATACTTTTGATTGTTACAAGCTAGTTTGTTTAGTAAGAAAACTGTGTGGTGTAATGATCTAATGATGTCATATTCTCTTACTGATTTAAGGAATGATCTGGGCTGAATGCAAAGAGATTTGGTCTCAGGGTCCTCGGGAATACCTGCTGGAGCCTTGGAATTTGCTGGATTTTGGAATGTTGGCCATTTTTGTGACTTCCTTTATTGCTCGATTTATGGCCTTTTGGCATGCAAATGTTGCACAGAGTTATGTTGACAAGCACTACACAGATCTATCAAACATCACCTTACCTTTTGAGATCGAGTACTATCAACTGGGTGAGTACTGCTATTAAAAACGATTTTTGTATTTATACAATACAAATAATATGAATATGTATTTTAAGAATTTATAGATCAGCTAGATGTCAATTACACTCTAAAAAATGGCCAAATCTCTGGTTATACATACACAATATTATTTATATATTATTTTATACTTATAATAGTTGAAAGCTTTAAAAGTGGTACATGATGACATAATGTACTGCGCACACCAAATTCTGTTTTAGACATATGATGACCCAAGAAACTTTTAATTAAAAAATAAAAATAATGCCGGTTTCGGAAAAATAATGTAGCAACACTTAACCAGATGTGTAAGTATAAGACAGGATTATCTGTTTGTCTGACAAATGGGGAAAGTTTGTAAAAAAAAATGTAATTTCACATTTCTTCTTCAAAGACTCCTACTAAATATTCCTTTATTTATTTTATATTATTTTAGCTCGTGTCTACTGGGTTCCTTCCGACCCTCAGCTGATCTCAGAGGGTCTTTATGCCATCGCAGTGGTTCTGAGCTTCTCTCGGATCGCGTATATCCTTCCGGCCAACGAGAGCTTCGGTCCGCTGCAGATCTCTCTGGGCAGGACCGTAAAAGACATATTTAAATTCATGGTGATCTTCATAATGGTGTTTGTGGCCTTCATGATTGGAATGTTTAATCTCTATTCATACTATCTGGGAGCGAAGCTGAATAACGCCTTCACAACGTAAGCAGTGAATGAATCAGTGTGAATCTGTTCTTTGATGGTTGTTTGCCTTGTTCTTCTTAATCATATCATACCCCGCAGTCATTATTTTTATGTGATTATAAATGCCCATAGCCATTGCCAGCAATACACAAGAACATGCTGGAAGTAGGCGTTTGGCAAATTCAGTTATCATGACCAACACGCCACGACCATGTGGACATGAAAGTGAATAAAACAACTGCACAGGGAGTCTCAATCGATTAGGAAATAGAGGATAAGAAGAAATAAATTGAGACCATCTAAATGTTTTCTCCTTAAATAAATGTAAAATATGGTATTAATTGCTCTTTAGAATGAGTGGATTTAGAAATGTGTGGTCACATACAGTCACATAAAGTATGAAGTGTTGTTGTACATAATAATCTCATTAAATTAAGAATTATGTTGTTAAAATTAAATTAAAAGCATTTTGTATTATATTTATTTATTATTATTATTGTTGTTATTTATTTATCTATTTATGTTATAATGTCATAAAAAAAAAGATATAATGCAAAAAAATAAAAATAACCCTGAACCGAAAAGTCCAGGACAAACTTGCAATGAACTGTAGAATATATTGTGTTTTGTATATGTACATGTATGTATATGTTTTTCTTATTTATAGGCTGTTTGTATGTGTGATACAGATATGTAATGAAAATGCTGTCACAGACGGTAACATGCTCGTGTCTTCCTTCCCAGTGTCGAAGAGAGCTTCAAAACTTTATTCTGGGCTATTTTTGGACTTTCTGAGGTCAAGTCTGTCGTCATCAACAACGGGCATAAATTCATTGAGAATATCGGCTATGTCCTTTATGGAGTCTACAACGTTACCATGGTTATCGTCTTGCTAAACATGCTCATCGCAATGATCAACAGCTCATTTCAGGAAATTGAGGTAATCATATTCTAAAATGAAATCTTTGAAATTACCAGATGTTAGGATGGGACAGGCCAGAGATTAATGTCCAGACCCCATCATTTCCCAATCGTATTCCCTTTCACATTACATATCCATTACCATGTACATTACTTTGACATTTGTTACCCTGAAATTGGAAGTGCTCTCTTGTTACATATATGAATGATCAGTTTTTTCGTTACCCTGTTTGTGTGCATCTAACACCAAAATAGAAATTGTTCCTGCATTGAAACAAAGACAACAAATATAGATGTTTCTGCTGAGTAGAAGTCCCGTTATGAATCCATAAAAGCTTTATTTCTCCAGAGACGTCTGATGAGGTAACAGGAAACTAAGGAAGTTATTTTGATGCATTTTATAGTCATCTGGGGATCTCATGATTTGACCATCAGTAACACATCAAACACACTGCACAGTTATAATGCCACTTGCTTTAAACTTAATTGTTTTGGGGTTTTTTAACATTTGAAAAACACTATGACCATCAGATGACCATTCCCATTCCATGAGATTTTTTGTAGGATTCAATGGTGCTGTAAATGGTTAGATTTAGGTAAAATGTAACACTTTGTTTCTTAATTTACCTGAATTCCTTCACTATAAAAAAATATTTGCTGCATGAATTTTTTCAGTAAAATCATATTGGCTTTACAAGTCATTTCAAAATGCTACTATAAATTTTGGTTTACTACTTTACTATTACTATTTACTACGTAATAAAAAAAGTTGAAATTGTTAACTATTTTGACTTTTAAGACATTTATGGTTTAAGGGTTGTGTTGTGCTGACACCTTGTGGAAATTTCATTGCATAAACATTTACTAGACACCATAGACACCACTCACCTGGCCCTATGTGATCCTGTGGAGGATAAACTGGTTTAGAGAAAAGATGAATGGATAGATGGACATGATATTTACAGTCAGTCACGATTATTAAAAACTAACAGAGGTATAAGATGACATAGGAGGAACTGGATCCAAATGAAGTAAATGATTTAATTAAAGTAATCCAAAAACATGAACAGGAACACATTCATAACATTAGACGACTGACCGACTAGGAGTGAAACACAGGATGACTAGCAGGGTAACAAGACACAGGTGAAGGCAATGGGGATAAGGAGTCTAGCAAAGGATTATGGGTAATGTAGTGAAATAATGAAATGGTTCAGCAGAGGGAGCATGTTTTCATTTTGAATGCTCTGTATCTATTGTTTTAACATTTACGTGACAATTACGAATGAATTAAATATCACTGTGATGTTTTGTTACCTAATAAAATAAAATGTCTTGCATACAAAATATTCTTGTATACACATCTGTGTGTTTGGTGACAGGATGATGCTGATGTGGAGTGGAAGTTTGCCAGGGCTAAGCTGTGGTTCTCTTACTTCGAGGAAGGAGGAACACTGCCTGTGCCATTTAACCTCATTCCCAGCCCCAAATCCATCATCAGCCTGGCCCTGAAACTCAAACGGCTGATACTCACACCCATTCACAGACATAAAGAGGACCTGAAGGAGGACACAGAGCTCAATGAGGTAAAACACTTAATATGTTCCAGCATCTCTTATAGATATTTTTCAGTGTAATGTATTTCTAAATAAATTGTTCATAACTCTGTAGCAATAATAACATTGTTTATAAGTCACAACAATAGACAAACACAATCAAGTTTTTTACGGTAAAGTGCAAAGTGTTGTCTCTATTACAATTTTTAACCATTTTTTCATATACAAGATATAACTTTCATAAATCTGCTTTGTACCTCAAAAAACTGCTTAAGTTAACCACCCTAACACAGGTGGTTAAATGGATGGCCACATGACAAATCAGAGTTCATCACATTACTTATTTACCATTTACTTTTGAAAATCGTATATTTTACATTATTTCACAGTATAATTAAATGTAATGTTTTGTTAAATCTGTTACAGTTTTTTTTTACTGTATATGTGAAGATGTTTCACAGTTAATCAGTTAACAGGCCTTTACTGTAGCATTTTTACAGTATTTTTCTGTGAAAATTATGGACATTTTTTTAGATATTTTGTTTTGTTACTGGTGTGTGGTGCCATCTTTTGAGCAGATTATGCAACAACACTTTAAGAGGAGAGCAAGAACAAAATGTGATTTGACGATGAATATAATATTGCTTTCAGTCAGGAAAACAGAAGGAAAAAGATTCACCTCATCCGAGTCGATATCAGGTGATACACATTGCTATTTTTATTATTACGCATGTGTCATAAATGCAACAACAGCATCAAAAATACCTATTTATTGAAAATGTTGCTCTTTTCTGCTCACAGAAGATTATGAAACGCCTGATCAAACGATATGTTATAAAAGCACAAGCCGATAAAGAGAGAGATGAAGTGAATGAAGGTACAGTACAGTACAGTACAGTACAGTTTGACCTCTTATTTCTGCTGCACTGATCATGTGCTGAACATCTCTGTACATCAGCACACATTCACACATTAAGTCATTCAGATGTGTTTTTTGGTTGTTGTGTTATGTAATGATGTAGAAGACTTTTTTTGCCTCATACAGGAGAGTTAAAGGAGATAAAGCAGGACATCTCAAGTTTACGCTACGAGCTCCTGGAGGAGAAGTCTCGTCAAACAGAAGAGCTGGCAGAGCTGATCAGGAGACTAGAAGAGACATTATTATAAGAGACACATTGTCTCAGTGTAAAAAAAAACAGGAATTCCAATGTTTACATTCCCCCTTAACTGTATTTACAGTACTTTTAAACCTCCCAAAGATTTTATTGGGAAATTAAATTAAAATGAATTAATTTAAAGCATATGTTTAATAGTCTGCAAGAAACATTATAAAACTGCCTGCATTCTGTGTTGAATACAATGTTAGGTTTATATTTGTGCTGATGATGCTGCCATCTGCTGTTGTGTTTGTCATAAATGATGTTATAGGATTATTATGTGGGAATCAGGGTTTAACTCCTCTAAACCATTGGGGATTGACCGAAGGAAATAATCTTTTTTGTGAGGTTTGACAGAACAAAAATGTGTTATTGTTTTACTGTAATAGTCATCCAATATTGAATAAGGAATTCAATTGATTTGATCTATACTGTAACAAAAATAAAATTGTAAACTTAAGCGTGTACACAATCAAATGTTTTACGACGTTGTTATTGTTACATTATTTTACATGTTTTTGAAAGAAAATGTTTTTTATTCACTAAGGCTGTGTTAAATATATTAATTACTACACTAAAGACATTTCCAATGTTTTCTTTTTTCAATATTTCTGTTCCTGAAAGAGTCATTCACTTGATGTTACACATTTTAGATTTATATATTAAAAGATATTATAGTCAGTTTATAAAGATATTTAACTTTTGAAGATATTGTTTTTCTGCTCTGTTCCTACAACATATTAACACAATGTAAAATCAGAATATATAAGAATATACAATATATAATTTCTGATCATTAATCATACAGTTTTTGTTGTTTTGCCACTTTTATCTCTTTTATTTTCATTTCTAGTGAGTGTGATGTAAGAAATCATTCTTAACAGACACAAAGTTTCCACACTTCACTTCATTTTCTTAATAAACAGGAATATGGAAAATGGGGCAATTAAAGGTGAAAATTATATTTTGAAATGGATTTTTTCTATTTGTGGAAAGAAATTGTTTGTATTAAAACGTGGTGTGTAATTTCTGTATTAATATATATTAGTAATATGTAATATATGTATAATATAAATATATATTCGTTTTAATATTGTATTGTATATTCAGGCCAGAGGTTTCTTTTGAAGATGTCTTCCTGTGATTATTTTTAAAACCGCTTGCTGTACCTTTAAGTTCCGTTTTTGACTCCAAGTCTCGCAGTAACATGCAGGGCTGTTTGTCTCTTAGTTCAAGCTGACCTTTCAAGAGTCTCACACCTTGTTTTCCCACCTGCCACCGGTGTGCTGAGCGTGGCCCCCATACAGATTCAATTTACCCAGCGCTATTACTCTGCCTGGAAATGATCAGAATCAGTGGTAAGTGCAGGTGAAGAGCTTTTATCAGTTCTGACCGCTACAGCAAGCTGCTTGACTACACGTCATCCAAAGAGCTGAGAAATACATGATCTTATACAAAACATGTATGACAACAGGTTTACCCATTTACAATATACTTATATAATTGCTTATATTATTATTATTTATTATGTCCATTATGTGCACAAATGAAATAAAATAAATATATTATATTAATTATATAATTTTATATAATTTCATTTCAAATAATACATTTTAAAAATAACATATAATTTTTTGTATTCAATAAATAATAATATAATTATATATATGAGTTTAATATAGTTTAAATTAAATCATAATTTAAATAAATACAATAAATTACGCTTGAATTAATACATCATGTTAAAGCATTTATTTGTTAAGCTATCTGTGTAATGTACACACAGTTGATTATTATTTTAATGTAAACTTAATTTAATATATTTGAATATAAACTTAATATATAAGGTTATAAGGACCCCAATGTGAGAAATATTGTTCTGACATCAAACTTTAAATATTACAATCTAAGTATATTGTGATGGTTTAAGGCTTCATAAAACTCACATTTCATTGAATCATAGTTGTCAAGGTTACCAGAAATAATATCCGTAGAAGCAGGAGGAGGCTGAAACATCTTTGGTCACTTTGACCCACTCTGAAGACGACACAGATGTGAGTGTATTAGAAAGAGGCTTTGAATTATATTTAGTCAGTCTGCTTTGGTTGGCTGTTATTAAAAATCATAGAAAAGATGTGATTATTGGGCCATGCAGCGTGATATCTCTCATATGACGTGGGTGATATCACGTTGCCAAGGCTAACAGTGACAACTGAAATCAATTCACACTAGGCAACATTACTGTTTTACATTGGTGATAAGTGGTGAAAAAAAGATGATCATTACTTCTATACCCTTTATTGTCAAAACGTTGCAAGTGATGTCTGCAGTTTTCATTATTATTATAAAAATATCTTTTTACATAGACCTAAAACACAGACAGAACTTGTTAATGTTTTCCTTAAGTAAATCAAATACCAGTCAAAGAACATCAGTGAAACATTATTTTATTAGAACAACCTTTATTTATAAACAACATTAGATACCCAAACTAAATAATGTAAATAATCTTTTAGTGTAGAAAATTATATGAAAGAGGGCTTCAAAGGGCAAAGCGAGCTCTTAACTGCTCTTCTGGAACTGAGCACACAAGTACATGGTGTTCACATTAATGAATGAGTAGATGAATGTAAAACCAGCCCATATTCTTATTAAAATCTTTAAAGCTCCCTGGCACAAAGGTCACTGAAAGTTCAGAATGTCTACAGATAGATCCATTGAATTCAACATTGAAATTGTGGCTTAGACAGAGGTCATACCCACAATTTGTGTAACTTCTGTGCAGATAAATAAGAAGGACATGCTTTCCCCTCCCAAAAGTACTGAACACGTCCCGTGGACCTTGTACAGTAGGAATATCTGGGCAGGTTGGATGATATTTCACCCTGTCATTTCATTGCAACGTTCATGACCAGCTCTACATGATGATATTTCTGTGCTTTATGTTCATTATTATGTTCTGGATGTTCATTACATTTGTACATAAGACTGGGTTTGATTTTATTTCTGTGACGTTTATTCAAAAGGTGAGAGATTTTCTTTGTGTAAGTGACTTATTTTGTTTGTCATACTGTGAAAGAAAAGCATCAGAGGCACAGCTCAAAGGCACTTTGGCAACATAGTCTAACATAATCATTTAATATCCAGATTATAAGCAAAATGCTGTATTTTGTATTATGAATTTATAAAAGTGTATTTTTAGGAGATTGCAAATTTAAGGATAAGTCTCAGGCACAATTTTGTACAGCCTCTCACCACAAGGAGGAATACTCAGAGAAGCTTTAATACACAACACATCAGAACCTCCAACTGAACAGTGAGGACGCATCTCGTCGACCAGATCTGCAGTTTTAACTCGACTTATTAACAGTAAAATGGACACTGTAAATACTTCCCTCGCTGATTCCACAGAGATGAGGACCGGGGTAAGTGATTTAATAGAGAATTTTACGGATGAGATCTTAGGGCAAGGCAAGGCGTCAGTGCGTAATTTTGGAGAGTCGGTGTCTTTACGCAGCAGCGCGCCTGGATCCACAAGCGGCACCGTGGACCAGCTTTCTGTCCTCGATTTGCCTCTCGGTACCAAACCTTATACTGACCACATGGATGACTTTCTGAAAGTGGAACCCGGACAATGGAGCGTAATATCGAGCAAAGCCCTCAAAGAGACATTTGCTCCGGATAACTCATCTGGGATGGGTGCGTTTATTAAAGACGAACAAGAGCAGTCTCTGATTATAGAACCACCCAACAGCGACTTCGATCTCGGATTGAACATCAGCGCTTTGGATAGCTGCTGTGACCCAAAAAGCAAACAGCAGTGTGGGTATATTAGAGATTCGACAACTTTGATTTCATCTCAAGGTGCCCAACAGGTAGTTGTGGACAGTTCTTCTAACTTTCAGCTGAACGTGAGTCAGCCTAACGCATTGGTTTTGCCACCTCAGAGGACAGCATCGCCTGCTCTCGGTAGGGGTTTGCTGAATTTTAATGGTACGAGCGCGTCTCCAATAATGCCCAAAACGGATATCTCCAAATGGGTGGTCCAGCAGTCGCCTGCAGACTTTCAGTTCTGGTATCAGTCCAGTAATATGAATGAAGACCACGCTGGCTACTCTTCAGCAGACGACTTTATCCAGCGAACACAGACCTACAATATGTTTCCGGGGTAAGAGAGACTTTTCAGTAACTTTTTATAGTGTGTATAGTTTTACATTCTGCAGCATTCATTTTAGATTGTCTCTTTTATTTATTGATTCACATGTTTATTTTAGGTTCCGTTAATTAGGATTTTATGGACTATGGTTAACAAACAATATATTTTCCCAAAACGCATCCATATTTACCCAAATTACCCTTTCTGGTGTCAGTTTGGAGTTGGGTTGAGGTTCAGAAGCCCCAAATGAGCCAAAAGTCAAAAGTCAGAACATACAGTGAGCCCAAACTAGTTTTTGAATGTTTAAGAAATATGTTGCATAAATGTTGCACAAATACAGAAACACAGAAATATTATGAATTTTTATATATATACATAGGCAGTTTCTTTTAAACATAGGGGTAACACAAATATCCAAATTGGCGAAATTATGATCACAAATGATTATATTGCTAATATTCTTCAGTTATGATGAGGAATATGAGCGATAGGACTGGCTTGCATATGTAAACTGATTATGTCAATAGCAGACATGTTCATTAGGGGCACCTACTGTTGCCATTAAGGTTCCCATTGGCAGCCCATAGAACATAATTTATGCAAATCTACCCCCAAATCAAAATTTTCTATTAAAATAAAAAACAAGATGTTATTTACACACCTATGTCTTTCCAAAGCAGCCTAACTTTATTTCTTTCATACAACACATTTTAAAGAATTGTACTGGTTACTCTTATTCTTATTGTTACAATCAATGTGGGATGATCAAGGTTTTCAAGCTTGAAAAACAAGACAACACTTCACTGGTTTGTATAACAATACTAATTTCATGTGTCTCCGTACAAAATGGAACAGAGAACAATTTTAGTTATTCCTTAAACATCTCAAGATGCTTGACCATTTATGAGAGTTAACCAGAGATGTGATGATGTGAAGACACATGAGTTTGAAATTAAATGAGATAAACTATTACTATAAAAAGTTGCATTAGACAAAATAGCAAGGTGGCATTAGTGTGACTTTTCTTCACCATTTTGGCCTTTAAATAAATTCACGTTTTTGGGGTCATTGTATTGTTTAAAAGATACATTAACTTCAGTTGTTTATAAAGAATCCTCTTAAGAACGTTGTTTTGCTTACATTCAGGGTAACATCTCAAAGACTGTGTGTTATATGTGGAGATGAAGCGTCGGGTTGTCACTATGGAGTTCTTACCTGTGGAAGCTGCAAGGTGTTTTTCAAGAGAGCCGTGGAGGGTGAGAACAAAAGATTTTATTCCAAATGTTATTGATAGAATATAACTGCTATAACTTGTACTTTTGTTTTATACGTTTTATATCATGTTTCAGTGTGCATGAGTCATGCTGTACAGTGTCCCAGCAGACAGTATAACTATCATTTGGGCCAGTGATCACAGTGTTCTTCTTTTAGCTTGTTATTCTCCTTATCTTTGAGGACAGATATGTAAGAGTCAGTGTGTCTGACCATGGCCATGTCACTCTGCCCTGTCAGCCTTCAAACCAATTCACTCGCCTTCTTGCTCTATTCACGTTTCTTTAAAAATCAAGTGTCAATCATTGTATTCTTTTTTCCATTCGTAGGATGTGAACTTGAGATGTGAACCTGGAGTGTTGACAAAGTTTTTCTTTTGCATAGGTCATCATAACTATCTGTGTGCTGGACGAAATGACTGTATTGTTGATAAAATCAGACGGAAAAATTGTCCTGCATGTCGGCTCAGAAAGTGCTACCAGGCGGGGATGATGCTCGGAGGTGAATTTAGATGCATCATACACAACTTGCTAATCTTTTATGCATTAAACATTATATTTATATATAAAAGTCAAAAGTAATGGATTGCAGCTTTAATTTTTAAAATAACTTTTAAAAATAGAATATACTGGTTTCTCCCTATAATAAAGCAAGACCTAAATGTATTTACAGAACTGCTGAAAACACATTCCGTTGATGCTCGTCTTAGGTACGTTTGTGCGTTTCAGGTCGTAAAATGAAACGGTTTGGAGGTCTGAAAGTCATGGGTCTGAGTCCATCCCTGATGTACCAGAATCCACGGTCCCTGATGACTGACGTTCAGACCATGTCCTCCCTGCAGTGTATGCCGGCCATCCGTGAGCTTCAGCTATCTCCTCAGATAATCAGTATTCTGGAGAGCATCGAGCCGCAGATGGTTTACTCTGGTTATGACAGCTCCCAGCCGGAGGTTCCCCACCTCCTCCTCAACAGTCTCAACAGACTTTGTGAGCGACAGCTTCTCTGGATCGTCAGGTGGTCCAAGTCTCTTCCAGGTAAACCAAAGCAAACATCTGAGCCTCAGAGC
Organism: Beaufortia kweichowensis; assembly: GCA_019155185.1. NCBI lineage: Eukaryota > Metazoa > Chordata > Actinopteri > Cypriniformes > Gastromyzontidae > Beaufortia > Beaufortia kweichowensis. The sequence continues at coordinate 16,930,856 of CM032802.1, forward strand.
GTTTCACTGCAAGTACTGAATGTTCTCACGATGAATAACTGAGAGATTAATCTAAACCAAGTTGTACAACGAGCATTAAAACGGTTATGTGTTTCAAAGGTTTCCGCAGTTTGCACATCAATGACCAGATGACGTTAATCCAGTATTCCTGGATGAGTTTAATGGTGTTTTCATTGGGCTGGAGGACGTTTCAGAATGTCTCCACAGATTATCTGTACTTTGCTCCAGACCTCATCTTAAGTCAGTGAGTAACAACAAATCAACTTTAATGTGATTTAATGTGAAATACTGCAAACTGAACAGCTTCATTTATTCCTTTATATTTGTCGGCATTTTAAGTGTTCAAATGAGCGTCTATGACTTTTTCACTTTAATTCAACTTTAATTTAAGTTGCCAACCAATATTTGCTGCTGAACTAGCAAGACTGTGTGATACAGTTTTCCAAACCCTCCCCCATCTGCTATTGGTCAGATGGTCCCGTCTCAGACTCGTGCCATTGGTTGATACAGCGTTGGGTTAATACTGAGTCGGGACTGCTCAAACAAACACACACAGGGTCACAGTGTTTAATTTTGGGGAAAATCACAAGACAAATGATGTCTAATATAAAAACTTAATTATGTTTGTGTTTGTGTAGATATTATACATTGACAAAATTACACTTTTTACCAAGGATATCATATCATATTTAATTAAATATTGCTATAATAAAAATATAATTTAAAATATAAATCATATAATTAAAATATATTATAATTTACTATATAATGTTTAATATAATATACTATTTATTTTTATTTAATCTTTATTGTTTAAAAATAACATAATTAAATAGCATAATGTTAACAATAGCAAATAACAAGTATTTGTAACATGTTTGTATTGTAGGCTATATACAGTAAATGTAAATTAAAACACAGCATTTAACATTTTTCATATTTAGCTTGAAATTGTTACATTTACAACTCTTTTTCATACTATTTTGTTGGAAAGTCCCTTATCTAAATGTCATTATACTGTAAAAACACAATAAACCAAACCAATATGTTCTTTAATTTTAGTGATCAGCTGAAGCGGTCTCCCATCTATGACTTGTGTTTGGCTATGCAGTTCATTCCACAAGAATTTGCCAACCTGCAGGTGACCAAAGAAGAGTTTCTGTGCATGAAGGCCTTGTTGCTGCTCAATACCGGTAACAAAATACCTATTTTGTGTATCTGTCTCGTGCGTCTCTCACTGATCAGATAGTCTTCTAGAAAGGAACAATAACAATATGCAAATCTATCCCACTGGTCAGTTCGCAGAATAAAGTGAGATAAGCCTGACCTTGAAAACTGCTGTTTTTAGGTTTTAAACTAAGTTTGTTTTGCATTCAGAGCTGAACTTTCCCAAGCAATAGTTTAGCAACATCCATTGCGTAATTTCTAGTGTACTTGGAAATGGTAAAACCCGTGACCTTTGCGCTGCTAAATGTGTTAAATCTAACATATTAAATGATGTATTGCCTGTTTTTAACAGTGTTTTCTGTACATCTGCTTTGAAACAATGCAAATTGTAAAAATAAACTTGACTTGGCATTCTAATAAGGTCCCTATCAGTAGCTGATTTGTCCCATGTGTGTGTCAGTTCCTCTGGAAGGTCTGAAGAGCCAGTCACAGTTTGATGAGATGAGACAAAACTACATCTGTGAGTTGACAAAAGCCATTCAGATGCGGGAGAAAGGAGTGGTGGCCAGTTCTCAGCGGTTCTACCATCTGACCAAACTAATGGACTCTATGCATGAGGTACACAACACGATACACAGACAAAAATCTATTGCTGCCATTGTCGTGGATAACAAAATATGAAATAAACTAGCATTTATTTCAAAGAATCTGAGCAAGAAATGATAAAACATTAGTGAAAAGGGTATCATTGACCATTAGTTACTGTAACGTGATGAGTTAATTTGAGGTAAACTTTAGACATCTGCGAAAAATCACCAGTTGTTTAAAAGTCATTGCAGTAATCCCTTCTATCAGATGCTATTTTTCTCAACATCGTAACAGTCAGATACCTGGTGAAAGTGCATCTAACGCTTGTTGTTTTTAGTTTTAGTGCAGTAATGTGAGAACAGTTTGTTAACGTCACATGATCAGGTTGAGCTGTAAAGTGTTCATGGTCCAGCAGCTGTTATCTTTAGGAGCTTAATGTTCCATCATAGGTTAATATATCGAGATAAGAAAAACTCTACTTGTGCTTTTCTTCTTTTTTGTTGTTTGATTACACTTTTTCAATGTTAAAATACTTTCTCCTATGCCAGTTTAATATGCAACTCTGTTTTTGAGTGGTCCGACAGTTCAACTTCCATCTTAGTCACTGATGTTAGTTTGGGGCGGGACAATCTGCTTTTCTGACCAATGACAGATGGGGTGTGAGTTTGGATTACGGAAAATAAATAATAATTTTGCACACAAATGTGCATCTATTCATTGTGTGTTAGATGTGAAATTTGATGTAATGTACTAGAGTAATTTTTAATGGCAAGATTAACTGATTCTTGATGCAACATAAGCTTAATTGGTTACTTTTGGACACATAAAATGTGTGATGCCAGTATAAAAAATGACAAATTCATGTGCTTAAAACCCTAACCCTTAAAAATTAACACCAAAACTAAACTTAAACTAACCATAGCTACACAATACATGTCAAAATCAGGTCTTTGATATTAAACAGGTCACAGCACGTCAGTAATGCGGTGGGTTTACTTATTTGTCACTTGTCAGATTACAGACACAAAACATGACAGGGACGTTGTCTCATCTTTATCTGTGTGTAGATTGTGAAGAAGGTCAATCTCTACTGTCTGAGCACATACATCCAGGCAGACGCCATGAAGGTGGAGTTTCCTGAGATGATGTCAGAGGTCATCGCATCACAGCTGCCAAAAGTTCTTGCCGGCATGGTCAGACCCCTCCTGTTTCACAAGTGAAGTCCTGACGTCCATTCATGTATGATGCTGCCCACCTGTGCTGTATCGTCTTGATCCTAATTCACACTTACTCATGAGCTGGTCGCCAGTTTTTATCCCTGGATGCCTGGTTATAAAGGTTTATTTATAATAATTTAACCCAATTCAACAATAAATATTATATTAATAGGTCAATATTATTTGGTCATTATATTGTATGTTGTATAGACCGGGGCTAGTTGTCTGAGAAACTATAAGACCAGTTACACATGTCTATTATTAGCTAACTAAAATAATATAACTTTATAGGTTTTGGTTGTATTAACAGGTAAACACAATAAAAATACACTAGTATACACTGATAAGAGTAAACTGTATAATAATAATGACAGATACTGCACAGTATTTTTCATAAACTTTAGATCATATTCAGGACACAAGCCCAAGTGGTGGCCCAAAAATAATAACATAGATTTTTTGTACGTAGAGTTTTTCATCTTTGTTTCTGTTTGGTAAAACTGGTGGCACTTATATCAAATTATGACAACTAGCCCTGATCTCCCATTGATATATATGAATTGGCATTCATTTTCATAATTTAGACAAATAATACACTAAAAATGAAATAATACAAAAAATTATTTACCAGCAAAATACGTGTTTGTTCATAGCAGGCAATGCAAACCAGACCTTTCTGTCAAAGAATAATATTTTACCACAGTCCAAATAAAAAAAGACAAAATATAATCTTTTGTATTATTAAACTGCTATAGCTTTTAAGAAAACAAATACGTTTTTGAATATTTATGTGATATGTGACGATGTATATATATATATATATATTACACAGTCATAATTGTGCAAGTTTTGTCTATTATTTTATCAGTTTAATTTTAAATTTGACTTCTTTCTTGTATTTAATCTCTTAATATCCATGTTATTTTTTTAATGTAGACATCTAGGAAATGAATGTGAGGATAAGGAAATATTATCTAACTCGCTGATGTATGATACACGTCAAAAGAGAAAGTTGACATTTTCTAGGTCAGATCTTACGAACTAACCTTCAAATTTCCCCTAATGCCAGCGGTGATTGTACATTTAAACCTTCATGTGAGATATCAAATAAAATTATTGATTGTGTACTATGACGCTATATATTTAAAAGGTCATTTTACAGCAGCACACGTTGTGTATATAATGTATAATGAAACTTTTCGTGCCGTGGAAATGTGTTGCGACTCCAACTTTTTAATCGGAATAGAAAATGTGCAAGAGATTAAATTTGGAAAACAATTCGAAACTGATATCATTACCTCCCGTAACCTTGCTGGTGTATCTGAAGGGAGTATCAGGCCGGCATCAGCGCTCAGGGTCACAGCTCTCTCATGTGCTTTATAGGAAAGTACACTGGGATCTTGGCAATAGCCTCGAATTGAACTATTTCTGACGTCATGTAAGAACTTGGAGAGAATACTGCGATTGATGTCTGAGATTTACTTAGTCAGCCTGATTTAGCCTGTGTGTCTTTTCTTAATGGAAGACAAGAACTGAGCTTTTGTAAACAAATTTATTGACAGATAAAGGAAAAAATTACATGATTTACAAAAGATTTGAGCAGCCATATATGAAGATCCACCATCTATATTTTGGCTTCAAGATCTGATAGATGACAAGACATAAGTGCACTTTGTAGTATGTACGTATTTGTGTAAAAGAAAGGAATATTTGGATTGTACCACACGGGGCATTTATGGAGATCTTAAAGGGACAGTTCACCCAAAAATAAAATAAATATTATTTACTCTCCCTCATGTCATGTCAAACCTGTATGACTTTCTTGCTTCAGCAGAACACAGAAGAAGATATTTTGCAAAACGCTGGTTACCGGCTCTCATTCACTTTCACAAGGTACAATGGAAGTCAATGGGTGCCGGTAACCAGCGTTTTGCAAAATATCTTCTTTTGTTCTCCACAAAAGAAAGAATCATATACAGGGTTTGAATGACATAAGGGTGAAAAAATTATCACATGATTTTTATTTTTGGGTGAACTATCCCTTTAAGACATCTGGAATGTACCATAATAGTGAAGGATGAGCAACGACAGGAACTGAACTGAGATTAAATACTAAAAACAGAAAGTTCAGGTGTAACAAATGGGGAGGTTTCTTTAGCATTAGTAAATACTTGACAATCTGTCTTGTCCTGAATGTATGCCGCCTATTAAAACTTCCCAAATTTCCGGGCCGTTTCTGAAAATCAGAAAATGTTTAGATTGAATTGGGCATGTATGTTCAGTACAACCGGCAAATCAATCGGCAAAAAAATTCTTACTGCCAAGGTTTATTTCCCGTTATTTGATGGCTATGAGGCAACGCAGAAACCCGTTTCTTCAACCTGATGTATTTTATAACTAAACTACAGTATTCTGACAGACAGCAGTTTTACAGTATAAAGACCAGCAAGTGCAGCACATGTTGAAACTTCATGATCTCAGTGTATGTGAATTTGTGTATCATTAAACGTAAATGTTTCAGTTCAGTTTAAAGCAGCAGCTTCATTATACAGTGAAAGTTTGAATCGTATTTGATTTAGACATTCTTGTGCTGAATCATTGAGGCTGCTGTATCATACAGTATATACAGTAATCTCTTATTATTTCATGTCATTGATAGTATTTGATCTATTAATTAATGCATATGATATACTAAAAGATTTTGTTCTGAAATTGAAGTTGCCATGGATACCATGAAATTCTTGGTCTGGACTGGGCGGCGCTGGGTTTCAAAGGAAGACCACATAGTTTTCAGGGACGAGTCCTGTTTTTCCCTCAAACGTTGCCTGGAGCCAGCCTGGTTCAACTGAGGGATACACTACAAAAAAACAACAAGCGAAAGAGGGATTTATTAGCATGCATCACTGTTGCAATTGTTCATACTAAAGGTTACAGATATGATACAAAATGAAAATAACAATGCATATCCAGATTTGTTTTGAAGAAACGTCTCAAAATCTAGAAATTAAAAGATAGGAAGCATGAAGAAAATGAAAGAAAATAGATAATGTGTGTTTATCGCTGTAAATGATAGATTTGAGATACAGTACTCAAATTATTATTTATTTCTGTTCTGCACAAAAAATATTAAAACCTGTTCACTGTCACTCGTGAGGAACATCTATGTTATTTCCCTATTCACTTTAATATTTCATAGTTGAATTTTAATCTAATCATGACAAACTATAAATTGAATGAAAAGGTTTAAGACTCAAGATGAAATATTTGACAAATTTGCATAACAATAAACAAAGAATTATTTTAAAAAATAATGTTACTGTAATTTACGTAATTTATATAAATATCTCAAATAAAAAAACCCAAACAGATTTGAAAATGTTTGAAAAAATATGTAATATCTAAAAATAAAACATCATAGTTCAGATGTAGTGCATTTTCATGCGTATCCTCAGTTTCTGCTGTGACAGTTATCAGGTTAAAAATCCCTAAACATTAATTTTCAATCTTTCACATGGTCTTAGTAAATATTAACGATATCAAGCTTACATTTTTACAGAATGTTCTTTTGATTTTATGTAGAAAACAGTAAATCACAAAAGAAATAACTTCAGCTGGGTTTTTACAGACAGGGTCTTATTTGTCCAAAACAATAGCAAGCTAAGGGAGGGGGGTATTAATTAATGACAAATGAAGCCAGGTCACTGTGTTCTGATAAATCAACCCCATAAAGCTTTCAAATGACACACACAATAATCACTCAACTCAACATTCAACACTGAGCGATCAAAGTGTGTGTTTAGATCATGAGCCATTAGGCAGAAGAGACAGAAAAATGAAAGAGTTTCTACACAGTTTTTATAAGCTCGACTCTCTTGGTTTGTTTGGTAAGACTGTTTGCTGAGCATTAGAGAGGGGAAGATGTTGCCTTCATGAGGTTACTGTGACCTGTGTGAATACCCTGGTGCCCAGCCAAATTTATTCCTTACGGAAAATACAACAGGCTATAAAACAGGCCTGACATGGAGGAGGAAAAACCGCAGATGGTGCGCAGAACACAAAACTCAACGTCACTTTCTGTCAATCTGAACGTGTTGGTATGCAGCGAAACATTTTGGGATTTTCGTAACTGACTAGTTACAGGAAAAGAGCGCTAATACTTGTTGAAATGATAAATCAATTATTTTTTAATAACGTTCTGCATCACTTGTGTAAATGGGCATTTACACAAGAAACTGCAACAATACTCTATGTTTTCTTTTTTTATAATTAAATCTCTCTACTTCTGGTAGCATTATCTGTATGTACATAAAGCTGCTTTGCAACAATGCAAACCAATGCAATGCTATAGAAATACATTTCAATACATTCACCATTAGAGAAGTGCGCCCCCTGTGGGAAACTCAGCTCATTGCTGTGCTCAGCTTTGCAGGAATGTATGGCTTCTGCATTTCTGTGGATTAAATAATCATACATGAAAACATTTTAGGTGTTCATATGGTGCACAAAAAATATGACATGATATTAAATAAAATTTAAATCACACCTTGAAATGTTAGTTTGGCCAGCATTCTGTTATTATAAATGTTTTGTTGTGGTATGTACTGTGCACGTGTACTTTACCTTCCCATAGCAGGTTTTGTAGCTGAGGGGTTTTCGAAAAGTAGTGCTCTTGTTGCCACCCTGAAAGATAAAAACATGCAAAACACAAACATCTTAAAACATCTATCAAGATGATCAACATGATATGATGTCACAGAAATCAGACTGCCTAAACAAGTCAGATCTAACCTACAGCAAACTGTAGGTAAACCAAAATTAAACTTGGTTTAAATGATGGGGTCATTGCATGTTGGCTTAATTTGAGAAGACATTATGTATCTCCTAGATACAACAGCAATGTTTGTACATTCACAGATGAATGATAATTGCCCTTAAAGTCTTTCAAGAACTAAGTTTCCATCACCGTGTTTCTAACACAGTGTATAAAGAGAGATTTGAATTCACTCCACTTGAGTGAAACGTGATGGTTTTTTCCTCCTCTGTCATAACAAGTCAAACAATATATCTTTCCCAGGAGAGGGAGACAGTAAAAAACCAGCGCTGGGTCACATCAACCCCTTCAGAGTATAATTACAGCTCGCTTCAACAAAGGAAACATCATCAATCTCCTTCAGCCTCCATCCTCAGCCAGAACACACACTATAAAATACTGTTACCTTCTATATGATGTGATGGTTGTTGTGTGTTTTCAAATGATTTTAAGAAACTAATTAATCCTGAATCTAAGCTGAAAACAGCATGAAGTAGTCAGCCAGGAGAAGCTGTGTGTTACTGTCATTTCACCAGGGTAAACACACTGTAAATCATCAGCACAACAGAGACAACAATGTTATTAATAATATCTGAAAAAAAAAACATTTTCTAAAGGGGCAGCAGAGAAAAACATGTGGAGGACCACAAGTGAAAGTACTATTTATTTTTTATTGCACTATTCATTTAGGAATTCAATAATGCACTTCACAATGATGTACTTATTGAGTGTTATGTTGTTTTTTCCAAACCTTTAGACTATTTATTGATGGATTAATATTTCATAAATTATAATCACACTTTTTAATGCACATTAATCTGATAACTGTCACAGCAGAAATTGAATATACACATATACATGCAATTAAAAAAGACATTTTTAGATATTTTTTCAAGTCTTTACATTTTTTTACAGTAACATTAACATTTTTTATACATTTTTTTGTTTATGTTTATTGTTATGAAAATTTGTCAAATATTTCATCTTGAGTCTTAAACCTTTTCATCAATTAATAGTTTGTCATGATTAGATTAAAATTCAACTATGAAATATTAAAGTGAGTAGGGAAATAACACAGATGTCCCTATTGAGAAACGGTGACAGTTAACAGGTTTTAATATTAAATAATGAATTACTTTGTATGTTTTTTTTTTATAATAAAATACTTTTGTGGTCCTCCATAGTCTAAGAGTGTCATGAAAAATTAAAATGACTTTTTGAATGTTTTTGTAACTAAAGTAAATGTTTGTTTCATGTATATTTTACTTTTTCACATTAGAAATTGAAATAAATAGAATTGTATATTAAAATATAAAACATTCTATATATTTATGCATTATATATATGTATATATTATAAAATAAAGGCATTTATGAAATGTTTTATGAATGAATATTAGAGTGTTTTCAAGGTGTAAGGTTAATAAGTTTTACAGTTAATAACCTGTTTTAACTCATATTTTCACCATTTTACCTTTAAAAAAATGTCATTTAAGATTATATTAATGAATTTTCATATAAAGGTTGTATTACATTCATTTTAGATCAAGGCACAACTTTTTGTCATCATCCTCACCATCCCTATTTGTAACTAAGCTATAAATATCTTATTTTATGAGGTAATATAATATCAGATCTACACTGATACGCAGCAAAAGACAGGAATGATTTTATTATAATCATCAAATCTCACAAGGTAGAAAATGTCCAACATCAGTGCAGTACAAATACTGAACAATTCCACTTACACAGATCCTGGTCTCTGATAGCCATTGCTGGAGTTGTTGTTGTCCTGTTTTCGACGCAGGACCATTTTAGGTGGTAGATCGTGAATGCCTTTGGCAACATCTTTATGTTGGACACACGCTAGACTCTGTACAGACCCCACACAGCTCCTCCGACCTGCAGACCCGCCTGAAACACCACCAGCATTCACTTTTAATGTGACTAATTCAAAGCTAAATGTCATGTTTTCCGTTATTTGTCAAATCTGTTTCATTTTTTATTTTTAATATTTGTTTCCTAATAAATGTATATACGTGGTAGACAATTTTGCCCAAAATGACTTTCACTGAAAATAAAGCTATACATTAATATATTTACTAAAGCTTACCGTGTATATAGTTAGAGTATATTTGGTCCCTACCGTCAGTGGTGTGTAAGGACCTCAGAGAAGGAGCACTTGAGCGGTTAAGCAGTGCTGATCTGAGTCTTATTTCTGAGTGAGGAGCTTTTGTAGGCGCTGCCGCTGCCGAGACTGAGCTGACGCTTCGGGAATCCTCAGAGTTTCCGTCCGCGTGTCCCGTGTCCTCTCTGGAGCTGGGCTCTGGACTGCTGGTGCAGGCGGGACCCTGCGGCTCACTGGAGGACAGAGAGGAAGGACTCCGCCACAGGCCGGGGAAGAGGGGTTTGGCTTTGGACTGCGGTGAAGAGCGGCTCTTTGAGGAGCTGTTCTGCTCTGAGGAGTGTGAGGAGAGAGAGTCCATGCTTCCCATCGGAGTGCTGCCCGAACTACTGCTGAACGTGTCACCTGCAGGGACAACAGAGGCACTTAATACATGTACAACTACATGATTTTATAAATATATATACTCAGCAGATTGAAATGTCAACTTTAAGTTTTTAGGAAAGATTTTTGACCATATTGCTCAGATGCCAATAGGACTATATGGTGGTTTTAAATACCCATGTGAGGTCTCGCTCGAAGTTTTCAAACTTTTAAAGCAAATTTTACTTTTTTTTTTTTAGAATTGTCACATTCATAACGGTCCATATTCCTTATAAATGCAAATTAAAATTAATAAAATGAATAAAATAACTATTTTGTGTTCTTTGAAGAGTCATCTCTTGCTTCTGGTTTGTGTATATTGCCTCTCAAAAAGGTCACATCCATAACCATTTACATAGTAAATACTGGTTGAATCTCATGGAAATGTCATATTTCACCCCAAAAACTAAATAAATTATATTTTGAATACTGAAAATGCCCAAACATGAGGTAAAATTACTATAAAATAATATACCATTTTTACATTACAGGACAGGTGACACAATATTTTTTGCGTGTCTTCTAGATATGGCTCTAGTCACTCAATGTAAGTAAAGTGGTCCGTCATTGGATGACCAAAGAGATAGCCACACCCCCAAACTCTGCTACTGCTTAAGATGCAAACAGTGTTTAGTGTTAACATGTTTAGTGAAAAACATTTAATAAAAATAAAAATAATAATATTATTATTTTATAATAATAAAAAAATAAGTAGTCTCTCTGCATAATAGGTTTTGATAAAAGAAAAAAGACACATTTCAAAATCTCATGCGCATTAACTTCAGTAGGCCTAATATGCACACGGAGGATTACTGGAAGTGTGAGACTCACTGTCAGCGTCTGCCAGGCACAGTGAGGGTGTGTAGAGGCTCTTGGGTTTGCGCGGTCCAGTCGCGAGGCAGATGGCTCTGGTCCTGCGTGACCCGGCCTGTGACTGAGGCTGCGGCAGGGGGATGTTTCGGTCCGGAGCTTGGTGAAATATCTGCGAGGACAAACTGAAATAAGTATCATTCTGGAAAATGTATGAGAGAATGTTTTCGACTTTCCTATATACATTTATGTACTTTATTGCTCCTGTGCTAAAAAGAGAACGTTAAAATGTCACTTGCCTTTTCAAAATTTTCAATGAGAATTTCTACCACAATGTTTTGGAATTTGATGTTCATCATAGCAGCAACAGTTTCCTCCTGTGAGCGCATCAGTGTCGGGCCGAAGATCACGCCCAGATTAGACACGGTCATCATGTTTCTATCACTGTGAGCGGACACGCTGAGGAAACATTACATCAGGACATTACATGGAATATAAATACTTAAAGATTAGATTTACATGGTACGGCTTAAAACATGTTCTATTACTGGCCGATAAAGATTTTTTTTAACATAATACATAATGATACTGTACAGTATGCTAATGTCATTCAGCTTGTCAATGCCAACCGTACCATAAACCAAAGGTTTTCATTATATTGACAGCTTAGACGTCAATATTTGATAGTTTAAATACTCAAGTCATGTCTATAACACTGGAATTGCTCATGGAAATATTTGTAAAGCTTAATATTCGTACTTCATCGATTGCATTGCTTTAATTTATTTAAGTTTTACATTTGTATTATTAATAAGACTGACCTGATCTTGTCTTATGAAAATGACATAATGTTACATTTTAAAAATTCTGCATAACAATATTCACATTAATAAAATATAATCTGACTGCAATCTTGTCTGAATGAAAGGCTGAGACGTACTTGAGCAAGTGTTTGATTAGGATCTCCAGCATCTCCTTGCTTTTGTCAGGTAGTTTATGCACCAGCGCGTGAACCACACACACCCTGTAGTTCTGATCATCAGATTCTGTCAAAAACACACACACAACTGACAAATCTAAACAGACAAACCATTTTGTTCATCATTGATTATAAATGAAATATTTAACATGTTAATGAATTGCTTTCTAACTTACTGACAGCCATAATAAAGTCTGAGTGGAGCTTGTATGTCATAAGAGGCTCAGACAGACATCTAGTGGACAGAGACAAGAACAATTTCCTCTCAAAATCACTTTTTTATCATTTCCGACTTATCAAGAGAAGAAGGCACATGATATTCCTCGAGTCATTTTCCTGCATGCGAGCCTTTTAGATGTCCATTAGTGATAATGTCAGTCTCAGGAACGTGCTAACCTGAGGTAGTTCTTTAAGCCGCTGGTGATGGTCTTGTTGTCCCAGGTTTCTGGGTCAAGATCCATATCTGGAGCTGCTTTGGGTGCTGTACAGGAAACAACAACATACACATGCAGCTTTATTCATACAGCACCAGTCGAAAGTTATGTTAGAATAGCAGTAAACCTCATCAAATCATGAAATAACACAATCGTAACTGTGGCAAATATGTTGTGACTAAAAACATCCAAAACAAATGAAGACTATCTTATATTTGATCAATCACATTGATCAATCACTAGTCACGCTTTGTCTAGAATTGGTAAAATCATATTTTTGAGGTCTAAACCTGAGCAGCTTTTTAAACAACACTGAAGACATTTCTATCTAAGCTGGACTCTTATTGACTGCTTTTTATTATTGCTTCAAGTAATCCATTTCAAAAATATTTTGATATTACATTTTATTTTTCTATTTAAAGAAATCAATATGTTGGCACAATTATATTTTAGTCTACAAAAGGAATTTTAAACACTGATTAAAACACTGACATTTTGTAAAGGCAGTTGGGGATAAGAGACAGAAGAAGTCTGTCTGTGAAAGATTTGATGCTGAATTTGGGATTTATAGACATACTTATTCTAGGTATTCATTGTGACCCGACAGAGGAAAATTAACAGCAACCAAATGTCACAAATTCCTAAAAACAAATAAATTAACCTGACAATGTGTCTGTGAGAGGGAATGTGTCAGAGGAAAAACAAATATATTTTTGCTAGCCTGGTCTGAACACACAGTACTGCATCAAATCTACCATGTCTTATACCGATTCAGTCCATAAACAAATGAGGTGAGATGACTTACAGAAGACAGTCATCATGAGCTTCTGCACTTTTGAGTTTATTCCACCAACTCTGTATAAACCTGTAGTGCCGAGTCCTGCTGAGGGCAGAGTAAACAACACACAACACACATTAACACAACACATATCCCAAGAGTTACTGAAAAAATAACCAGTTAGTATTTGGCTTGTCATGTGATCTGAACATACTGGGCACCATAAGATGACAGATTCCCACTTTAGCCAATCAGAAGGGCTTTGAAGTTTATTTATTGATAGAACAGGAAGTCTAGAGCACAACACCTTGTTACTGAAAGAACACTCTCATGCTTTATTTTTATTTCAGCATATAAAATGTAAAAAACATTTGATTTTTCATTCAAATTTAAGTCCTTTCTTTCTTTCTTTCTTTCTTTCTTTCTTTCTTTCTTAAAATGTTGCATATTTATCTGCGGTTTATGGTTTGTTTTACTTAATATATATATATAGAGAGAGTAAAGTGCTCTTACTACTACTACAACTACTAATAATAATGATTATTATTAATATTATTATTTGTAATTGATATTAATATTAATGAACCGCTATAACAACAACAACAATAATAACGATAAAAACAACAACAACAACAATATTATTATTACCAACAACAATAATAATAATAATAATAGTTTTGCTATTGATATTAACATTAATAAACGCTATTATTGTTTTTATTATAATCATTATTATTTCCTCTCCCTATGTAAAAGAGATGCAAAAAATATATCATAGGAATAAACAGCACACCCATCTCACCTCTCATCTCCACCAGCTGTATACACTTCCTCACAAAATTAAAGCCAGCCTCATTTAAATGTGCTACAAAACAAATGAAGAAAAACATGTTGAATAGGTTGATTTAGCTCATGTCACACTCAGGGGGACACGGTTTACTCCGCCCTTATTCAATGTAATACTATGGACTTGAGAGAGCAAAGACAGATGAAGGGTGTAGTGCCGGATAACAGGACACAGTATGTGAATAGGCACAAAGCTTTCTTTCAGGTAAAACAAAAGTCTTAAAGTAATGAAGCCTTTGTGTGAGATATTTTATTGTGGCAGTGTTATAAAGAATCATAAATACTTACTCTCTTCTTTTTTGCTTAGAATAGCTGGAAGATTGTAAATCTAAAAGAAGAAAAAATATAAATTTTTAATCATTGATTTAATGGCAAACTCTTGCAGTAGAAACTAGGGGGCACCACAGACTATCCAAACAACACCAAACCCGAACATTGTCTGTATACTTACAAAAACGAAAGCGCTTTATATCTAACCCTGAGGATCTGAGAGGGTTTTGAAAAAACACAGAAGTGAGAGATCTGGCTTACCGGCTCTTTGCCATCCATAGCTTCCAGCCAGAGTCTTCTGTTGGACTCAGACAGCGCCTGCAGTGTTATGATGCCATGTCTGAGGAAAATACAGCACAAAGCAAACAACTTTAACATCTGATACCTGCTACAAGTATCCTGCTCTTATACTGTAACTAACGTTTCGCTCAGGGAGTCTTTATTTTAAAACATTTCATTTGTCTAGGATGGTTTGGAATTGAGAAAATGTTTGGTTAAATTATTGATATCGTGCATTAAGAAAATCAAGCCTATGTGCCTTTGATTGGCTTAGATTTTGCTGTCTTATAGGACTGAAATCTCACATAAACTTGTTGACAATGCAGAACATTTTACCTTTTCATACCCGGACCAATAATGTGCAATATTCTTGTTTATTCAAAAAACTTAATTTTGAGATAAAAACAAAAATAGAATAATTTTACCAAAATATAAATGTGTATTAATTTGAAACAATGCTTTTGTTCCATCTCTAAGAATCATCTCTTTAAATGACTGTCCTTAAATCAAAAGTGTGTCATGTGATTAATGTCAATCACACATCCTTCAATCTCTGCAACATAATAACATAATATTTCATTTACATAAATGTGAAATGATCAGTTTTCCATATCTAAGTGCCAATTTTACACCATTCTGAATCACAAGCCCCAATTATTCACCCGTATATAGACTTCACGTATAGTCACACTTGATTTGACAGCATCTGTGTAAGGTAAGCTCACAGCCATTAATACACTTCACACTGCACGTGCAGTACAGCCATGCCTGTGTAACAGCTGTCACTAATGTCTAAGTGTGAATGAGCTGTATGCTCAGTTAACTGTCACCAAACTGTGTGTTGAAATGGGTTTCGTTTGAGAGCTGATGGCATGAGTGTGATTTTGCTGCTCTTTACAGTTTTTTGGAGATCTACAGTGAAAAAAGCAAGAAGCTTACAGTGGTCCTAATGGTCACATATCTTATAAAGTACTGTAAAGACCATTTCACAAGATGTAAACAACACTGGTCCAGAAGCACTTCCTGTTACAATATTTTTGTATTTCACATCTTCACATTAAATCTTAAAAAAGATGTTCGTTAAACATTTTGATTCCATTGTAAATGTTCTGTTGGTTGTATTTTGTTCTGACATTAGTGTAGTGTTAAAAAACCAGGACAGGAAGTGCGTCTGGACCAGAGCTGTTTATATATTGTGAAATGGTCTATAAAAGAGTTTATGTCATCATGTACCTAAGCTAATGATTTAATATAAATCCATATAACACACACAAATAAATCTGCCTGTTGAACTGAATTGAATTATGTTGTATTTACATTTTATGGTTGAGTTCAATCAAATCTGTTTATAATAATTTCTGAACTCATTGTAGCTTTTTTTTTTAAAAAGACTGTCACAATGCAATTACGGGATGTACATCCTAACAAAATCATGCAATAACATGTATTCTATGTTGTCTTTGTATTTCATTACACAACACCCTGAAATACTTGATTCTGATTGGCCGGTCATATATTTGTAAATATACTTATAAATATAAAATACTATTTCAGTTTGTTGTGTGCAATAATGTACTCATGTGGCAAGCCATGTAATAAACAAAATCCTGATCTGTCCCTGTTTTTATTTTGCAATAAAGAAAATTGGTTGGCTGTACTTACAGTATAATCTTCTTGTTTTCTATAATTTCTTCTTTCTTATTTTTATACTGCTTTTTCTAATGCCTCTGCGGTTTGTTCTGCAATGTGTATTTTGCAACAATGCAAAATTATATGAAGCACTTTAGAAATACATTTTACCTGAAATGAAAAATATGCTAAAATGTTTGTTTCTAGATGTCAAGTGATAGTTTGTGTGTTCAGATCAGATGGTGAAAGGGTAAAACCACAGCCAGTTAAATCAAATCACACTGTTATGACATTAATTACGGGTGCAATGAGTGTGTTGGGTTTTCAACATGCAATCAAAATCCAAAATTCATGCAATCCAAAGTGATTGATTGGGTGAGTGATATTTTGAATGCATGAGATCACAAGCAGCACTTAATGAGCTTGAACATGCGTCTGCGCTGTAGAGGATGCTGGGCTGGTCACATACCGGGCTTTATAGAAAAATTTCAGTGGTCTGAAAAGAGTTCCACGATAGGTGGCATTTCTACATTGAAATAAACAGAGAAGGGGCAGGGGAAATAGGTACATACAAAGTGAACTGTCAGGAAATAAAACAAGACAACCATACACTATAGGTGGCATAGTTATATTTGCGACGTACATATTTGCTACTTAATATTGCAAGACTGAGTCAGTTTAAAGCACAAAAGTATAAAAGATGGCATACAAGACTGTTAGTCAGAGTAAAAACAGGTGTAAGTATCATGCTGAAAACAAATACATGATGTCATTTTTAAAACAGGAAATGAAAAAAGCAAAGGTACATGTATCATGAATTAAGCAAACAATTCTGCCATTATTTACTAATAAATCTGTATGAACACACACAGAAGAAATTTTACAGAAAGTGTAAGTGTCTCTATTCTGTCTAGTGAAAGCAACAAGTGACCAAAGCTCAAAAAAGTCAGAAAAGACTCTTTAAAGACATTTGTGCTCCACAGAAGACACAAAGTCATTCAGATTTTTACATATGGGCAAGAAGGTCATTTTTTCCTTTAACGAAGCAGTGTTAAAAGAATAGTTCACTCAAAAAAGAAAACTATTTTGATTATTTATTCACCCTTATGTCATGTCAAACCTGTATGACTTTTTTTGAACACAAAACTTTGGACCACTGAAACATTTCTCAAAAACAATCTTCTTGTGTGTTCTTTTTGAGTCATACACAAGTTTTGAACAGCATAAAGGTATATAAATGATGACAGAATTTTTATTTTGGGATAAACCGTCCATTTAAGGTTTCTTCACCCACCTTTCAACTACTTCAATATCAAAACAGAAGCGTTTATCAATGGAGTCTGTCTTTCTCCTAATACAGGACTTCAGTTTGAACGTCTCTGGTGGATTCACTGTGACTCCATTCTGAGAAAACATGAGACAGAAAGTGAGATCACATCCGTCTCTACAGCTGACAGTCACATGATCAGCTCTCTACCTGTTTATTGGTGGCTTTTGCCTCTGTGTTACACATACTGAAGGTCTGAAGGCTTTTTTCATATGTACAGTAATGGCGTGTCCATGTACAGCCCAAAGGACCTGAAACATAAACATTACACACTCACTTTAAGATCATTCTTCAAATCTGACATGCCTATACAGCAAACACATACGTCTTTGTCCCAGTTGTATTTAAAACAGGGCCGTTACGCAATTCATCGCGATTAATCGCACCCAGAATTAAGGTTTGTGTTTACATAGCATATGTCTGTGTACTGTACATATTACTTTTCTATTTAGAAACACATACATGCATATATTTAAGAAAAATATCAAATTAATAAATGTTTATATATAATTTCGATTATTGGTAAATATAAATAAATATACACATTTAATAATAAATACATCTAATATTTCCCAAATATAAATATAAATATATATACATGTATGTGTATTTTTGTGTTTCTAAATACAGAATTTATATGCACAGTACACAGACTTATATTATGCAAACACAAACTTTTATTCTGGATGCGAATAATCACGATTAATTATAATTTAAAAACACAAAATGCATTTTGTTTATGGCTTACTAATATCCTATATCAAAATATTTTATAAATGCACTTATGTGTGCAAACTTTAACACACTTAGTTTTAAAAAGTAGCCATTAATAGCTTTAATTATGAATACAAAAGACAAAATGCGTTTCAATTGTGTTTATTATTTATACCCTTAAATTTTAAATATAAAGTGGACAAATTTTAGATTATACTGTATATGTTATGCTATAGATCATTAAATATCCAGTATTATCTTTAGTATTTACTGTATATATATATATATTATAGTTTTTATGCATAAAATCACATAAAACATGCACAGGAACTGAAATGGGCATCAGTCCACCAGGTGGCAATGTTAGTTCTTCACTAATCAGACTCTTGCAGAGTACTGCATCATTACCAAATGTACCAAACATTGTTTATATATCAACAGCAATTTTACTTTGGCATTTCCTCCACAGTTTGAGGAAACTGAAAAAAGTCATTAAAAAAGATAAAAACAACTACACATGAAAATATTATATAAACTTGAGCCTTGTTTTTTATCATACTGTCTGATCTTGAAGGCCACAGGTTGTTTTTTCTTTCTGTTCGTTTACAGGAACTGACAGATTTTCTGTAAAACACTCACGTTTCTCCTGGACATACAGGTAACCTTCCATTGTCCACTGGCCCGGGGGCTTCTGGTCTTGATCTGCAGACCGAACTCTGTTCATCAGCTTTTCAACCTCTTGCTTTGTGCTCAAAAAGTTGTTCCTTGTCTAAACAAACATACGCATACCAATCATGAGCAAGCAATGCTGCCTTACACTTTGGCCAGAAATATGCTCTCTACTGTTGGCGAGTGCACCTATGATGCTGTCTTCTTAGGTAGCTTACTAGATTTTGCCAACAGAGCTGAAATTTGTGTAGAAGCCCTTAATAAAAATTACTGCATTAGGTTGTATACCACAGTACTTTAAAGACCCACAGAAGTAGATCCCAAGGCATCAAAGGCAAAATCCAATGTTTGCTTCACTTCCTGTCTCCTGAGACACCTTTATCTGATCAATTTTGGAAGGCAGCACAGGTGTATCCTTCACTGTCTGCCTCTCATGGCCCACAATCCTGTGCGTGTGTGTCTACAGTGAACGCGTCGTAGTCGAGCAGGGTCCAGGACGATGCCAGAGAAAGCCATTGGAGCACAGTTTTGTATAAATTAAAGTTTTAATTTCACATTTCAGCAACATTTGATTGTATTTCTACTAAGAAAATAGTATTGTAAGAAGTTAAGGTGGGGCTGTACTGAGTGGCTCCTCCCCTTTTTCAAATAGCCAATAGCGTTTAGTTTACCTTACAGCCTGGATGTCATTAAAATCATTGATCAATATTAGCCCATATGAGAGACTGCAAAATTGGACACCTTATATCTTTACATATATTTTTAAGATCAAAATATTTGAAGTGTTGGAGTTTACAGGTATAATAAATGATCAAATATTTATCATTCAAGGAAAAGAGTGACTTCTTCATACAGAGAGCATATTTCTTGGGCTGTCTGTAAAACATCTTCTCCAAACAAACAACAGGTGTAAATTCCAAATTTCCACCTGAAAATATTAACAATAAATACCAAATGCATTAAAATTCGGTCTGTCACAGGTTCATAATAAATATATTCTGCTGTCTTCCTCTAGAGAACTAACAATGTAGTTCAATATTTCATTCAAAGACACTTTTACAATATTAAAGGTGCTTGTCCATTACTAAGAGATCTCTGTGATACAGTACGCACGTCTATAATGAATCACAGTTAGGGCGGATGTCTCACAGTATTATTCATTCAGTGACAACACAGGTCTGAATGTGCCGCCAACTTCTGTGCTTCCAAACAAGTCGAGACTTGCACACAAAAGCCCCGAGCATGCTGTGAGGTCACCGAGCCCATACACGAGCGGCAGGAAGCGTTTCATAACACACCAACACTAAAGACATATGCGCAGAACATAGGTGCGAGCTCCAAGCCGTTCCTGTTGAAGTTTGACCTTTCTTACGCGTGTAAGACACGCCATGCGGCTCTGCGAGTATTTTCAGAAACCCTTTCACACATTTCTGGTCGAAGAGGTGGCTAAGTGAAAACGTGAAAGAGGAAATGTTGGACTCGTAGGAGATGTGCACTTACATTCTGCAGGTTGAACTGTAGCTGTTGTTTGTACGGCTCAAATTCATGGGCCAGTTCATAACCCTCGTGGTAGAACGTGAACAGACCCTGCAGAAAGGCCAAAAGCTGCAAAACAAACAACATGTAAAACACAAAAACTCACACATTATTTACGTTACACAACACAGCACCAAATAAAATCCAGCTCTTTGGTTTTCTCAGTGCAGACAGAGATTTCACAATGATTTGTGTCAGTTTGTAAGTAGCTGAAGGGGTGACACAACTGCTCAGTCAAAAGAAAAGCACATAACGTTCAGCTCAGAGCTCAAAACAGCTAATCTAAGGGATGTTGTTGAATACAGACAATTTTAACATGTTTATCAGTATGTAATGTGTGTAATACACTTCGCACATCACTGCATTAAAATCAAGTTGTTTTGTTAAAGGTACATTAGCGATGTTTCATCTTTTTTTGGTTTGAAATTGCATTAATATAAAAAAGAATATAAAAGAAAGTTTGGTTGTAAAAATAACGAGTAATATATCATATTAGTTTCAATATATAATTTTCTTCATATTTATTTCTTCAGTATATCTATCTAAACTACAATTTTTACATTTGAAGATATTTGTTTTTTCTTTTTAGGTATTTTTATAAATTACAGAAACATTAACTTGTTTTAAATAATTTTTAAGTTTGTTTATTATTTTTGTTTGTTTATTATACTGTTTATTATTATGAACATTTGCCAAATATTTCATCTTGAGTCTTATACCTTTCTATACATTTTTAGTTTGTCATGATTAGATTAAAATTCAACTATGAAATATTAAAGTGAGTAGGGAAATAACACAGGTGTTATTTACAGTTAACAGGTTAAACCTAACCTTTGGAAACAAGTGACATATTGAAAATTACAAGTTGAAATTATTTTTTACCGTAATTGACAGTGTCACAGATGTTGTCAACAGACAATCCAGCAAACACATAACGTTGTCTTATCGTAGCCACCCTTCAAACAACATTTCAACAACATAATCAAAATGTTGATGCCTCTGTGTCGTGTGTTGAAGGTTGTCAACTTCAGCTTCATGGTCATTGCTGCTGTAGGTTGTGCATATGTTGTGAGGACAACCAGTGAATAACATTAACACGTCACTCTAATGTAGCATGAATATCAGAGTATCATGTAGAACACATGAGTTTTACTTCTAATTTCTTTAATGCCGAAATGCCATTTAACAAGTTAATCATGATAGAATAAAACTGCATGTTTTATGATTTCTGTATTGCCTCAAATTTGTGTATGTTGTTTTTTTGGGAATGTGTTTTTATTGAGAAAAAAAGCTATTTGTTGGAAAAAGCTATTATGTTGCTATTACTAATGTGATGTGTGTCTGGATTTGATGAAATTGTTTCTAATAATTGTACATTTTTGTATAATTTACTTTATATAAATTCAAGTGAAATTGCCACCTTGTAAAATAGCAGGAATTCCTGTGAGATCAGGCTGAATGAACTAGTATCATCCTGCTGAAAACACTATCCTAGGCTTTTTTATGACCAATTTCCACTTCATTTCACATGCTTTTGCTCCCGTCACAGTTACACACACTCACTGTGTGAGCGCTTAAGGTTAGTGCTGTGATATGTTTTTGCAGAAAACTTCAAAGACGTGGATATCACACCCATAGACTTAACATT
Source organism: Beaufortia kweichowensis (assembly GCA_019155185.1). NCBI lineage: Eukaryota > Metazoa > Chordata > Actinopteri > Cypriniformes > Gastromyzontidae > Beaufortia > Beaufortia kweichowensis. Next base: position 16,953,104 of record CM032802.1, read on the forward strand.
AGACCAGACTGCAGTGCTTCTGGGAGATTAAGCGTGTTGTTTACCCCATGCCAGGTGATAAACACTTCCAAACCTCTCTAAATCTGCACGGCACATTCTCCGGCTCACATTAGCTCTCTCGGTTCAGCGTATAAATATGTCTAATGCAGGAATAAGTGGTGTAAGTTAAAAGCGAAGTTGAGCTGTGTAGACATCTGCTGGAGTCGGTGTAAATATAAAAATAACTGAACAAGAAAGAGCTCACTTGTTTCTTGAATTATTTCATGTTTAGTACCAGAAAATCTAAATCTCATAATCAAACCCCAGAATGGTATATTCCATAATTGCCGTGAGGGGGAACGCAACTAGTAAAATTGTATCCGCAGGGACTCCTTTAAATACTAACAAAGGGTCAGGCTTTGAAAATAATACTCTTCCTATTTCCTGTCGGCAAACTAGATAAAATATCTCTTTTGGATACCACTAACAGCCTCAAGCAAAACTCTTGGATGTCTACGCCGTGAGCTTCGCATACTTTAGACAATCCAGTGATCTTGATAACAGCTCATTGCCATATTTGTAAACAAAGCTTTCTTTTTCCATCAGACTTTTTTGCTTCGTTTCCAGTCAGCGACACACACGTCTCCTGGACATCCTGTAAAATTCAACCAATCAGATGACAACTTGAAACACTTTCAAAGCGTTTCCAGTTATGTGTGCCATATGCATCAGACGTTCAGCCAACAGAATGTGATCGTGACGTCTGAGACTGAGACTACTTCCAGTAAAACCAGCCAATCATCAATCAATAAAGACTAATATTGTCTGAGGGAGGACCTCTATACATGTCTCATGAGGCGATTAGGCCAATCTGTGCACATGTGTAGTAGCTGAAGCATCCTCAAAAAGGTGTTTTTTGTGCAATTTGAGTTTAAGGAACAGAACGTCACAGTTGATGTCAGATTAAATTATTGGTGGGAAATATGTTATTTAATTGTGATTTTAGCATCTGATTTTAGCTATACAAGTCTTTCCCCATCAAGCAGATAGATCTGTGGTCTTGATATGACTGAAATAGCTGATCGGAGGTGTTCGACTTCTCAAAACGTGGTTGTTTATTGCAGTTTTTGTCATTTGTCAGTTTTTCTCTCCTGTGGGGTTTAATGTGTATCTGGACACACATTTTAATGGTTACAGTGGGATGGTAAGAGTGGGCTTTCAGTAGCTGTGGGGTGATTGCAGGACTGAAATGACAGCTGAAGTTTAAGTAAATTGGCATCACAAGACAGGCAGATTATGACTTCACTGGTAATAAACTGCTTGACTACTTCCCATTTCCTACAAAACCATTACAGACCACATGTCTTCATCCTCATCATGACATTACACAACACCATGGACATACAGTATAATCTTTTCAGGAAGTGTATTTGTGCATGTCTAAGGGTTAGTAATGAGTTTAAATTGTGTTTGTATTTGTGTAAGTATCAAAACCTCAATGGGAGTCAATGCGTGTGTTGCAAAGATCTTACCGGCTCAACAAATTCAAATTTTTTCTTCTCTTGAACTTCCTGAATTTTGAAGACGTATTCTAGTGAGGCATCAAAAAAGAGTTGTCTATCCTTATCAATCTGAGCGTCAGCCTGCAAAAGTGAATAAAGAGCGCCGTTACCCTGGAGACAGACGGAGGAGATGCCTGCCAGACTCACATGCTCATTTGGATGTGTTTGAGTTTTGGTTAATGGTTACATCTGAGAAATTCTGGCTCGCTTTAGGACAGTTTTCTGTGTGGGAAACGGTGTTGGACAAAACGTGCTGGAAAATCTTTGAACAGCATGAAAGAAGCAAGAAAGAGAACACAAACTAAAGCTTTAAAACCTCCCCTACATAAAAATTGCTTCCATATTTTCAGCCAAGATACTACAAATGTACTGCACTAAATCTACTGTAGATTAAACACTGATGTCATGTTTATGGGAGGCACTTAAAATATTGATATTCCTCAAAGATTCTGGCTGGCGTTACCTGAACCGCTTAACATACTGACTTTGTTTTGTTGACAAGTTTGTGTGCTATTTAAAGTGCTATTTTATATTTAGAAAATCTGGTTAAAGCTTAAACATGTCTCCATTTGCTTAGATTGCACAGACAGCACACTGAACTTCTATTGTTTTGTCTTTCTTCAAATATTCAGTTGTTTTTATTCCAAACAAACAAGCAAAAGTTCAAAACTAAAAACTACTGTTATGCTGCCAACAGGCACTTTTTATTCTTCTGGAAATGCAAATCTTGTCTTATAAATCGTGTGTTTGCTGTGTGATTCACCTCTTGGAGAGCTGTTTCTTTTTTTCTGGATGACAGGTTAAGATGTTTCTCCAGTGTGGAATAATACTTCTCTGTCTCCTTGTCAAATTTCTTCTTTTCCTCCTATAAAAAACCAAAACAGAGAACCAAAACAAGTTACTTGTAATTCATTAGCATTCAAAAAAAGAAAATTCTGTTAAGTAAAATATTACACAGAAATAATATTGTGGCAAACACTTTCACACAAAATGAAGTCTTGGATAACTAAATATCAAACCAGACAGCATCTGCAAACCAATCCTTCTGACTTCACTTTTATGGTCCATTATTGCGACAATGTTCATTTTGTGTCATGTTTGGCTTGCAAAATGTACATGTGCTATCTAACTTTAAAATAAATGCCATCATGTTTTTCTGGTTATCTAATGCACTGACATTTATACATTTCATACACTTTTTAGGGCCATTAGATGCATGTGATGTGAAAACAAGGCCATTAGGGGGCACTCTAATACTTTCTTACTATCACACAAAGACTCTTCTCGTTCCCCGTGTGAGATATATACGGTTATATACACATTTTCAGCTTTAATGGATGTAGTACATGCAAATAAGTGAACCGTCACCCCAAAGAAATCAAATAAAACACACTAAAGATGATTTTATACTTCATCATACATGCGCACAAGCTTGCAAGATCAATTGCTCATGTTCTCAGTAGACATGCTTTAGAGAAACAAAAGCACAAAACTTTCTTTATATCTCATATTGAAAATATGAACAGTCACCTTGACGGCCATTTGAATGTAACTCGTTTCAGGTCTACGGGTCAACTTTTAATAAGACTTCATCGCCTGACAGGTGAAGACAGAAGCCAGCCTCAGAGCTGACTCATTAAAGCAAAAGTTCACCAAAAAACCAAAAATCTATTATCATGTTCTCACCCTTGTGTCATTTCCAACCTGTATAAAGAAACTTCAGTGAGCTCTTTTTTATACAACGACACTTGTCATGTCTGTCAAGCTAAAAAAAGACAAAAAACACCATAAAAGTATTCATATCAATTGTGAGCTTCATTTCAAGTCTTCTAGACTGTGTCACATACAAAGCTCTCATACGGCAGCAGAAGTCATATGGACTAGAGGATTATCTCTGATGTCTACTTTTTGTTCTTTTTAGTCGGTACTAATGGAAAACAGCTGTGTGAAGATTCTTCCAAATACTCCTCTGTGACTGAAAAAACAGCAGCATAGAGATTTGGAAATATGTAGGTGTGAGTAAACCAAAACAGAATTTTCACTTTTGGCTGAACTATTTCTTTAATGAATTCCAGTGAGAGTTGTTGGGTTACTTTGATACAGTATGAGACGAGATGGGTTTGCCAGGCCAACCAAAAATACTACGGTTTTAGTTTAATTTTAAGACCCATATCAGCATGTCCTAACCAAACGCGACACAATGAGATTCCAGTGATAGACAATTTGTCTACACACACTAAATGAAAAAGGGATGTCACGTGTCAATCACAGAACACACAACCTGTAGTCTCATGACTTCTGTGATGCTATGCTCGTGATCTTAACATGGCTGCAACCATGAGATGGTGACCCACACATTATTTTTAATATTTCTGTCAAATCTACTACTTCAAATTCTTGGTTGTGCAACTCATTTTGGTGCAAAAACTTCACGAGAGAAGATGAATGTTCACATTCTGTATATGCTGCATCCTCATATGGATGTGTCTGCATTCACACCTGAGCCGCCTGCCTGAGGCCTTTCACATAGACATACAATTTGTGAATTTTCACATTATTGGATATTCAAAGGTCATATGTAAATTTCAATCTGCACTATTTCTTTACTGCATCTCAAGTGGGTTTTATACATTTAGTACTGTATGGAGCTAAAAAAGTGCCAAAACGATTTGAACAGTGACTGATCTTGTGGCTGGTTTGACATTAATTTTTAAATGGCGATCCTTTTTGTTTTTGGAATGGTATTGACGCCGTCTAAAAAGTCAATCAGAGCAAAGCGCAGATTAAATGATAAGTTAAGGATTCCACTGCCACGGAAAGATTTTAGCTTCCCTACTGCAATCTTAACTCCCAAGACTCACAGCCATCTACTGAGATTGCTTCGGGTTATCCGAGATCTTCTACTCTTCCTGTGGAAACCGGAAGCTTGACCCCTGACCTACTTTCTAAGAGCATGAACCTGAACTTTGCTATAATAATTAAAAGGAATTTCTGCAATCTGAATTTCTTTTCTGGTCTTGAAAAGCTTGATCTGTATTTCATACAACTGAAAATACACATTCCAAAACAAAAAATTCGCCATTTAAAAATACGCATTTATGAAATTACGCCATAGCAAAACTTCACATTTATAAAATTCAAATTCAAATCGTTTTGGCACTTTTTTAGCTCCATAGTACTGTAGATGCACAGCATATACTGCATATGGCAAAAACAGTAGCAGTACAGCAAGATGCTCTTCCCGAACACATCTGTAACTTTAGTCACAGACGGTCATGCAGAGCTGAAGGGAAATGACCAGCGAAACCCGAGCTTGTGTGTATTTTCATTCCCATGGCCCTGAATTAACCCCTGACTTCATATAGCAGCTACTGATGTGACGTGGTCAAACAATTAGCTTGAGGGATTACATCACATCCCAAACCTGGAGAGGATACAGCACTGAGTATCATCCTCTGAGCTTAAAAGCACTGCCAAATTCTTCACCAGAATCAATAAATAATTTCATCATCGCCTCTTTAGAAGCTTCCTATACTAAAAGAAAAGCTCTTTTTAGAGAAAGCTGTTTACATCTCTACACCTATGGGATATGAGGTAAATAATAAAACACAAGAAATGAATACATATATAAGATTAGAGTTTTGACAGCCAATAAATTTCCCCTCGGGTTTGTCGGGCTGTATACGAGAGGATGACACACAGAGAGAGAGAGAGAGAGAGAGAGAGAGAGAGAGAGAGAGAGAGAGAGAGAGAGAGAGAGAGAGAGAGAGAGAGAGAGAGAGAGAGAGAGAGAGAGAGAGAGAGAGAGAGAGAGAGAGAGAGAGAGATTGAAATGTAATGTGATTTTCCAATTACTGTCTAAAATCAGAGACAATACGACAATTTTCTGTAATATTATCACTTATATACAGTAGATTTGAGCTAGCAACAAAGCTTTGTGGTATTTTGTGGTAAAAGATTTTGTAACACTTTACAGTAATGTTGTATTTGTTTACATTAGTAAAAGTATTAATTAACATGAAGTAATAATAAGCAACAGCATTTATTAGGGCAATTCTAGGCAAATGTATTTTAAAATAAGTATTTTTAGTATTTAAATATTTTAAAAAGAATCAGCATTTTATCTTCTTTGAAGAGTCATCCCCTTTTCCCTTTTTTAATATAACATGTGAAAATCTGTGCATCTTTCTCTAGGCGCAGGATTCTACCCATAATGCACTGCGACATGCTACCCAGTGAGATCCTGTTCTGTTGTCCCAGCAGGGTCTCCACTGACCATCAGCGTATCATCAGGGCTTCTTCTCTGACTTTCAACAATTTACCACAGTCTTCTTCTGAATGACCTCACACGACCTCTGCTCGCAGGGGCAGCTGGGATTGCGGCCAGGTTAAAGACTACTGTGCCACACAGGGGCCCTACATAACCGACAGACTTCAAGCCCCCCGCAGAGCGACAAAACCCAGACAAACAAACATATGTGCATGCACACACACACACACACACACACACACACACAGAAAGAATGCTGGAGCCACCTGGCCAGACGGAGCGATGCCACTGATTTTCAGCCATCGCTGCATCGGTTACTGAGAGCTCCAGGGGGGAACAAACCGACACCCCCCGGAGACTCTCTGCATAAACACACCCAGCTCTTGGGTTTCCAGAATATGCTTTTTCTGCTTCGTCACCATTTAACATGATTAAACATGATCATTTATCATATAGAGCTCTGAAGGAGAGAGAAGGACAAGATGAGGAGATCGGTGAGCTGTCCTCTGGAGATCTGAGGATGGTGATCTTCAGATAACACTTCAATTACACTCATTAAGAGCTAATCAGTCCTCTGTTACCTAATAAGAGCATTGGGCCGAAACATCTGACGCTCCACTGACGTCCAGTCAGCGCTGTGTCTTCAGCTCTTTTTTAGACACACTGTCACATGGCTAAATGGACACAGTCCAGTGAAAGTAATTAAGTGATAACACCACAGCTCCATGAGTTATTTTGATGCCTACATACTCCAGGCATTTTCTCACATTTCTTCCCGGGAATGGTGACGAGAATAAACGCGAAACCAACATTTTCATTAAAGATGTGACACTTGGTTTCTAATTAACAGACTAAAACAGTGTAGCAAACAAAGAAATAATATCATATATGATGTCCAGCGAGCACCAAACTAGACTAAATTCACACCAACAATCATAATTAATGATAACTATAAAGGTAAAAAATCATTCTGACTTTATAAGAATAGTGGAATACAGAGGTTAAAGACTGGAATATTGTTGGATTCAAGTGAAATTTCACTTTTTTTCCAGCTAATGAACAATAAAACTTTTGACATCCAATCAAAATCCCTTTCAGTTTAAAGGGATCACACATTTAAAATGTGAAACTGCACTAGTTACTGTTATAAAACGGTTCATTTCTGTTCTTGATTCTGATTGGTCAATAGTTTTATTCATGATATCCCTTAACATCATAAACATATATCACAGTCGCTCAGGGACTACTTTTTCCAGCAGAAGGAAGATTTTTAGTGTTTTTACTTCATGAAAGGTGCATTGATGCATATTTTAGGCTTTCCTTTCTGTATTGTGTGTTAACCATTTTATACAGTAAAAGCAATACGGTACTGGAGGCTAGTGCTTTATCGTGAATAAGTCACAGGCTTTGTGTCTAAAAAACAATCACTTCAATTGCCATTTAGTGTTTCTAGTAGCACACAAATTACAAGTTTTTTTTTTTAAATAAGCAATAATACAGAAATCCCTAGTTTTGGTATATTATTATAGTAAATTATAATAACAGTTTGAAAGACCTCGAGTAACAAATCCAAATCCAGATTGTCATGCAAACACACAAACTCTACAATCAGAGAACCGAACGCTAACAAACCACAGCAGATTGCAGTTCTCCATTTACAGAGGTGAAAGCAGAGAACCGATCTTCCTGCAGTGACTGATCTGCCTAAGACACAAAAGCTATTACTTCTTGCCAAGCACAAGAGGGCAAAGGTTAACTTTACAGCCCTTATTTTGAGACTATTTGTGGTGAGGAGAAACTCCTCTGACAGCCCACATTCTGATGCAGCTTTACAGAAATCCTTGAATCTGTCAGCTCCTGTTGAGAAGAGCTACACAAAAGCACACTGCACTGTACTCGACAGGAAGTGCATTACGTTAGACAGACCGGCTTTAGAAACGCTTTCAGACGACCTGCATACACACCTATTCATTATCAGTTTAAAACTCAACAAAGACTCTAGAAATGTCTCTGTATTGAAGAGTATTTTAAAGCCTCACAGACCTTCATCAAATGACTCACCTACCCATTAATTAGCCTTAAGATTAAACACATTGTTCAATTGAGTTTTTTTTATTATATTATTTGTAATTAAAATGTATGTAAAATACTAAAATAATACTATTACATGTTACTATTATTAAATGTATACCATTAAGTACATTAAGATAAATGCTATGGATTATTTTATATTTCATAGTATTTGTTTTGTTTAAGGTTATCCTCTGAAAAGGTCATAAAAATAATTGTATTTAATCATGGAAATAAAACAGACATTTTTGCCAGAAGTGATTCAAAGTACTGAGCTAGATATATTAATTTACTGCATTTTTAATCCTGTTTTACTTTCAGATGAAAAAATCTTTCATTTTCTTAATTATTAGATGTTCTGTATACATATAAACTTTGTTGTAACTTGAAAACAGATGTTTTATCTACAAACCCTGTGTACTATAAGTTTAATTTACAATTTGTATCTTTTAATTATTTTGTCTTTGTAGGTTGTCTTTAAGTTTTTTTGGTTTGTCATTGTATTTATTTATGTACAATACTGACCAACATCAAATTGTCATCATCATATTGTTGGCCTTTCGTGATTGGACATCTAAAAAAAACCTCGATAACAACATCTGCTGACAACCTTTGACGTCCCTGTTAAAAGACACACGGTCGCTCAGTCCATACAGCCAAAATGTAAACAAAATAAAAATCCAGAAAATATGGAAATGCACACTTCTAGACAAACAGCTAGAAAGCCTTTTGCAAATGAACTACAGCTCATGTAATTCTTGTCCATGCTAAAAAGGTGGTCAGGAAAGTGACCGATCCAATCACAAAGCACTTCTTTCACTGACTGCACTGTTACTCTAAACTCTGTGGTTATTTGCTCTGTCATCACATGTGTGTCTGCATGAGGAAGTGAGGAGTCTGTGGAGAGTTTCTGTGAAAGCCAAATCTACTGGGAGCGGTTAATGACACTTACACTACATCAGATCTCTATCTGACACAACCTGCATTCTGTGTGCCAATCCTCAAGCTCCACCAGCACATTATTCTGAATAAATGCTTTGCTTGATCAAAGTTGACACATTTGAAAGCATTGCATTGATTTGCATTGATGGTAAAAACACTTGGAAAATTAAAAAAAGATGACATAACTGTTTAATCATGATGCAGTCGTGATTCGCTTAGCTTAAGATGATATTTAAAATGAATAAAAAATGTTTTTAAAAATTATTTTGCATAATAATGGTTTTCAGGGGCAGTTGCAAGTTTTTGATACCATTATTAAAAATAAAAATTAGAGAAAAAAAAAATTGAATTTGTAAAAACAGTGACAAGGTGTCCATGCATGTTAGGCATGTGCAAAAATGTCCATAAACTGATGTGTTTGACGTGACATGGCCAACTACTACGTTTTCACTAAAGTTTTCATCTTTACACTTTTTTTCTTTACAAAAAGGTATAAATATTCACTTTTTGTTGTGTAAATTTTCCCTAATACTCAATAAACACTCAAAACCAGTCTTGGTCTCCATTACTTTTTGAAAGTCTTGGTTTCAAATATATTTGTACTCGGTCTAGTCTTAGACTCAGACTTTGAGGTCTTGAGATTTTACTTCAAGACCAATCAAGACCACAACTATCATAAAAAAAATCACTTAATTGCCGGTGCATGCCAGTCTGATTTATTTGTTAACATTGTTAATGTTGTTGTATGCAAAACTTCAACTGCTTCAAATAAAAATCAATAACATTTCTTATCTGGTTTCTTTTGTTACTGTCAGTTCAGACATGAATGAGGCACTTTGTCAAACTTGTCAATAAATTAATGCAAATGTCCACAAACTCCAGGTATGTTTGCAAAAAAGTACTTGTTTGAGAACTTGTTCTTGTTTATAACGCAGTAGAGAGCTGTTTTTAGTAACATAAGCACGGATGCACAATACTGTAATGTGTTAAGTGGATGATAAGACATAGAAAATAAGTGTTAAATAAAATCTCAGCTCCTTGGTGATTGTATTTATTTGCTCATAGAAGCCATAGGAAAATTTCTAAACATAAAATTCACCTCGGCAAAAACTTTTTTATACTGTAATTATTACTTTACGCCTTGGTCTTGGTCTTAATTATGCAAAAACTTGGTCTTGGTTTAGGTGGTCTTGACTGCAAACACTATCGTATTGTAAAATGAGCTTCAAATTAGACAATTGTTTAGTGATCAGTGACCTGGATGCAGGTCTTGTCAGCATAAATCGCTATATGAGACATTAAAAAAAATAAACACATATCACAAAAATAACAGGTTTGATATGATACTATACATCCCAAATATACTAACAGGTGCATACAATACTCTGAGTTGACCACCAGCTCTTATAAAAATATTTCACTATTATAAACACTATTTTCAGCTTCCATAGAGAATGAAATATAAACATCTTTTCACACAGCACAGAATAAAACTCACAGATTTTGGGTTTAGCAGATCTGGCTATTTATAGGCTCTGTTCTGAGGCATAATTGTCTGGTCGTCGGTCTATCTGCCTAACCACTTAGCGAGACTCATAACCACGTGTTTCATTAGCAAAGTCTCAGTCAGTGCAGATGTTCATCCACCCCCTGCTCTCTGCCACCTGCTCCAACCCCTTTAAACCAGGTGTGGTGACTTCACACTCTCCTCATATCTCCGCTATGACGGATCACAGTCGCTGGCTTACATCCATCATTACATTCCCTTTCTCAGTAAGCCAGGATGATCTCATAACCTCAACTGGCTTCAGCTAGTTTTCTTTTTTACAATCAATAAACTAGGCAAATGTATTTTCATGACCACGGTAAACAGCGCTTGCTGTCTCTGGTTCAATGGTCCAGATAATACATTATGGTCAAGATAATGCAGTAATAAATGTATCAGCATATGTTAAAAGTTTGGGGTCCAGCTTGAGGGTGTTTTGAGTTTTATGAGGTCTGGCTGAGTAAGTCAGTCTTACTGCGATTGGCTGAGATCATTAACTTCTGTCCTGCGGTAGATTCGTGACATTTGGAGAAGGCGGCAAAAACTCAAAATTATTAATAAAATAAAATCAAACGCTATGAAAAATGTGTGAAAAACACAGTTGGTAAGTCGATTTTTGTATGAAAATAACATACTTTTTTAAGGCATTAAAGGTGTGTTTGCAAAGTCAGTCCTGCTTCGGGCCGTATCGTGTAATCTGATGATATAAAAACTTTCCAAGTTGCCTGGATAAGCATTATTCTTCATAATTTATTATAAAGATCTACTTGGGTTGGAGCTCTGGATGATCATGCTCAAGTCAATGACACAAATTCAAGTCACAACTACAAATCAGACTAATTGTATTATACAGTAAGTCATAAATTGGAGATTTAAACTTGCTAAGCAGACAATTATTTTACAGAGAACATTAAAAGCATGTTCTTGGTTTAAAGCCATAGCGTTTACGTCACATGCTCTGAATCTTTAAGATCTAGTGCTTATTTGTATGACAGCTTACTTCATTTCTTGATATTGTTCTTCTATTTTCTGTCATCGAGATGGCAATCTGGTCAATCTTATTATTTATTTGTACCTTCATGATATTAGAGCGTATTTTGAACTTGAGTAACATTCTATTTCTTTCAATAACTTTAATTAACCTGTTAACTGTCACCGTTCCTCAGGAGGAACACATATGTAATTTTCCTATTCACTTTAATATTTCATAGTTTTCATCAATATTTTATAGAATTTTATTCTAATTATGGCAAACCATAAAAGTTATAATAAGACTCGAGATGAAATATTTAAAAATTTTAATAACAAAAACAAAACAAATTTAACAAAAAAAGTTTTTTGTAATTTATGTAATGTTTTGTTAAACTGTAATTTATAAAAATACTTAAAATGACAAAATTTTTTTAATTAAAATGAAAATATATGTAATATCTAAAAATTAATTTGTAGTTTAGATTTTCATGTTTCTGCTGTGACAGTTGTCAGGTTAACGATATTTACTATATTAACAAAGTTAACTGCAAAAATGTTACAAGGTCAAAAACTGTCACTCCAATCTATCTTTTCATACAAACTATGTCATTTAAGAAATTATTTTACTATCATTAAATTTCCTTATTGGCTCTTTAGTTTTAAAGTTTTCAGATGATTCAAATATTGCACATTATACTGCACATTATTTACACTTTTTAACACACATCTACAAAAATAACAAGATGGCATAATAACAAGTTATGCTTCTAAAATCATGTATTATTTTCTCTCTAATGGAAGACATACAATATTGTAAAATTGTTCAAAAAACTCATAAGTTTATATATAGACTTAATATAGTCTAAACACAGTAGTGGTGGATATCAGTGTGCATCTGTAGGATCATGCGGCAGGGTTGGCCGGAGCTTTAAGCGGCCACTGACCTCACTCTGTTAACCAGCCGGATCTGCCGTAATTCCCTAATAAGGCCGTTTTCACTTCCCAGTGAACACTGAACTGTGAGAGAAGGAGACCTGGCACCCGGCCGATCCTTCACATTCCCATAATCCTTTAGTGAGGCTCCACGGTTTCATCATTTCTCTCAGTTTAAAGCGTGCGTTTGGAGCAGGGAAGGAATGGATAAGCTATTATAGGGAAGTGGTTAAAAATGAGAGATACGGTGATGGTTTTGATAAGTGCCCTTTCTCCAGATGGAAGTAAATGCCATAAACCTGATGGGATGTGTTTTGTTTTGCTGTTATAGTAACGGACATGAACAGGCCAAAATGCACAATACAAAGATGAGTGTCAGCAATTATGCTCTGATTGAAGACACATAAAGCAATAGACATGATTGTGATGACCTTAAAGGTAAACTGTCTATAGTCTATATATATATATATATATATATAGTGACAAGTAAGCCATTTATAGGTGTAAAAGTGTAAACACTGTGGCTGTATCAAAACATTTCTTTACCAGTTCTATAAAGCAAAAGTGTCTTAATTTAAGGTGTAATCACTGTATCTCTTTATCCAAACAATATAGGAGAAATTTGAGTTCTTGGCTTTTGAGGCACTGTTTTTGCAATTCAGTTTTAATAGGCCAATAAATGACACATTTATCTTTCAATTAAAGAGATAGTTCACCCAAAAATATATTTATATCTTTATGATTTGATTTTATTATTTATATACAATTATTTCATCATTTTTCCCTTCATGTCATTTCACCTTACGTGTAACACCTCTATGTATCTTCCTTTCTCTGCAGAATACAAAAAATATATATTTTAAAGGAAGTTGGTAACTATACAACTTATAGTTGATAAAACAAAACAAAACAAAGTCATATACAAGTTTTAAATGACATGAATAATCTGACATTATTTTATATTTTTGGGTGAACTATGCCTTGATTATATGTTTTAACAATCCATCCACAACTGAGAGGCACACCGGTTGATCTCGATTTATGAGAATCTGTCTCTTCTTACAGTGTGTCCAGCCATCCGCTCAAAAGCCACGTGAATCCCGGTGCTGTGGTCCCTGAAGTGAACCTTCACAAACCCCATCCACAAACCCTTTTCATGCAAAATAAATCAAAAGTGGCTTTGAGGTAGGAATATAAATCAGAGGGCTTGGGTTATGTACAGATGGGTAAACCCAACACTCAGCCTTAAGGAAAGATGTGCAGCATCCCAGCGTGTGTGTGTTGTTATTTATGTAGGTGCGAGTGCACGCGTTCACACGTGTGATTGAATATGTGTGTGTGTGATCTTTCGGCACTGTGGGGGTAGAGGGTAAGAATTACCGCTGTCGAACATTTTGATGTTGCCAAGTTGAATGTGCAATGGGTTTATGCCTTACAGAAATGCAGGCAAAAGTTGAGCATGTGCTAATGTTGGAACAGCCACAGAAGTGAATGTGTGTGTGTGTGTGTGTGTGTGTGTGTGCAGATTTGGAGAATGTGTTTAGACTCTGAACAAATCACATTCAGCTGAATCTAATACTGTCTTATTAAGGGCATGCTGTAAAATATCCCTTATATGGTTTGTGCTGTTTGCATGATGTAATGATATATTAAATACCCGAAGGTAATAATATTTTATGAATGTTCAACCATTGCAAGTACATCTTTGCACCTCTAACAACAAAGAGATTCTTATCTAACCATGACAAACTATATACTGAAGCAAAGGTCTATGCAATAACTTAATAACAAAAAACTACTAAAAATGTATTAGAAAAACTGTTTTCAGTTCATTGTAATGCCATGTTTGTTTTCTAAGCTTCTTTGAAGTATCTAGCAGTACTATGTAAATAACATATGAATATCATATGAATAATATGATGTACATGGGTGGTTGACAAAAGTCTATGTCATATGATGTATGATGTACAAAAATGTAAAAAAAAACCTAACAATTACAGTGAGATAAATCCTTCTCATCCTATTTGTAACTCCAGCAAAGAAGATAAATCTCTCATGCTATTTGTATATTTGAATTGTTTTTCTACATTTTTGCTGTCACACCATTGGACACAATCACATATTTATTTATCAACAACCCATGTACGTTTACTACGGTATTGCTATTTGACTACATGTAAAGCCATGGAAATGCTCTAAGTGGTGTTAAAGTCATGTACGGTATGATATCACAATAAACAAGGTAACACCATGGTACGACTTACTTTGGCCGCTCCGATCTGCTCTTTCCGGAATCGTTCCAAGGGAGTGATTAAAACATCATCTGCATTCTGTATCTGTAAATAAACAAAACAAAAGATATTTGAAAAGAAAACAATTAGTAGTTCAAATTAAAGGTTAATTAATACAGAAGTAAAGGTTTAACATTTTCATAATCCTGCTATCGTGAGCAAACATGTGGTGTGAATTGGCTTCTGCAGAGATCTTGCGAGACCGTTCACACTTAAGAGAAGCAGTAAATAAGAGAATGATGCCGATTGATTCATCAGCATCCATTTAATGAGTGCTTGAGGGGAGAACGACAGATGCTCGGCCCATCTCGATTAAAATGAGGAAAATGAGCTATAATATGGATGTCGTGAAATCAGACAATAAAAAAATAAGAAAATGACTTTTTGTTTTATACAGGTCGTGAAACGCACAGAGGTTGACAGAGCCGAGAGAAATACGACCATCAACAACACTTCTGCATTGAACTTGTGTAATACGTCTCCATATATCGGCGGTTGCTGTGGGTATCACTGCATGACACAGTAAAAGATGCGTTAGAATCCGGCTAGAATCACATGCTCATTCCAGCCACGCAGAGATTGTGCGCACAACAGAAGATTGTGTCGATTACGCTACACGTCTGTGTGTGTGTGTGCGTTTCTTCGTGCGCATCATTCCAGAATTTGAGCCGCATAGAGTCATATCATTAAAGTCGATGTGAAATGGCATTCGCTATCCATTTTACTCCCATAATCAAAGTAGTGAGTAAAATAGGGACATTGAAGAAGAATAAACCTGGGGAGGGACTTTTATCCATCTGGACTGAGTTGTAGGAGTTTAGGCGGTTGTCTTGCTCTTTTAAACAGCTTTTCGCTAACTGTACACAAGAAATATTTGTACTTTTTTATTTGCTGCACCAACCTAACTCTTTTATTACATTCTCAAGAGGGCAAACGTCATTTAAAATGATATAAAATGCAATTACAAGATGTACGATACAGGGCCTTAGACATTTAAATCAAATTTAACCTAAACAATGGGTGTCTGAGCACAAAAATCAATCATATAATCTCATATAGTGTGTCACAGTGGATGACAATGCTTCACAACGCCCTGACAGAAAGACTTGCATGCTAATTTTGCCAGTCCTCCTTGACGGGTTCTGTCACATCTGTGAAGCACAGAAGCTCTTCCACGGTATCCAAACTGATATAAACTTGATATGTAGGTTAACAGGTAAAATGTATCCAAATCCGTTGTCACAATAATAATCCAACAAAGGTAACAGGCATAATCCAAAGGTAATGTATATTAACAGGTTCACAGGTAACGGTATCCAAATATGTTGTCACAGGAATAATCCAACAAAGGTAATATATCTATATATAAACAGGAATCAGAGACCGTAACGCATAGAACAACAATACCGGACGAAGAACAGAAACAAACACATGGCATATAAAGAGTCCGGGTAATGGTGAACAGGTGCGGGTGAATCAGGATAGCTGGTGAACGGGAACATGTGCGGTAAGTGCAAGGAATCATGGGAGATTGAGTTCAAAAGTCCGGGGAAGCAGATCGTGAAACCGCGGTGATCGAATCCGATGCTGAGTGAAAGAAGATACACACTGATGAATGATAGCGGAGGTGCTTTAGCATTAATCTAGCAAATCATTCATTATATTGTATAGCCATTCTTTGTTTACTTTCGCTACCTTTGTCTTCTTGATGACATCACACATGATGTTAACCTGTTAACTGTCCTCAGGAGGAACACCCATGTTATTTCCCTATTTACTTTAATATTTTATAGTTGAATTTATAGTTGAAAAACACAACACCACCCATAATACCAGCTCTAATTTTCACCATCTCCAGAGAGCTTCTCTCTCTCCACCCATAACTCAGGAGAATTGTTTTCATTGTCTACAAAATACTTCCGAAATACACGGTCATCCTCAGCTTTGCCTTTCAAAGGCACACAAATATCATCTGCATCAAAACACTCAGAGCAGCTGCAAATACAAACCCTTCTAGGCCTTGAAAGTATAACTTAATCAAAGAAAAGAAAGGAAAATATAATTCAATAAACCCCAAATTATTAGTCAATGATCAAGACATGAAGCATGTGCCACTGGAGCTACGCTAGAACAAACATCTGTTTGTGTGTGTGTGTAGACAGAAAGAAGTGTACACATATGATGGAGCTGAATTTAATGCATGAGTTGAAGCAGCACCTTGGCCTCACTTTATTACCCGTTTGGAGGGGAACGTCCTTACGGTTGATTTCATACAGTCTCACTTCCCCAGCTGAGGAGCAAAACATAGGCAGTGCTCAGACACTGTGGATAATCTGAATCTGAATTACTTGAGATCAACAGTAAAAGCTTTTGCATTTCTCCTCTGTAGTTGCAGAAAATGGTACCGGGCAGCTCTCCGGACAGCTTGAATTTATTTCAGGGCGAGCTAATGTAATCATTCTTATCAGGAATGAACTGTCTTGACGGGCCTTTGAAGAAAGTCTCACCTGTAGGAAGTTGTGTCAACGAAGAAATACCAGGGACATGAAAAAAGCTTTGGATAATAATAATAATAATAATGCTCATAAATATCATTATTATCATAAAATAATAAAATAAATAAATTACTAAATAATTATGATTCTTCTTCTTCTTATTATTCTTATTATTATTAATAATAATAATAATAATAATAATAATAATAATGCTCATAAAGATCATTATTATCATAAAATAATAAAATAAATAAATTACTAAATAATTATGATGACTATTATTATTATTATTATTATTATTATTATTAATAATAATTATTATTATAATCATTATATAAAAAGATCATTATTATCACAAAATAATAAAATAAATAAATTACTAAATAATTATGATGATGATTATTAATAATATTGATATTATTATTGTTAATAATAATAATAATAATAATAGCTTTATCATGAGGTAAAATCACTGCAAATACATGTAAAATGACACTATAAAAAGGACATTAAAAAGGGTTAGATTTAGCATTGTAATGCTTGAAACTATTGAAAAATAACAACCCAAGACACATCGCTCCCTCGGCCTAAATATAACAGCAAAAAAAAGACATTTCTGTAAAAACAAAAAATTCACCTTCAGGAAAATGTCACAAATTGTATGCCTGTGAATAAAAATAGATGGGTAATGCTTTGTGGCTGGATGCCAGTATAGAGGTGCAAGTAGAATAATTTATAAGGAATGCCTGTGCAAAAGTCTAGTTGCACAGGTTGCACAAGCTGTTGCTTCATCTGGTTCTGGGTTCAAATTCTGTCTGGATCACATCAGTGATACGGGCTTTTGAGTAGTTCAACTGGCATTTAAACAATCAGGGTCATGGGTTTGAAAAACTATATATCACGAACACTGTAAGTTTGTTTAGATTACGTTTGCAGTGTCAAAACAAAAAAGTAACTACTTTCTGTTGTTGTTTAACTGTTTTAAAAATAAAAAAATACTATAGACAATTGTCAATTTTATGTACTGTATGCATGTATATATCTATTTAATATTTATTATTTGAAAGTCCCCATTTACACCAGGGACGCAAAGTTAAGATAATAAATTTTTTATTAAAAAAGAAAAAAGAAAAGTCAATAACAGACAATAACAGATTTCACACCACTTTATCTATAATGATAATAATACAGAAGAACAATATAATTGGGATCACTTTCCAAGCATTTTATTTTCTTCAGTTGATAAATGATAAAACATTGACAGGCAATAAAAATCAATTAGATTTAAAGATATGAAACCGCAACATGTGAGCATAGAATACTTTAACTCGCTTCTACATACATACAACCCATCCAGAACCCTACGCTCAACCAATGAACGTCGACTGGTGGTACCATCACAGAAAGGCGCTAAATCTCTCTCTCGCTCTTTCTCCTTCTCTGTTCCCGGCTTGTGGAATAATCTCCCTAACGCAATCCGGTCTGCCACATCCCTCACCTCCTTTAAAAAACTACTGAAAACACACCTTTTCCACAAACACCTAACAGCAAAAAAAAAACACTTTTCCTTCCTCTACAGGTATTTCTCTAGCACTGCATAACATTGTAAACTTATGAAAGCACTTCTTTGTACTATTGCTGCCGCTTTTGATGTATCGCTTCATTGTCTCCTAATATTTGTAAGTCGCTTTGGATAAAAGCGTCAGCTAAATGCCTAAATGTAAATGTAAATGTAGAATAAACAATGCTCTTAATGTGAACAGGCCTTACTTCAGATTGCTTAGAAAAGTAATTGCACTGCTTTCTTCAGCAAGCCAGATGACTTAAGATAATCATGTTCATAACACAAACAGTGTGGGAGTTTCACACTGAAATAACTCTTAATTAAGTATTCATTCAAATTCATAACCTCTAGTATGAGGAAACGTAATAGAAACACTTGCCTTGCCAAGAAGACAAAATATTAAAGTTGAGTTAAATGATGAATTTGAGTTAAACTCCTTCAGCTCTGTCTTTAAATCTACTGAAAAATATATGAAGCTGCTGGTAATTATTAGCCAAGGATGATTAAATCATACATTCGCATTAGAAAAACATCATCAGTAAGTTACTCAAAAACTTTTCAGAGAAGATCAAGTAATGCGCTGGTACCTGGCTGGACGGGGTAATTTCAGATCGCTCTGCTGTGATCCATATTCAGCTATAATTGATGTCAGTAAGGCTGACTTTAATATGAAAATGCTTTGAGCTAACATCTGCAAAATTCATGTGGATTGGATTCAGCGGATCTCATGGTGTATATGATGCCGGTAAACTCAAGAGGGAGTCTATTCAGCTCAGATGCATTACCCATAAGGCTTTCAAGGTAAACCTAATTTCTGTGATGAACTTGCATTGGTTTTTCAATACGGCATTTTTGAAGATATCAATTATGTTGCGGTTATGCTAAGCGCGCTCTCATCCAGACACAAATCTCACCGAGCCGACTCGTTTCAGCACCTCAGGCGATGATGAGGTCTAATACCTGCTTCCCAAACAAACGCTTGAATCCTTCAGATGCTGGATACTCGGGGGCAGCGCTCTGTGCACAGATTAGATGAGCGGATAACAGAAAATGTTTTCTTTTCAAACCAACAAGGCCGGCCTAGTCGAGGCGTTTCCTTCACATTTCTCTTGGGCAGAAGTAAAACGTAAAGGTGTTTAGCTTTCTTCAAAAGAGTCGGATCCGATAGATAAGGGTAGTTTCCCTCTGGACCAAATGAAATAAAGTGTTTATGTTCAACACAAACTATACTTTGATTCTGACATTTTAGATTTTTACATTTCATTCGATTGTTTGGTCTACGAAGAAGTTTCATTTTATGCCCATAAGAACAAAAAATTGCTCTTTCACAACTGTTTCTTCTAGACAAAGCAAATGGAAACTTTTAAGTATCTTGTGTTTTGAGAAAAAGATACAGAAATCTCACATCTGTCTTCACAGTTGTAGGGTTTTAAAAGATATCACATTATTGTCACAATCTGAGCTCAGATTTGGCAAGGATGCACTCAAAAGTTATTCAAGATTTCAATATGAATATAAAATTTAATATGAAGTTCTTAACAATAACCTACAGTAGGACATGCGTTTCATCCCTAGAGAACATGAATACGGATAAAAAAATAAAATCTAAAACTTGTCTGAATGCACAATACATTTTTACAGCACGTCTCAAATAATATTAACATTTGAACAAAACACAACCGCAAACTCCATCAAATCTCCAGCGCTATTAAAGAGCAATAAAACTTTCCTCGGGGTATTGACACGGTTACTGTTTAACTTCTGTTTTTTTAACTGTGTGGTTTGTTTAATGGAGGTGTTTGTATAGATACAGTCTGTTCAAATAAAGTCTGGACAACAGTCATCTGGCTGGAGCTGTAAAGAGAAGTTATTTCAGCCTGATTCCTGTAGTCATGGTGAGAGAGTTCATGTGTGTTTCACCATCAAAGACCCTCCAGAGTCCCGTTAACAAACCCTGAAAACAATGTCTTCTTTTCTAAGTCCCTCCGTCCTCCCTGTAGTCACGGTCGATGAGACATTCCATAAGACCGGCCTGAGCACACAGCAGAACACCATCACAGCAAAGATCAACAAAAGCAATAGGATACTGAACAACTCCCCACTCTAAATCAGACACGTGTGCTGAAAGTTTTGTGGGTAAATCTCAGAAAAAAAACTGTCGAGAACACCTCTGGGTCACATTTAACCCAGAATCAATTTTTCTTCAAACGAGTAATTGCTGTTTTTAAGGCTCAATTGTTTGTTTTTTGGCGATAGTGACATCCAAAATGATCTCTTTGTTTACTCGATATACGAGTGTCAGGCTGGTTTGGATGCTCAAACAAATAAAGGAGCAAATTGGGTGACAGGAACTAAACCTGCTGGTTTCCATACGTTATTTACATTGTTTTAGCACTTTTGTAGCACAGGCCAGCTGTGGAAAATGCAACAAAATCTGCCATACCGAGATCTGGATATATGCAAAGACATATTGTTGTTTGATGTTGTAAATTTATTAATAACTGCTGCAAAACCTTAAATAAATGTAATATACTGTATACAGTAACCAGTTATTATTTGTACAGTAGCCAATTTGTATTTGTATTGCAGCAATTATTTTAATTAATTATGGAAAAACAAGATATTTTCTTTTTTCTTATTTACGTTTATTTGTGACACTATCGAAAATATTTCTTAGCATTTGTAACTTTGCTATCATAAAGCGTTACTCAAATCAAAGTCATTCCACCTAAAAACCCATTCACAACAAGAACTGTAACTATAAATGTAAATTTTATGATAATTATATGTCCGTTTTAGGTTTAAAAAAGTCATTATTTTACTATTTTTATTGTTGCTTCTCTCTGCCCCGACTTTCTAAAACGCCTTGATTTTGACAAAACTCATCGCTCTGAAAAGCGCGATGTGCTCTGATTGGCCAGCGATCCAGTGCATTGCCTCGAATACCTCTAGCGTGTGACGGAAATGTTACGGCCCTTACCATATTTGAAAAACGTGTAAACAAGCCTTAACTCCTGTTACGGGCAGACTTTTGCTTTCTATATGCGGACATATACAATAAGATAAAGTATTACCTGTTTACGTCAGATTCCTTAACATATCCTGGAGCTCACAGTTATCACTTTAGCTGCATGACAAACCTAATCTTCTGAAAAGAGATTCAAATGCAAATCGGGTCAATTTGAAGCTTATTACGGCTGTAAGGATGTAATAAGGTTTGATTGGTTTAAAGCGGAACACGTCAGTGAGCATTTCCTGTAACTCAAGACATACCAATAAATGCAGCTAAGCGCTTGTCTGCTTAATAGTCTCAATGTAAAACCGTGTTCTGAAACATTAAACAAGCAGAGAGGAACAGTGCCGAGTAAGCGGCGACCGTACCTGGTTAGGCTGTCGAAAAGAGCATTTCTTTTGCTTTCACAACATTATCGGCTGTAAGGGACGGATCGGTTGTGGAAGAGCATCAGAGGATTTCCCTAAAGGATATGATCATCTCCAAAAGACATCAGGCCTCTGGCCCCTAAATACCATCAGAATTCAGTGGCCTTGAACAATCCATCCTTGCAGAACACTAAACCGTTTCTCTCTCTCACATACACGCTAAAGTCCTCCATCTATCTTTCTGCTGAGGAAGCTCGCTGTCTCACACCGAGGGAATTAAACCAGACCGCTCTTTAAACCGGTGGAATTTGATAAGTCTGTGCTCGGCAATAACACACTTGGGTGGCTGGCACACGCGCACGGATACTGATTTCTTACGTGGCTACAAGCCACGGAGGTAATAAAACCTTCACGTCTGAATAGTGCCAATAATCCTGCTTCTCCGTTCTCTAAAACGTCCTCCCGAGTTCTTCTAAATTAGCACCGGCACCGAAATATATATTTTAGTTTTTAAAGCACTCAAAGGGGAAGTGGCACTAATGCGATACACATGTATCGCTGAGGATAAGGAAGGTTGGACTGCCAGTGAAAGCTGCTTCTTATCGCTCATTGTCTTTTCTGTTTTGGGTCATAGATTGAGTCCAGATGTGACGGGGGTTTCTGGAGAGGGTGAGGATTTTGTTTCAATTCTTCTATTGTAAAAGCACATGGCTCAACTGAGACAGCCAGATATTTTGAATTGCAATGCTCGGGTTTGGTTTTATATTCCTCCAAACCATCGATCAGCTCATCATTCTAGTTTTCACGGATATTAAATATCAAACCAGCTTTTGACATTCTGAACAATGTTGCCTTGGAAAGACACTGATGGACAATCACGACTCCGCTCTCATTGGCATGTGTCAATAGGTCGGCATTATTGCATCAGATGGTCTGGCTTTCATCCCGCACGACTGCAGAGAACTGACGGTTTGCCTGTGTAAATGTCTGCCTTGAATTTGGTCTGACAGCGGAGCTGCTCTCTTCCATGAGTGATTGGACTCGGGAGGTCGGGATTGCACCATGGAAAATATTTGGAAAATCTCCTTCCTGCTTCTCATATTCCTCTCTTCAAAAATGCATGAAACAGAGTGTCGTTAAATGGAGCGGTATGGGCACAAAAAGTGGGCTGAAAAGATCTTTCTGATCACGCTTTCGTTCCTACCAGCAATTGTATCCTATCAAAAGAGGTGAAATCATGCCGGCTGAGGTGATGAAACACTAAGTTGGATCCCAAGTGAATAAGTGAATTTCAGCCACATTCCATGTGGTTTCTCATTAACCACGCTTGGCCCTGGATTACAGTATGTCTGATTAAACAGTGATGATAGTCGATTGAGACACACACACACACACAGCAAACAAAAGCACTGGATCTGTTTCAGAATCTAGTCTTGCTGTCGTATGCCTGCATAGTCAGTTGCTTTAAGGTATGTAACCCTATAATGAAATGTAACCTCATAAGTAACCCGGTGTTCAAACACGCATTTCTACGTCAGTATATAGGGGCGGAGTTTCATAACACCACCCATAACAAACTCTCAACAAACACACACACACATGTGACAAAAGTGAGCTTTTTCAATATTTTACAGTACCTTATGTTTTTGACCAACGTACTGTCTAATGCATCATATTTACATCAGTGTCTGATATCTCTCACTCGTTTCATTCACTTTTTCCACTATATTAGACTCGAATGTCTTTTACTATATAGTGAATGAGTGAAAGACCGAGTGGTTTTAGACACAGCTTCTTACTGTAAGCAAAATGTTCCATTTGTGCAAGAAACAACTGAGAAATGAAAGATGCCTCATCTGTGATTTTTCTTTCCTACAGGCAAAATTCTGCAAAAAACTATTCGTGAAGACGTCTTTAAAAGCAAATTAGAGAGAAGAAAATGAAATCAAATCTACTGATGTCGTTACCTTCTGCAGTGTTACGCTTCCCTTTGAAATGAATGTGTCTGACATAAATTCATTCATTTCAGACATAAATCCATATGCTAAGCATTTAGAGTAACAAAATAGATTTTAAACTTGAAAAGGTTGATGAAGATGTATATGAAGATGAAAGTGCAAAAAGACTGAATCTTAGAATAATACCTGAGAAGTAAAAACAAACCATTAGTCGTTAAGCTTTTTATCTACTTTAAAATTAAACCAGGCATCAAAAGCTATAAGAAGACCAAACATGTGCAGCAGGTTCAGGAACATGTTATAAGCTACAATTTAATCCAATTTAAAAACACAATGGCCTGCTTTTGTATTTCTCAGTAATTGAATGTAGCTACAGTCGGCCTGCACCCCGATGTGATATTCTCACTGTTTAATCTATTTAAAGGCTTTCAAATCAGTCGGAAACTGTGTAATAATCTCAACATTAAAGTACTGCATAGTGAGCGGTTAAACATTTTTATCACATTTAAATTATACAGCACAGAAATCTGGTGGACCAGCAATGTCTGAAGACGAGATTTATCAACCAGCGTAGCTTTACCGGTGAATCAAAAGTAGATAAGTTAGTTAGTGACTGGAGGGGGCAATACAGTGTATTCTGGTGATCAACAATGCAATTTTCTTTAAAAAAGTCACCTTTATGTCATTCAAACCCTGTATATGATTCTTTCTTTTGTGGAGAACAGAAGAAGATATTTAGCAAAACGCTGGTTAACGGCACCCATTGACTTCCAATGAACCTTGTGTCCAGACTATGAAAGTGAATGTGTGCCGGTAACCAGTGTTCTGCTAAATATCTTCTTCTGTGTTCTGCTGAAGCAAGAAAGTCATACAGGTGACAAAAAGGTGCATGTTGACATAAACGTCCATTTAATTTAATGACACAAAGAGACCATAAGAAGAGAATAAAGAGCACATTGTGCACATATACACAGTAATGTGTCAAATGTACTGCAATTTGTCATTGTATTATAATGGATGTAGGTTATATTGGACACATATGCTGTCTTATCTTGTAGATAATTCACACTTGTCCAGACATGCTGCTATCAGACTGCTGCATTTCTGACAAATTAAATAATAAAAATCTTTGTTTGCAGTTCAGTTAATAACATGATGATGATGATGTGGGGTGTTAATTTGATAATGAAAAACAACTTAAACAGTATAATTATACTTATAAATTCTCAGTATAATTTAGAGCAAGGTACTGTGATGTTACTACAGTATGTGATAATAATATAAATATGTGATAATAAAAATATTGCCCTAATATTTGTAAGTCGCTTTGGATAAAAGCGTCAGCTAAATGCCTAAATGTAAATGTAAATATTATTAATTATAATCTAAAAACACAATATCACCATGTTACATGTCTAGAAAAACATGATATTACCATGGTTTAGTTCAAAATGCTGTGTTATTGCTATAGTGCAATGACCAAAAAACATAAACCATTGTACTTTTTTGATAGTGATAGAGATTCACATTTCACCTAAATGTAAAATAATTCTTTCTTGTTTACGTTTCCATTTCCATTTAGGCATTTAGCTGACGCTTTTATCCAAAGCGACATACAAATAGTGGGAGACAAGAGATACTGAACAGGATACAGGATACTGTTTACTGTAGCCTCTCAATCAATCTGAATTGATTAAGGTTATAGATATTTGGCATGATGTCACTGCTTACCAGTCGTTTTCTCTCCTCCTCCATGGTGTTCAGCAGCTGGGAAAACTCTTTAAAGGACTGAGCTGAGAAGGAAAAATATAGTTATTAATCCATTTGCATTTGCCGGTTAAAGTTCAAACATATAATAATTTGATTCAATGTGGGTCAGTAGAAATGCAGTTAAGCAGAGGCTGTTAGCATTGATTTATTGCCATGGCTACTTATATGAATGATTCAGCATTTAGGATGAACAACAGAAATGATTCGCTAAATTTAAATCAGTACAGCACAGTTTAGAACGACCTTCCTCTGTGCTTGGTCATATAAAAAGAAGAAAGAACAGCGTTCAATAATTTATCTACTGCAAACAGGCTCTTACATATTGTTAGGTGCTGCAGGTTTCAGATGCTATGGGTGACCAGTAAACATTATACATGGATGGATGGATGGACGGACGGACGGACAGACAGACGGACAGACAGACGGATAGACAGAGAGATAGACAGATAGATAGAGAGATAGATAGAGAGATAGATAGAGAGATAGATAGATAGAGAGATAGATAGATAGATAGATAGATAGATAGATAGATAGATAGATAGATAGATAGATAGATAGATAGATAGATAGATAGATAGATAGATAGATAGATAGATAGATAGATAGATAGATAGATAGATAGATAGATAGATAGATATGGAGTGTGGAGGAGACGGACAGCTGCTCTCTCTCCCTGGACGTCTTAAGATCAGCTTGAGCCTAGAAATTTGCTCCGGTCCAGCATGCCAACTCTATAAACATGAGTACCAGAGCAGCGGTCCAGATAGCCACCTCTCTCTCTCTCTCTCTCTCTCTCTCTCTCTCTTTGGGCATTTACGCTCTCTGGCTTTTAGCAGCTATACAGACAGCTGAACACAGACCTGCCAATTCCCCAAATGCTCCAATAACACCCATTAAACATCCACAAAACACTGCAGATTCACTATTAGTGCTGGGCAGTATAATTGTTTCAGATGTATCTCAATATTTTTGAACCCCTTGGTGATATCCAATACAGTACCTGGAAATTTATGCATTTGGTCTGAAATGGCCTAAAATGGGAATTTTTTTCAAGTAGTTTTTTTAAATGTAATAAAATGATCAAGGGAAGTTTTGTGTTCTACTAAATGAACATAAGGAAGAATGTTGATTAATTATTTCCACAGAAATATGTCCACTATCCCTTTCAGTTGGGATAGAAGAAAATGTCAAAGCATTACACAAATTAGATACTATATTCTTCATTAAAACAGGTAAAAAAGACTGGAACAGGAAATGAGAGTGAGACAAAGAGAGAATGTGAGAGATATTTGATGTAGAAGATAAGAGCAGAAGCAGAGGATGGAAGAGATGAGGTACTTAAGGCAGGATATAGCAGATAAGATGGGATTGAACGCAAGTATCATTCACAGGTTAATGGGTAAAATGACAGATCTGATGAGTCAATCTCAGAAATGAGCTTCTGGCTTGGGACAGGAAGAGAAGTGACATACCCACATTTGAGAAAGGCTGATGAGAGAGACAGATGCAGAACAGCCCTCTCTTTTAGAAAGCCATAATGTATTATCCATAAATCAAGACTACAACGCTTTAACAAGATGTTGCCTAAAAAAGTGCAATTATGTGATTCAACATTCATTGAAAATGCTGAGGTTGTTAACCTATCGAATTTGCAAATGCTGCCCACTACTGTAGTCAACCAAGTGCTCTAAGATTATGAGATTTTATGAAGTCGATATTAGTGTTGCTTGTCCATGCAAAACCAAGATGCCAAAACCTGTTATCAAGATGCTATAGGGTACAGTCAAAAGACCCCATGTCTCTATTATTGTCCAGTTTAAATATACTTGAGTAAGATGAAAGTTTTTAAGAGGTACGGTGTGAATATTACAAAAACATATGATTATGAGGAAAAAGGCCCACCCCAAATCCAATCATTAACCTACTAGGGAGAAGGCAAATCACATTAAAACATACGAATGAGATCGAGACAAATTTGTACAAATTAGCCACGTTGTAAAATACACTCCTGATCTCGCGAGAATTCGTACATATTTACGAGTTGGCTAATTCGTAGGAATTTGTATGATGCAACTCTAGTAAGAAAAAAGCAACGATAAAGGCCTTCCTCTAACCCCGCCCCTAACCACAACGTCACCGAGGAGAAGACAAATCATACAAATTCTTGTGAGATTGCATTCAAAATACATACAAATTCCTGTAAGATTATGTCAGAAAATCATTAATACATTTGAGAAACAATTAGTGCAGACAGTATATAAAAAGTTTAAGTTAAAAAAAACTAGAGAAAGAAAAAATGTATGATAGCTAAAACGAGAGGAAAAGAGATCGCAACAGGAGACAGTCCTGTACTTTTAGGACAATTAATATTTCTATAGCTACATCAATCTTTCTGTGGGATTGATTTCAGGATAACTGGTGTGGATTGTGAATGTCACAGCAGGAAGTCATGGAATGAAATCGATAGGAGGTCAGCTGACCCCGTCTGTACCGCCAGACAGACTGCTGATGCGTCGCGGGCCAGTTGGAGCTTCAAAGTAGATTGCGGCTCGGCTGCATCAAGATTCTGGTCCCACCGCACACATGGGGTCCGGTCAAGTCACTGCGAGAGCTCACTTTCATCGATGACCAGATTGATTCCAAAAGACAATTACATTTTTCTTCAGTAAGAGTAATCTTACCCTTTTAGGGCTGGATACTGAGAGCACAACAACAATACCAGACACTTTGAAAACTTTCCATGAAGTATGTGACATATAAGAACAGTAGTCATCTGATATATGGGTTTTACAACTATATTTTATATATTTTTCCAATGTTTGTACTGTTACTTCAACTTTTTTTGTATCTTTTGCTTTATTATGACTTGTCTGTGTAAAGCTCCTGGAAATGTTATGTTGGAGATTATTTCTGTGCAATGTATGCAATGTGTTACTCGCTGTTGTTCAGATTTTATATCCACATTTTAGAATAGTAGTAAACTCATCAAAAGCATGAAATAACACAATTGTAACTGTGTGAATTATGTTGTGACTAAAAGTATCTAAAATAAATGAACACTATGTTATATTTGATCATCTTCAGAAGTTGTCACACTTTGACTAGAATTTGTATACGCTTGACATTTTATCATTCAGCTTCTTAAAGTCTCAACCTGAGAAGCTTTTTAAACAACACTGAAGGAATTTCTATCTATACTGAACTCTTATTGACCTCATTATTTGCCCCAGGTATTTCAAAAATACATATTTAAAAAAATTCTAATTAAAGAAATGATGTTGGCACAATTATATTTTTTGTCTTTAAATGCGATAGTAATGCGTTAATACAAATTAGCCACATATTAAAATAGTTACGAATTGCCATGAAATCAGTGGTCTCACACTACAGTATATGGACAGATTTGCATACAGTCTGGTCCCCACTACAGCTATTTTGGTAAGTGCTTGTCATTTTGGTGTACAATACGCATTGGACAGATGATGAGATCATTCTATCACTTGTTTTTAAGCTTGGATAGACAGACCAGGAAAAGCAGAGCACTGGATCCATGTCAAAGAGGCACTTACACGAAGCGGCAGGTTTTATTAACATGCAGCTGTCCATGAAATGCATACAGAGATCATTCCGCAACATTACACGTTTAAATCAACAATCATAGCTCTATTATTTCCAACCTATTAACATTTTCTAAATCACAAAACCCTGCACAATGGTTAAAGCCGTCCATTATCTAAACAGCGCAAAGATGCCTTTCTGCTGCTGCCGTCCAAAAAAACTCATTGTGACTGAACCGCCATTGTCCTTTTTAAGCAGAAAACAGAGAAAAAATTCCTCACGCTCCCATTTGGCGACCAGACGTGGGTAAGAACGGGCCAAATTGGACTAGATGCTGCATTATGAGCTTGCTTTGTAGCACCTCAACACATTTAATGAGCTTTTTCCAATCGAGATCATACGATTGCTTGGGAAATAAGGGAAAAGTAGCGGGCTAAATGACAGGCTGCTTCGTGCTATGAAAAGGCAGGAAGCCAACTGTTAGATACAGATGGTCCGAGTGTCAAGCCAGCCCACAATGCACAGAGCAAGACAGGAAGATAATAAACAAAGTAATGACACATGAGAGAGAAAGAAAGAGAGAGAGGTAGAGAGATAAGAGAGAGAGAGAGAGATGAATGGGTGAGTAAAGAGATGGAGCAGGATGAGTGATCAACCCATCAGGGCATATATACTCTCTGCACATCTGCTCTGCGCCTGCTGAGGGTAAGCGGTCTGCATTTTCCTTAATCTCTGAGACAAATCACAATTAGTTACTCTGATCTCTTAAAGGCCTGAGCCGAGACCTCTTTGTCTGGAATGTAAGCAAATCAATACAATACATTATGCATGCCGGCCAGCCAATCTCACAGAGCCTTCAGCTTGTTCTGCTAAATCTGGAATGGGCAGGATATCAGCATGCTCCATGCTAATTTTCATACTGAAATCTGTTTACTAATCAAAACGATTAAGTCTAAGGCCGTCTGTGACTGCTTGCACATTGAAAACTTTGAGAAGTTTCTCCAGAGCGGTGACTCTTCCAAGGGACTTGTATGGAATTTAAAGGCATAGGACCGGATTAAAATGACAGCGTGCAGGAGATCTTGGCAGGAAGACGAGGAAAACATTAGGAACATTAGGAGAACTTTCCATTAAACTGATCTTAGATTGGTTAAGCAGACCGGCTCATAATGGGTTTAGGAGTTGGTGTTTCATATCTAAGCGGTTTAATGGAGTTCTCAGTTATATTTTCTTGAAGCAACTGCTTTTTCTTAAACTTGTCATTTAGCATTTGAATCTAACTAATGTGGACGGCATAACTTAGATCATCTGGTTTTGAAATACTGAGATTTTGTGTTTGCTTGATATTTTGCCATATCTAAACAGAGACTAAGACATTTTGTGAGAAAATGAGAATGAGAAAATGTGGGATTTTATTCGCCTAAGCAAGAAACAAACAAAATTATTTTGGATATATTTTGTCCCTAGCTAACAAAAATATATTCTAAAAACATTTTTCTAACATTCCAGATAAGTTATTAAGACATTATTTCTGAATGTTTTTAAACGTTCCACTAACAACGTAAATACTTTATTATAATTATTCAAGCATTTATACAATACTTGAGAAACATTTAGTAATGACACATAATGTTCATATATCAATATTACTGCATTTTTTTAAAACTTTAATAAAACTTTTAAAGAATGTTAAGCTAAAACTGTTGTGTTTCCTGTTAAAGAAACATCTAAGACATTGAAGATACTCTTTGACCCTGCCTGTGAAAAAGTTTCCACATAAAATCATTCTACATCATGAAAAGAACATTCTGTGATACTGTAACACTGATATTTTTAATATTGACTGCGTTAGGTCATGTCAAAGATTTAAATGATATTGAAATTAATGATTAAAATCAAACTTTAATGCGGATAAACACTTACCAATATTTATTTCATCATCTGTTTCTGCATCGCCAATACACTCAAACTGAAACTCCTGTAACGACTGAGCGAACTTCTGCACGGCTGAAGAAAGGTCTGAAAGAGAGAGAACAAGACAACTGAAATCTCATCACGAATCTACCCCGAGTGTCACGTACGGCTGAGATAAGATGGAGATTGGCTTTATCTCCTGTAACACACTTGCCCACACGAGGTTCTGCCAAGACATCTTTTGGTTATCCAGAACTCATACAGTTTCATAGCGAAATAAATGAAAGAAAAGTGAAATGCCTGTTTGTGACAGGGCTTCAAATACTTCATTACACACATGCACAAGCTGAAAAATATCACAGCAGCATTACAGTTCTTTAGTCAAAGGTGCATTTTCTTGGATGGGAGTCTGAACAAAGAAGCAAGTGCATAATCTTCATTCCCTGGTGAGAATTAATGAGATCTCATTTGCGGCACTAAACGGACGTCTCAGCCGTCAGGAGTGGGCGGAAAGGACTTGAAGTGGAAACACTAAGCAACTCAATCAAAAAACGGTAATGAGACATCAGAGGAAAGCCATTTCATCATCTTTTAAAGAGGCGATAGACCCGACTGCTTCTCTAAATACCCACAAGTCTTCCGAAACCGACAAAGAGAACAGTTTTTCTCATTATTTCCCCCTTAATCTTCTTTTTGGATGAACGAAGAGTTTGGGAGACGGAAAATCATTCTTTCGAGCTTTAAAGCGCACGATTTGTCTGGGAGGAATACAAACTTTGCACTTTGACTGCTGGGTAAATTTCTCATTGACATCTATCAGGAAAGTTCACGGGGAAGCATTGTAACGCTCATTAGCCGGACCGGAGCGCATGAGGCGACTGACGTGGGTCGTGAAGTGATCTCGTAATTTCAGATATATCAACGGTTGACTGTTATGCAATCAACAGTGGCTGTCTTGCTTTAAGTGCAGTGTCAGTTCAGTAAGGGATTTTGCTTTACGTTAAAAGCACAGGAGAAAGAAAGCATGAGGTTTTATTCGAGGCATTATTTGCACTTAATGAGAAAGCACAGGATGCTTAGATTTGGCCAAAATAACATTTTCCTATTTTACCCTTATTTGCATCATGCAGTAGAATCACATTGTAATTTCTGTTCACGTTGCACTAGCTTTAGACCAAAAAAATATCAGTAGACAAAAAAATTGCATGTCTGTCGGATCTTTAATGGCATGTACTAAACATTGCGTTTCTAATTGGTAGAGCATTGTGTGAACAGTGTAAATGTTGTGGGTTTAAACCCCAAGGAAAACACACACACTGATAAAAAGTATAGCTTGAATGCACTGCAAGTTGCTTTGGATGAAATGATCTATCAAATGCACACATGTAACACATAAACCATTTCTAAGATCAGGGAATGCTAGAGAGGATAAAGGGAAACCACTGTAATCTTGTAGAGTAAATTATTTCCAATGTATACAATAGTTAATGATTCTATATAGATCAATGAACTAGAATTCCTCACTAAATGAAACAGGATGTGATGTAACAAACAACACTGGGCTCTGATAACATGTGTAACTTCACAGCAGTTACACTTGTGGAACATTTGAGTCTATTAGTTTTACACAACAGTTGTCAATCTTTCAACAACCACTCTCTCTCATCTTTAGAATTAAACAGACCGTTTCCCCTACTGTACTTTTATCATTTTTATATATAAATGACTTCTGTTATAATTGGCTAACCCACGCTGGCAATACCCTTCTGAATAATTATTATTGAACACCACTTAACATGTGATTGGAAAGGTGACGTCAATATTTGTGTCAATTTCCAACAACACAGTACAAAATTATTATTTAAAATAAGGTAAAACCTATTTTGTGTATGATTTATGCAGATGAATATGCATATGCTGTTACTGTATTATGAAGGAGACTGACACGGCTAAATAGAGTTTGTGCGTTCACTTAAAGTAGTGAAAGAAAAAACAACAACATGATGACATCCACAGATACCGGGGAAATCCACATGTTGGTATCAAACAGGTAAATAACAAGGGACAAGGATCAGGGCAACAGCATGTTAACAACAAACATTAACAAGACCTCACAAAGACAATGAGGCCAAGTGGAGCCCAGGTAATGACAAACAGGTGCAGCGATAATCAAAGATGGCGGGTGAGCGAGGTGCAATGGATGATGGGAGATGGAGTCTTTAAAGCTAAAAGTCAGGTGACAGTGATCGGGTGAAGGTGGAACCGTGACATATGCATAAAGAAAAACAGTTATTTTGGTTTGTTAATAATGTTCAACTAATTTATATTCTTTAAAGAGTCATCTCTTCTTCATTTGTTGGGTATTTTAATTCACAGAAATCCTCCAAAGTATGTCTTTTTTTTGTCACATTCATATTTCTTTTCTTTTTTCTATATATATATATAACTCGTGCATTGACTGATATTTTCTGATATCTGGACTTTATCAACAGGACTTTAGTAAAATCAGTTCAATATAGTGGTAAAAAATATATTCTGTGAGAATTTATATTTCAAGTTTTGACTGAAAATGTCACATCCATAACACTGGAATGGCCTAGGACACCCTGGCAACCACCAAAACTGCACAACAGCATCCTAAAAATGACCCTAAACCCCTGGGAATGACCCATGACACCCCAACAACTCATGCGGCATTCAACAGTCTTGTCTTAGAGCCTAAATCTAGTCCTGGCTTGGAAACTGAGAATAACTCGGTGAGAAAACAGAAATGTACTCAGCAACAGGTTCCTCCTGCGTCTCCCACAGCACTAAGAGCCCATGACAGGGTTACGCACTGATCTATTGAGTGAGAGTGTACATCATCTCATGGCACGCACCAGCTCTGAGACTCCAAGATGCTGGTCAATAATCTGTTTGAGTTGTCAGTTTGCTCAGTCAAGCTGAATGAGCTCCATCAATAATGCAGCGGCCCTCGCCTCTCGTACCAACAGACAACATCTGCTGATCCACAGCTACTTCACTTTTCTCCAACCTTCAGTGAGAGCATTAACGTCCAACAGGCCTGACTTCCAGATCAGAGCTCGAGTAAAGTGAAAGCAGGTGTCCTGTGGCGACGAGGAGGAGGAGGGAGGGGCATCTGCTGCTGTCCAATCTGCTTTCAGATTCTGTTCTGAGATTTAGTAATGCTGCATTCATCACTCTCATACTTTGGACTGACAAGTTATAAAACTGTGATTTATAATATTTATGACTGAATTTATGCTATGTCGATATACACTCATATAGCTATCAATCATATTATGATATATTTATAAAATATTTTCCTGTAGCTCAGTTGGTAGTGCACTGTATTAGCAGTGTAAAGGTTGTGGGTTCAAGTCCCATAAAATACACATACTAATAAAATGATACATTGAACGCATCATGAATAAATGTAAATGAACAAATCATTGTGGACGCTTTGGTCAATTGAATACTTTTTCTTCATTCTTTCACGTCACAGCATATTAAAGATAACTGATATAGATTTGATGTGTAACTGTTTATCATCGTCATTCTCACATTTCAAATAAATATTTATCATCCTTGCCTGTCTCATCATAAACCAACAAAATTAGTAGTAATTTACAATAATAATCTTTATCATTATTCTTCCTCAACAATACACAAAATGCCATAACTGTAAACCTAGATAAGTTAAGTTTTCATTAAGAATTTGAGGAAATCGGTTGCCTTATAAGTAATTCATTCACTCACAGATACTATTACGTCTTATATTAAATTCTGTGAAGATTCTGTATCTGAAACAAAAAAATGTGAAAATTTTTCCTAATAACAAGCAGTGGGTATCTAAACAACTGAAAATGTGTCTTAAGGAAAGGAAGGTTGCTTTTTGCTCCGGAAACACAGAATTGTTAGGTGAGAAAAGGAGACAGCTGAGGGGAGGCAAAATTAGATTTTAAAAATAAAGTAGAGGGTAATTTTTTAACAGGTAATGTTAGAAAGGCATGGGAGGGATTAAATACACTAATGGGCAGGTCAAATAAAAAAGGAAAACGTTTAGTCAGTAATGATCAAATTTTTATTAATGACTTGAATATTTTTTATTTCAGATTTGACACAATGGAAGGTCAGATAGAATGTGACGAGATATGTAAAAACCTCAATGCAGGTCAATCTATAATTATTAAGGAGACTGATTCATTATTAAGGAGACTGATGTTAGTGCAAGCCTTAGAAAACTTAAGTTGAACAAGGCTACTGGCCCAGATGCTCTTAAAGCTCGTCTTCTAAAGGACTGTGCTCCTCAATTAAAAGGAGTTTTTACAAGGTTATTTCAGTTTCTTTTGGATAATTGCACAGTGCCGAAATTATGGAAACACTCAATGATTTTACCTGTGCCAAAAATGCCAGATGCAAGTATGTTAAAGGATTTCCGGCCTATTGCAATAATGTCTATATTGTGTAAAACTATGGAGCGAGTTTTAGCAAATTATTTAACTTCATGCGTGGCCTTAAAGCAAGATCCATTTCAGTTTGCATATAAGAGTAATAGAGGCACAGATGATGCTGTACTGACTCTTCTTAATACAGTCACTAAACATCTTATGAATCCTAAAGGTTATGCTAGGATTTTATTTGTGGATTTTAGTTCGGCTTTTAATTCAATGAAGACACATCTTCTTTTAAAAAGTCTATTGGATCTTGATATTAATCAAGGGCTGATCCTTTGGATAAAAATCTTTTCGTCTTGTTGTTCACAAAGAGTCTGTGTGAGAGGGGTGATGTCTGATGTGCTCACTGTGAGCAATGAGTGCCCACAAGGTTGTGTTCTCTCTCCTGTGTTGTTTTCTATTTTTACAAATGAATTTACAATTAATGAGGAAAACTTTAGACTATATAAATATGCTGATGATATGGCCTATGTTGGTTCAATTCTGGATTCTCAATTAAGTTTTGCTGATAATTCAGAGTATATCTTCAAAAGATGCTCTCAGAGACTCTTTCTTCTTAAGCCCTATTCGGACGGGATTAGTTTTACATGGGGAGGTGGGGGTAAAGTAATTATTACCAGAGCTTCTCTGTGATTTTAGTCCTGTCCGAATGTGCCATCTCGGTAATCATTACGGACAATGTCAGTAAAGATTACTGGCTTGACTTTTACCTTCTGTAAAAAATGACCTCGGGTAATACTAATCCCGTTCGAATAGACCCGCTGTAAAATGTACGGTAAAATTCGTCATTTCCTGTTTAAAAGTAGTTTTACCTGGCGCGTTTTGCAAGCATGGAATTAACTTTGAAGAAGCATTCGGTTGCGCTTGTAGGTGGTGAGACAACTCTGTTGCAAACCTCCAGTGTTTTCTGGAGTTGTTTTTGTTGTTGTTTTGTTGGTTTGATACCATTTAAAGCAAAAGAAGATCGAAAGCACTTATTAGAGGCACAAAACTTCTTTTAGCTCTAGGTAAGTGTCTATTACCTACACAATACAATCAGAACTGTTAGACTGGACCTAACTGCTTTATATAACATGTGTGTATATATATATATATAACAGGAAGCAACGTCATACGCACATGACGACAAGGAGGTTACAGTGGTGCGTAACGCGAGTTACCCCTCCCACTTCTGCTAGTTTTACTGAGATGTCTTGTCCCGTGCGAATTGGCCATTAATATTACAGACGTCCTGAGGTATAATTACTTTACCCCCACCTCCCCATGTAAAACTAATCCCGTCCGAATAGGGCTTTAGACAGCTTAGTGGTCTCGGTGTTAGTAAGCATATCTTGGAATGTGTGTATAAATCCATTGTTGAAAGTGTTTTAACCTTTCATCTTTCTGCTTGGTATGAGCATCTAAATTGCAGACTCAAGTACAAATGATCTAGAATTATATCTATGGCAGACAAAATAATTGGAAGGCCTCAGAACCATCTAATACAATTGTATACAGAAAGGACAAAGAAGGCGGCAAGGGCTATCCTTGCAGACAGTTCCCACCCTCTCTTCAGTCAGTTTGAGCCTCTGAGGTCAGGCAGACGCTATAGGACTCCGTTAGTAAATGTGTTCAAGAGGTCTTTTATTCCAAATGTAGTTAGAATTATGAATTCAGCAAGCGTTTAATTTAATAGTGTATATGGCCTGATTTTTTTATGTAATATGTGTAATGTGTTTTTGGTGTATTTGTTGTTTGCTGTATTGGTGAGCTAAAGATAATTTTCCACTCAGGTGGACAATAAAGTTTACGTAAGTAAGTAAGAAAGCAGATGGGAATCACAGGTAATTCTGAGCTCTTCTCATGGCCCTGTATATCTGTATATGAAGAGGTGGTGGAAGATCGTTGTGCGAATCTTCATCTAAACAATGTGCATCTTCTTTACAACGCTTTCCCCAACAATCAGCTCCACTCCATCCTGTCTATCTAAGCTGTCCAAACTGTCTCTCTCTCTCTCCCGGTAATGGGTCACAGATCGGCTATCCATCTCCACAGAGATTTCCTGTCACTTTCTGCTGTTCTGTTTATTTTTTTATCCCATCTATTCAGCATAAAACATGTTGCAGTTCCCAGCGCACGGCCTTCATGGCTTCAGGGAATCTCTTAGCTTAAATTGTAAACAGGGATTTTTGATTTCTTTCAATCTGTAGTGAGCTGCCTCACTGTCTGCTGTTTACATCCTAACCGTAATGGATAGGTTTGTGTTACGCTTCACGTGAAGTAGCTCTGCTTTACTCTCACTGGAAACATCTTTGATGTGAAGTCAAATATTTCTGTATGGTAAGGGTTGAGCGATCTGGCCCGAATTCAGACGTAAGTTTTAGATGGAAAAAATCTGCTTAAGTTTATGAAAAATATACACAATACAACGCGCTCTGGGATCGCTTTATCTATGAAAATGTTGCTATAGTTTTTTAAGAAAACTAACGATCTTATATAAGGTTACTATATTTAATTTAAGGGTTACCGTAATTTTGTTTTGATCTGTAATTTTTCAAGTAAAAAAAAATGTAGGAACAGAGCTCAAACAGCTGTTATATTGAAGAGGAACACTAGCTGTTCCCACCACTGCATGATGGGACGCATGCCTGCTTGTATGCATAATTGCGTATGTTCACACTGGGTTTCAATAACAAATCCATGTGGATAAGATGAAACACTGGATCCCAAAATGACGACAGATCAGTGTGAGCCGTCAAAATGCATTATACACCCAAACTGACTCACGCAGACTCCGACTGAACATAAACCCAGCTGGAACCAGTCTCTGTGATATACACACACTAAAACACACATACACAGAGAGAGTGTGTGTGTCATTACCACGCCGAGCTTCAGGGTAGAACATAAAAACATCCCTTTACAAGACAATCAGAGCTCAAAGGGCAAAACCAGAGAGCAGGGAAAAAGCATGTTTGGAGGACATTTCCAGAAAGGTCACGGACGTCCTACAGTACCTGCCGTCTCTCAGACCTTACCTGACTTATGCTGCTTTGGCTTTTTCAAGCCCATATGTTGTTATTTTTGTTCTGTGCAACACAAAAGGAGGAATTTTACCTTACATCTTTACATATTTG
The DNA here is from genome assembly GCA_019155185.1 of Beaufortia kweichowensis. Taxonomy (NCBI): domain Eukaryota; kingdom Metazoa; phylum Chordata; class Actinopteri; order Cypriniformes; family Gastromyzontidae; genus Beaufortia; species Beaufortia kweichowensis. The sequence continues at coordinate 16,991,882 of CM032802.1, forward strand.
CCGACCATCATACATGAAGCTTTTAAATAAAACATGCCGCCTGTGACGCAGGTTAGACGTCAATGACATGAAATGTCATTGGTTAAAGCTTTTCATGACCGAATGTCATTGACATTGATTTAACAACCTGTTAACGGTCACCGTTCCTCAGGAGGAACACCTACGTTATTTCTCTATTCACTTTAATATTTAATATTTCATAGTTGAGCTTTATTTCAATCACGACAAACTATAAATTGATGGAAATGTATAAGAATCAAGATGAAATATTTGACAAATGTTCATAACAATAAACAGTTTGTATCTACTCTGTATAAATGTCGCAAAGCAGCTTTACAGTAAATAAATATAAGATTATATATATTTAAAATGATTTATTTATTGCACATATAATGCAGTAGGACCATAACATGTAATGCTCACCACATATCAGTTTTCTTGTAGAAAGTGTTCGCTCAAATTTAAGATGCACATCACCAGCCGTTATTAACGAGCGTGTTTGCATCAGGCCATGTAATCTTTACAGAGAGCATAATTATAGGCTCCGCTGTTAAACTTGGTCATATACATGCACATACTGTACATGACAGGCCTTCAGTCTGCTTTTATCAGCGGTTTCATCCGATCCATCACACCTCCACACAGCCTGACATGGACGAATGCGTCCACAGCTCACTGCCTGTTAGCAAAGAGACATTTCCTCCAGTCTCTGCTATAACAACAGGCTTTACAGATGAAGAGACCGATGGCGTTTTGTGTTTAATAGCGCGTTACAAATAGTGGGTGGCTGCGTGTGTTTTTCAGACGCGTGTGGGTGAGCGAGGCTTTGTGGAAAGGCAGTTTACTTCTATTATTAGTTGACATTGCGTCAGCTTGATTTTTACGTTCAGTAATAAGGCAAATCGCACCTTTTATAGTGCTAATACAGTCTCAAACACAAGTCTTTAAAAAACAAAGAATGGGGTAGAAACTAATTAAAATGTGTCTGTTATGTTAAATGTAAAAAAAACACTGTTTATCACCCCAGTGTCTGTTTTTTAACAGGGAGGGAAGATTTCAAAGAGAAAAAGTACGTCTTGAAGATGTCTGTTTAAGGGTTCATCACTTGGAAAGCGTTCTAATCTAATAAACATTGTACAATGAGAAGATTTACACATAATCAAAATCAAAAACCCTGTGTGTTCTCATGTCTGTCATTTTGTAATCAGTTTTTTGTATCACTATGTTTGGTTTCACTTCCTGTTGTAGTTGCGTCCTGCTGTATATCATTTTTCACTTTTCTTTGAACTTCTTTTGAATTTGTTTTCTTTGAATGTCTAAATAATTTTTATTGTTGCAAAATTATTGTACACGTCAAACCATTTGTGAGGGAGGAAAAGTCATTATACCACTTTTAAGTACTTAACCTTGCTTAAAATGTTGTGGTCAAATTCCCCAGCACTTCAGGGAGGTCTGTCTATTTCCCACAAATGTGTACACCAGAAGCCCTGCTGATTACATCATTTATATAAGAGATAATGTTGATTGTTATCGCAGAATAAACCCCGACAGAGTGATGTCTTTATTCTTAATAAATGATTTTTAAGCTCAAGTCGACTCACACTACCCATATGATCCTGTGTTATTACTTTCACATGATTGTTATCCAGAAAATAACATACTGGCCAATCAGAATCAAGTATTTCAGAGCGCCGTGTAATAACTGTCCATAACTGACTTTTGCACGCGTCATCACCACTTTCTCACAAGCTTCTGCTTGAGGTTCATATAAAAGTCATGGAGCAAAACCACCAAATCATAATGTTTTTTTAAAGACTGACAGGTAATACATTAGGGATCGTCTCAGTGAGAACTTTGTATTCCTATGATAGCCAATCAGATGCTCTCGACTGGAAGACCATACTGATTTGCCGTGACAGAGGGCCATCAAAGAGACTCTCTTCTACCTTCAGCTTAACAAGAAGCCGGGGATTGTTCTCTCATCTAAGCGTAGGAGTTCCTGTCCTTTGATTCCACTCAGAGAGGATGGAGATGGAAGAGTCTTGCTCCAGGTAACGATGACAATCGCTCATCAGCCTCTCAGCGGGAATGGTCCACGTGTCTGCCGAGGAAATCAGGCCTGGTATTCATGAAGGCGGTATCTCTCTGAGCATCGATCAGCCAGTCAGATTTTCATGCGTTTCAACCTGAATCACAACATCTTAAAGAATGTGCTTGAAACGTGACAAATGTGAAACTATGATGTCATGGTTTCAGATAGTGTGGCCTTCATACAGATCTGTGTCGGCCTTTCCTTGTAGGCCGTGGATTTAGGTATAGCGATTAGTCTTTGCACGCACTCCACTTCAAACGCAGTCTTTCCTTTCAAAATTAACTTCGTTTATTAAAAGCAAAAGGTTTTGTTTCAAAAGCATTTCCAAATTAAGTTCATAATATCAACAAACGAAAATCCAAGCAAAATTAAAGAAGTGGTCAAAAAACTGTTAGTAACCACCATTCCCAAATCCAAATATTTGTTTGTTTTTCATGTCACTTCCTCTTCCGCCCTTATAGACGGTGACATACACATCCGTACAACCCAAACAGGTGAATGATAATTAACTAAATAAGCTCACAAAATAAACACAAATATGCACATATAATAATAATAATAATAATAATAATAATATACATAACTTATAATAAATAAACTCCATTTCAAATTTATAGACAAACGGCTACAACAAGATCTGTATCATAAAAACTACAAATTTGCACTAATTTAAATCACATCAAAATCTAAATTGTACTCCTGTAAAATGTAATCTGTATCTGTTGGCTTTGTGGCTCTCTATATGCTCCTAAACACTTTTAGCAGATATAAACTTTACATCTTTTTCTATTAAAAAAGGATCATAATATTGCAGCCTCATCTTACACTCCAGGGTGTATATTTTTCCAATAAAATACTGTCTAGACTGAAAATGTCTCTCCCTGTAAAAACAACAACCACAAAGTAGTAAATCATAGTTTATGGCCGTGACGTAAAACAAAGAAACCCTTTGTTGACCCCAAAAGCCTTTTAAAATTCTTGCCTAAACTTCCTGTTTTAACGGGAAATACATCAACAGGAAAAACATTGTGCTGAGATTTTATGGGATATTTAAATACATGAGATCCTCCAACACTCATTCCCGCATCTCACGATGCCTTACGTATAACTTGGACACGACTTCCTGCAAACAGTAAATATTCAGCGATTAAGAATAGACTTTGTAAGCCTTCGCCAAACTTTTACAAAACAATTTAGTGTAAAAAGCTGACATTATTATAGAAGAAAGAAAAGTGGTCAGAAATTACCAATAGCGAGGAGCAGATGTATGATTTTTTAGTAGCTAATGTTGAGTCTAGACATTCTCTCCAAGATTCGTGTTACTAAAGCAGGTAAAGTACACGTTGTTTTTTTTTGCACACGACTAGGGAGCTTAGCAGCTGTATTATTATGCAAAGGGGAGCCATACCCAGATGTGTTAGCGACTGCCAGAAAATGTAATAATGTATAAATCGTCACTGTTATATAAATACAGTTATTTAAAGACAGACGTTTCACATGTTGAATTTATTGCATTAAGTACTGCTGATGTTGTAGTCCTTAGGGTGGAGGGTTAATTGTTTTCAAAGTAAAAAAAAGGTTTCTACAGTAATTGATTACATGTTATATGTTTGCACGACTTTGTTTTCTGTGTCACTCAGCGATGTTAAAAATGACAATATCTCTCATATTGACAAGCAGCAATATTACAGAATGTTTTAATATATTAACATGTATTCATTTAGCAGACACGTTTCAAGGTGACTTCACAATGAGGAAAAATTCAAACACAAGGGATACATCATACAGAGTCATCGATATTAGAAATGCCGCAATACCACAAAATTACAAATGCTGCGTAAGCTGTAAAATAAACGAGTAACATTATTTTGAATAATAGCATACCTTCTTTCTTAAAACCAGAAACGAAGCCTGTGGTATCTATGCTAATGGACCTTCACTTGACTAAATTCTAAGGCAGCGGTGCATGTAATGTTTCCTTTGTGGAAGAACAGAAAAAACATCCTTCAAGATGGCAGATAAAAGACTAGATGACAGACTACGTATAAAAACAATGCTTTCATTATCAAACTATATTATGAAACAATGCAAACTTTGAATTTTGAATCTTCTTACACTGTCAAGCAAGTCTTGCTTGTTTGTTTTATCTTATCTTTAAATACTGTTGAACAATAAAAGTTGTAATTTTGTGATTTGGCTTGACACACAGACCTGTTTATTAGGATTTATTTAATGCATACACTAAATATTCATAGTGCATAGAGGAAATGTACAGTATGTAGTAAATCATATGGGACAAACTTGTGGTTTCTATGATCTTCAGGTTTATTTTGGATATCTAACACAATGTGCATGTAAGAACCTATAAAGTGTGATAACATTTCCAGCATTGGCTTAATTTGACTTTTCACATAATGTGATGCTATCACACTGATGAAATGATTTCTTCTTTTTTTCATCAACTAGATTGCATCATTGCAGAAAAGTTGCCAAGACACCCAAACATCTCTCCGACCAGACGGCTGTTGCAATACATCCATTATTTCAGTCAGTTAGAAATATTTTCTGTCAGAAAAAAGCCAAAAACCTTCACTGAATCTTCATTCACTGAAATACATTAACTCTGGCCAGACTTACTAAGTCTATAAACAAGCCTGTTACAGCAGAAACAAAGTGATCATCTCAGACCGTAATCTTGCAGAATTCATGATGAACATACGCAGAATGACAAAACCAGCTTTTATTGTGTCACTTTTGATATTTCAAAACATTCTCACTAGATTCAGGAATAAAAAGCACAACGATATCTGAAAGAAACTGCATAAACAACAACCAAACATCCTTTTAGCAGAACACACAACGGCATGTCATTTGGATTTCTTCAGACAGTGTCACTTTTAATTAGCAGCAGAGCGTATCATCTCGGACAAAATGCTTTTTTTTAACAAAGCAAAGGGAAGTGCTTGTGTCAGACAGCACAACTCAACATTACAAAAGCTAATAACATCTTCAAAGACCTCTGTCAATCACATATCATGAGATAAAATGCAGTTTGATATAGAATGTCATGTTGTTAGTTTTTTTATTGGTGTTTAAAAATATTAGCATCTATCCTACTCAGCAAACACTTTTCCTGAGGCTTAATGATGGCTGGTATAGAGTGAATTCAGGGCCACCTGTAATTTAGATTTTATTCTTTCCTTTTCTTTATTATCTTTGTTAACTTTAAGGTTCAGACAAAAGATGGTCACTAAAATTCATTTTATATAATGTGTTTTTTGGATGGTACTGTATATATATATGATACACTGGATGGTACACTGTAAATTGTATAGATTATATTACAACACTTTGTTAATGTATACTACAAAATGATGTACTATTAACTATAGTGAATTGATAAAACTACTAAATACTGTAGCATACTTCAATATTTACAATAATAAGTTCAAAAACACTATAGGATATACAAATTTTACTACAGTTTATTATAGTAAATACTACTGTACTACAGTATATGTTTATGTGGGTGACCTGACATTTCTGATTGCACTCTTATGAACAGCAAATAACCAGTAAATGTCAATTAATGTAATGAAATTAAAAATGTCTCACTTCACATTTATCATTCAGCCTACGTGGGCCAGAAATATTTACACAGCTCAAAAGAATTTTTTATGGCTCACTTTACCTCCATTTATACCCTATAAAATAAATAAAGTCTTAGATATAGATCTTTATGTAATTATATCTGCACTTAAATGTAATATATGTCATTTTGAATGTTAAATAAGCTCGTATTATAGCTTAATATACAGAGTCAACTATAAATAAGACATCCTTTTAGACCATCTCTGTGTTCAACCAATGGCAGATGAAGGGAGTATTACAGAAATTATACTTTGTCACTTTTAATGGTGAAATGGATAAACAGATGTTCATTTAGACTTGACTTTAAATGGTGTGTTAGTCAATAAAGAGCATTTCTCTCCACATGGACTCAAGGTCACATCAGGCTGAAGCTCAGAGAGTGAAACTGGAAAGGTCAAAGCCATATTCACATGTTGTCATTGTTATGTGGAATGGCTACACTGCTTATTTTCTAACACAGTGAAAACAGTGTAACTTGTTTCCTAGGGACATGATTAAAACCTTTTATTGTGTAACTATCTCTCTGCTAAGCCTGTTGTGATTATCTCTTAATAGCCTAAAGACGATTATTGTGCACTTTAAATTCCAAGCACATATTCCTATATAAAGAAAATATAAAAATGCCATAAAATGTGTGTTTTTATGTCTGTCTGTTTGATGTGAACAATCTAAATGAAGCACTGATCTGCTCACACCACACTAACATCTATAAAAGATTACAGCAATAATCAATAATCATAACTATTATATGTAATATAATAATGATAATAATCATGTTAGGTAGATTCTTGCCAAAGAATGAATAAAAAGTAGACTAAAATATATCAAAAAAACATTATACAATACCATTACACAGCGCTCTGGAATACTGGATTCTGATTGGCCAGTCGTGACATTCCAAGGTATGTTATTCCCCAATATCAACCTCTCAAAACTGATTACACAGACACATCATGGTCAACTTGACCTTAAAAATAATTTACTAACTAATAACATGCCTAATTAATAACAAATATGAGAGTATATAACAACTGATTAAACCAAATTGCATGTTTGTTTTGTTTGAACTTTGTGTCTTGGCCAACAGTTGTGTTTGTATTTGGTACAAATAAGCTAATAACATTTCAAAACAATATTTATAAAGTACTTCTTTGGCAAGACATGTAAAAAGTTTCACGTCAGAATCACGCTGTCAGGGTTAATTTTGTGATACTAACCAGCTAGCTGTACTTGCCATTATACTTTCTTTACTTCTTGCAATATTATGCACAGAGCCCTACAAGAAAATTCATTAATTTAATTGTGAAGTTTCTAACTGAATGTCAGTAATTGACTTAGTAATAAGATATCAATGTATGTGTAGGTTAAATGACATGCAGAAGACAAAACATTCAATCATTCATCGCAATTACTTGTATAATTAATCTTTGGCAAAAATGTCATGATCGTGACAGCTCCACCATCCACAATTAAATCCTTCGGATTAATTAGTTTCTCGAGTCGGCGTCTTACTGATACAAACATAAAAACACAGTCAATGTCAGTGAGAAAAGTTATCAGCTGGAGGAGAGGACAAGGTTACACAACATTGTTTACAGCACATTTCCTGTAGAAAAGTCCCCAGAGGGATGATCTTACTCACATAAACACATACAGATCCCAGAAGAACAGTGAAATTCAAACAAAGATCTTACTAATGCAGAGAGAGAGAAAACGTCTTTAAATGCAGCCGTGTTTGGTGCTTTTCAAAAAAGTGAGGAAGTCCAGACTACCTTATCATTGCCAAAATGTCTGTTTCTCCTTTTTATTTTGGTGTCTGCAGTATTGCTTTTCTAGACAGATTACATAACAACAATATATAAAATAGCTTTACTGTATTTTTATAGCAATAACAAATAGCAAAAGGCCACAGAGGCCTATCCGGTGGCATTGCCGTTTATCGCAATGGTAGTTGGTACGCTGTCATATTTGCTCATTGGCACTCACGCTAAATCCCACATTACAATACATATCTATACATCCTATATCACATTCAAAATGAGTCAGAATTCACCTTTTTAAAAGACACGTTTTAAAGACTCAACCTAAGGTCACTGCATTACTGTACACAACTTTTTGAAAACTAATGGTGATTTAAAGTTATTTTCTATAATAATCTACAAAGCTTAACTTGTTTTGAACCCACATTATGAAAAGAATAAGGCAATAAACTGATTTCTGATAAACATCTAAAAACACTGAAGGTATTTCAGTCTGCGCTTAAGAGCGATTATGGATATTAAAGCTTCTCTCATAACTTCCTATCCCACTTACATACACATCATTATATTTAACGTGGACAAAAATTCAGCCCTGTCATCATTCTTATTCAGAGCTGTAGACCACTAATCATCTTCATAAGGCAAAAGGTCTTTTGATCAGGCGGCACCTCTAACCCATTAGGGCGGTAAGTAGTCCCTTCAGATAGATCTCCACGTAATTACCTTGACAGACTCTCTGCTTCAAAATGAGACGAGACTAATCATGTTTGCAGAAGGATGGCAGTTTATTTCTAAACTCTACCGCCAGGTGAGCAAATGAGGGTGGAAATAAAACTTTGAAGTAGAGCCGGATTAGTTTTGTTTTAACGTCACTCAATGGCACCAACTGCACACTTAAAGGAATAGTTCTTCCCAAAATTATGCCATTTTTGTCATCTGTTACAACATGTTAAATCACTTTTGGGTGGCTACAGCAATAAAAAGAATCAAAGCTTAATTTGGGCTATTTCATGCAAGTGTCAACCTTACCATGAAAAAAAAAGGTTTTATCAAATGTAACTGTGTCTGTGAAAACCAGGCTAAAGTCTCAAAATCAAATTATAACATAATGAGCATCAGTTTGATTTCACCTGTAAATATCATTATGATTTCAATCAGACATGTCATTACTCAGTCATTATATTAAAGATATCAAGGTTATATTTTCAAAGAATGTTCTTTACATTATGTAGGATGGTTTTTTGTAGTAAAAAACAGTAAATCACAAAAAAAATGACTTTAGCTGGGTTTTCACAGAGAGGGTCACAAATGTTTTAGCACAAAACTGCTGTAGACAGGCTAATCTTCAGTCACTGTCTAACTAACATTCACAAGGTTAACCTTTCCCAATATAACTTTACAGATGCTCATAGTGTTTCATTAGCCTTTATTATTGATTCAAAAATAATCCAGAGATCGAGTCTGAATATAAAGCTCAACAGAGCAGAGATGTCAAACTCAAAATGTCAACAAGAATAAGAAAGTGCAGGATTACCAAATCCCAAAGGGTCCCAAGCAGTGAAACAAAGCACCGCTATCCTTTCATCACTAACAAGCTATAAAGGGATGGGAAATGATGGATTTTGTATGTTTCTGACTTACTCTTTTGTAAGAGTAAGTTGCAATTCCCTATAAGGTAACAACTGCCTTTTTATTATTTATTTTATAAAGTTCATTAAAAAGCAACAGCGTAGGATAATTATCTGTTACGGCACTGCAAAAAAGGTGTAATAATGGTTAAGCAGCACACTGAGTGTATTAAATATTAAGAAAAGGCCAGAGTAAAAGCGTCACGGCAGATTCCTGCTGCAGTGTGTCACAGTTAACCGCAGGGTTACGGTACATGACCTTTCTGAAAACATGCACCCCGCTGATGCTTTGAATGAAGTGAGTAAAATGACACTGGTTACTCACGTCTGTATTATTTATTTAGCTTCATTTAACCGAAGAGAATATTGTAAGCCTAAAATGTGTTTTAATAATAAAATCGATTTTGTTTTGCTGATATAATTCGTAAAAATGACCAAGAAATATTATAATCCAAGTAAGGATAATGTTTGTTGATCATGAATATTAGTGAAACTTTTAGTACGAAACTTTTGTACACATTTTTTAACTAATAGTTTTTTCCACACACATCCACATAACATTAGGCAACATTTTATACTTCATAGCTGCCTTATTGTCTATTGTTTTAGTTTTGTCCCAATGTAGCAATTGCCAAAAACAGATTATCTATTGTTTCTCTGTCTGAGGGTCAGCATATAATATTATCAATAAGAGGAGTAGATTTTCACAGCCTTGACGTGCACATCAGATATTGCAGTAACCTTGATGGGCGGCAGTGGCACATCTTTACCCACAATCCTCTAGAATCACATTCCCAGCATTCCACACACATTTACAGTCAGTCATTTGGCAGATTATTTCATGCAAAGTGACAAGCTGCACATATTATCAGCTTAAACAGACCCTGAGATTTAAACCTGTCACCTTGTTGCAGAAAGATGGAGGATGTTTTATCACAGTAAACACATTTATTGGCTTCAATGTTTCAATTTGCTTATTTTACTACACACTTGTTGTGTATGTGCTTCACACTGTTTCGTGTTAACACAAGCCCACTCTGTCCCACACTGCATGTGCTTGCATAAAAGCTTTTTAACTATTAAAACACTTCACTTATAAATAAACATTTATGGGTTTTTTTCCAAGAATTAATTCTGTGGAGGACAGTTGGAGTTATTATTATCTGATTGTCCATGCATGCCTGTCAAGCTAAATTTTCCAAGGCAATAAGTAAGCAAAAACCATACGAGAGGTTAGTGCTTTATCGTGAATATGTCAAAGCTAAAGAGCGTTTTTAGGCACAACCCTTCAAGCCTTTATGAAACGGTTACCGCACAATACAAATATTAAAGCGTAAAAATATGCATCAATGCAACTTTCATGAAGTGAAAGGAAAACATTGTCTCTGAGTGACCGTGATGTTGTTAATGATGCTGTGCAGTGATACACAGAATCATTGGGAGAAGTGCTCATAACTGTGATTTATCATAAATAAAACACAGAATCAAGGACTGAAACTAATTTAAATTTCAGTATCTTTCTCACACAAACCTATCCCAAAGAAAAAACTGACTTTATTCTTTTTTCGCGCTGAAATCACATGACTAACAGGTAACAAACCACATGCTTGACAGTGATAAACTACAATGTGAATCACAGTAGCCCCTGTGTATCTGTGACCTCAATCTGTGAAGCATTTGTCATTTATAACCTCAGATAAACCGAGAACTGATACAAACACTCAAGCATGAACTGAGATAGACACGCACCCCCACAAACACCTAGCAGAAAACAAATGAAAAACAATATAAATTCTAATAGTATTTCTAGTGTATGTCTAATGGTTTATCATTAAAACATTACAAAATAACTTTGTGTTTTGTGTTTTATTCCAGTAGAATTTCATTGTGTCCTACTGGTTTCCACTAACAGATTAACCAAACGCCTTACCAGTTGAGATCATTTTACTGAGTTTCCATTACAAAACCAATACAATTTTCATGTAAATCATATGCCTAATTAGTTTGTGTGATTTTCCATTGTTCATTTCATCATTAAAACTACGTATGATCACAGTTTATTATAGTTTTTAAACATTTTGGCAATATGATTAAAATTTCATGACATTTTTTAATTTAACACAATCAGATAAGCACATAACTGCTAATGAGGAATTGCACATGAAGTATGCACTTCATATGCACCTCGTGTCAAACACTAATTAGTTGCCTACATAGACACCATCATTACAACGCGCACTTACAGTACAGGCGCGTATATGATGCCCTGCAATGCTGTCTATGTAGACATCTATCATCGAGTTAAGACACATTTAACATGAATAGCGCTATGAGAGGTGTGCATTGTTGTGTACTCACTCTTTAGCGCGTTTATCAGCTGGTTTCCGTCTTTTATCAAATCTTTGATAAACTTGTTGGTTCGGTCTAGCTCGATTTCATGGCATTTGAGTCTTTCTCTGAAATCCGGACTGTCCAGAAAAGAGTCACTGAACTCTAGTGTCGGCAGTCCCATCATGAGATCTCTAACACAGTTAACGCAATGCAGCTCAGTGGTTTCTCACACAGCTCATCTTCTTTCCTATCATCCTCATCATGAAAGTGTGTGTGTGTGTGTGTGAAAGTTAGTCTTTCCTCTCTTCACTTCCGCGCTCTGAGCGAAACTTTCATGAGCCCAAACTTTCTCCAACAGCTCAAAATTGAGCTCACGAGACTCCTGCTGGTTACATTAAACAAAACACATCCTGAACTAAAACCTTTACAACTTTATAAGTTTAGCCTTTTACTGCACTTCAGGTCATGATTTATTTACCGTAACTGTCCAAACTTTCTTTCATACCATTTTTAACATTACGACACTCTTTCATTCAGTATGTGAGATAGCATACACTCATCACAGCTGATATGTTGTAATGACTATTCATATTTCAACTGTTGAACATGAATTATTGATCTAATTATATTAGTTAATGACTTTTGAATTAAAATTATGAACATGTCTTGGATTGGTTTTCGGCATTTCTATTCAAGGTTTTAGTAAATAATTTGATTTCAAAAACATTTTTTATTATTATTATTATTAATAATAATATATAATAATAACAATAATGTTTACGAGATGAAGAAAATGTAAGTGGTGCTTTCGAGTGGCAAAACTCAGACCGCAATATTACAATGATGATAACTGTTAGCAAGATGTTAGCATGTTTTAGCATGATGCTACCGTGTTTTGGCAAAATGCATGATGTTAGCGTGTTTTAGCATAATGCTAACATGTTTTAGTAAATTAAACCCACCCTTATGTCTCTATGACACTGTGACGCAAAGATATCTGTCTGGGCCTTTTATAATGGAGCGTCAATGGGATCGTTTGCTATGGTGCTCTAAATGGTTGCTAAGGTGTGGCTTCACAGCATCATGATGCTTCTGGGAGACTGATTGGTTGTCTGAGTAAAATGAGCCCACCCCCTTGTCTTTATGACAAAGATAATCCATCTGGGCAATTTTTTTAATTTCATAAAAATTTTATAATGGCAGTATATGGGCCATTATAAGTCTATGGGAAAATTCGGGTGGCTCTTACGCTCCAGGGGTACAGCTTACACCCAATTGTGAGGTTTGTTCTTACAGAGCCTGCCTTTTTTTCACAAAAAGTCGCCAAATATGAAAACAAAGTAAATACACTTCTGCATTTGTGTATATTAAAAATTATATCGGAAAAAAGGCCTTGCACAGACGCAAGGCATGATCGAGCACAAACAGGAAATATCAGGGCAGGTTGGCATGTGAGGGTGTAAGAGTTTAATTGCCCAAAATAAAAAATCTTTAAAAAAATCTAATATTTTATTTAAATATAGCAAAAATAGCTCCTTGTTGCAAAAAAACAATAAATCGCAAAAATTGTAATTAATGCAAGTAAATACAATTATATGTATTTGCAGACTATACCAAACTTAATACATTATGAGCTCAAAGAACCAAAAACAGAAAATAAATATAAAAAAACTAAAGAACATACAAATCAATGTATTTCTGTAGAGGATTAAATAAAACCAAAGGTGTTCAGATAATGTCTCAGCTTTATGATTTTTTTATAATATTTAATTGTCCAAAAACAAATTTGTTGTAACAGTGACCACATGCCTTTTCCCCACAAACCTTCAAAAAAGTAAAGCTTTACTTAGAAAATATTCACAGCTGTTATTAGAGACATATTCTGTGGACTGAAGTTAATGTTTAAACATAATTTTCCAATACAAAAATTGCTTATGAAAAAAAGAAAGTTTAAAATTAATTTTATAGCGCTTTGCACAGAGAGCAAAGTGAGGGAGGGAGTGGCGAATGCAAATGACGTGCCCTGCGCGCACACACGCACACTTTGGGGGTGACGTACGATTCAGGACAGCAATGGACACAGTTTAAGTCTACGCATGAGCAGAGCGCGCGTCCACTTTTGTGCGAGCAAATCCAGGTGCCAGTGGAGAGGTTTGCCTTCGTGCATTAATATTAACGCGCTCTCGACATTTGTCAGTAAAATAACGTGCACTTTAAATTGGCCTCTGATAGCAACACAGCAGCCGTTGTGTGTGACGTCACGCCTTGGAATGTTTTTCATGTCGTCATAGAACGATCTCAGTCTCTCAAGCGCTGAACGAGTTCTGTGCGCCATTCGACGACAGACACTAGCGAGAATAAGCAGCAGCCGGTAAGAAACGCAAATATTCAGCTTTAATTAGATTTAATCTTAAACGTTATGTTTTTACAAAAGCCTCGTGGGCAGAGGTGGATAGATTGTCCAAACTTTACTCGAGTAAAAGTACAGATAACAATAGAAAATATTACTCGAGTTAAAAGTAAAAGTCACTGTCTTGAAATGACTAGTTACTTGAAATCTGATTATATCATGGAACAGATATCACTGGAATGACAGTGTAGTGAAGTACAGATTTAAGTAAGAGATGAAGTACACACTCTTAAATTTACTTTAAATTTACATATTTTCCAAAATATTTACTTAAGTAAATTACTGCCCACCTCTGCTTGTATTCATGTGGCGCTTTACATGTAGGAAACGCAATTATTAGCTCTCGCTTTGCGCTTGTTTCCTAACTCTGGTGCCGTTCTCTGGGCGGGACTACAGTCCTGGCCCACAAGCCCGTCCTGCTATGTGGTGGGTGGGTGCTGGAGCAGGACGGGTGGGACAGGCTGCTGTTCACCCCAGGGTTCTCATTTTGAGTTAGAAGTGGGGCCTGCACTGTAAGGTGGTGGGTGGGAAACAGGAATGGCTCCACTTTTGAAACACTAATATTAGTTTAAGTCTTAAACACTGTTTTTACACATGCCTAGTGAGCATGTGGCGCTATTGCGCATCGAGCGACCCCTCGTCCCTATCCGGGTAGCAGGTTCCTTTAGTGCCGGTGACAGTAGTTTGAGGACAGTTTTAGGACCTGAAATTCCTCGGTTTTCGAGTGACAGCGCCACATTGGGTCAACGAGGACCCATGTCTACAACACTACAGGATGGACAACAATCAACACGTGAGTTACTAAAAGTTACTAAAGTTTTATTTGTTTAACGTTGAACACAAATGTTAAGATTGTTGCCGACGTGTCTCCTTTGTTGCCATACAAATATCAGTGTGTTTCAGGCATTATGTGACTCAGGATGGTCTGCCCTAAACATCTGTTAGCAGTAACTTCTAATGTTGATTTTATTTTCTCTCTCTCTCTCTCTCTCTCTCTCTCTCTCTCTCTCTCTCTCTCTCTCTCTCTCTCTCTCTCTCTCTCTCTCTCTCTCTCTCTCTCTCTCTCTCTCTCTCTCTCTCTCTCTCTCTCTCTCTCTCTCTCTCTCAGGAAAGGAGAAGCATATTTCTTCAGTGCTGGAGACTGTAGTTTCAGGACCTGTTTTTTGAGTGACAGCGTCACATTGGGTCACGGAGAACCGCATTTCTACAACTCAGGATGGACAACAATCAGAAGGTGAGTTGCCTACTAAACATCAATGAAGTTTTGTTTGTTTAACGTTGAACAAAAATGTTACGGTTGCTGAAGTTGGTGTTGCTAAATATAGTCTTAAAGGAGTATAAAAGAACTGAAATTAATAATTATTAATAAGTTTATTTTATTTTTCTCTCTCTCTCTCTCTCTCTCTCTCTCTCTCTCTCTCTCTCTCTCTCTCTCTCTCTCTCTCTCTCTCTCTCTCTCTCTCTCTCTCTCTCTCTCTCTCTCTCTCTCTCTCTCTCTCTCTCTCTCTCTCTCTCAGGCTTCAAGGAGAAGCATATTCTCTCTCAGGGAATCAGTAAAGCAGTGATGAAGATGATGGACAACAAGAAAGGGGCTTTTCATCAATGAAGTTTTTGTTTTTTATTGAACAAAATGTTACGGTTGCTGTTGGTGTTGCTAAATATTTCTTAAAGGGTATATTAAAATACAAAGTAATTTTCTCTCTCTCTCTCTCTCTCTCTCTCTCTCTCTCTCTCTCTCTCTCTCTCTCTCTCTCTCTCTCTCTCTCTCTCTCTCTCTCTCTGTCTCTCTCTCTCTCTCTCTCTCTCTCTCTCTCTCTAAGGTGTCTGATTAACCAATCTTGTCACTGCAAAAGCTACAATATGGATTCAGAAGGTAGTTGCATCAATGAGTTTTGTTTGTTTTGAACAAAAATGTTACGGTTGCTTTTACCTTGATAAAAAGAACTATTAATTTATTAATAAGCAACACTAAATGCTAAATCAGGACCTGTTTTTATGCAGCATTTATAAAGTACAACTCAGGATGGACAACAATCAGAAGACTACTAAACACAATGAATGTTTAGCGTTGAACAAAAAACGGTTGCTAAAACTAAAAAGTCTTAAAATATAAAAGAACTGAAATTAATAATTATTAATAAGTTTATTTTATTTTTCTCTCTCTCTCTCTCTCTCTCTCTCTCTCTCTCTCTCTCTCTCTCTCTCTCTCTCTCTCTCTCTCTCTCTCTCTCTCTCTCTCTCTCTCTCTCTCTCTCTCTCTCTCTCTCTCTCTCTCTTCTCTCTCTCTCTCTCTCTCTCTCTCTCTCTCTCTCTCTCTCTCTCTCTCTCTCAGGAATCAGTAAAGCAGTGATGAAGATGATGGACAAGAAAGGGGCTTTTCTCAGTTTTTGTTCTATTCATGTATTGCTTTTTTCTTTTATATAAAATACAAAGTAATCCTTGTGCCCTACTTCTTTCTACCCTTTAAGGTGTCTGATTAACAATCTTGTGACTGCAAAAGCCATATGATTATAGCATATGATTATATTTTACCTGATAATACAATTTTAAAAAACAACACTAAATGCTAAATACTGTATGCAGCATAAAGTAACTGTAAAAAAGACTAAAACAATTAAAAAAGTAAAACAAAAATCAATTAGTGTATACTGGCATAACTTTCATCAGTGTCAGTGTAGGACTAATGCCTTGTCTCATGCTATATATATACACTAGCCAAATCCACTCCAAAAAATAAACTTTTTCATAAGGTTAAAAAACAAAACCACACAGTGTTTGATTGAGGATGAAACAAGCTTAAATTTACTCGCAGGATCAGAACGGAATAAGATGCCAGTACCATATGGATGTGCGTGTGCATCTGGCTCTTGTGCCAGGCCTCCACCACTCAACTGTTATGACTTCACCAGCCCCGCCATACTAATCAACATGGACACGTTTTCCCACGGATGGGTAGGAGCTCGAAACAATTCTGCATGCCCTGCATTTGTGTGTGTTGTATTTCATCCACCAGTGAATATACTCCAAGCCAGAAGTAAAACGAGCCCACCCCATGTCTCTATGATGTTCTGATGCAGAGATATAGCTATTTTAAAACGGTTGCTAGGGTACTCTGTTTGGTTGCTAGGAAGTGACTTGGCACCCACCAGTGATATTACTCCAACTTTTGAGTGAAACGAGCCCACCCATGTCTCTACAATTTTATATTTTTATACGATATTATAATAATGATTATTATTATTATTATTGGTTTCTGCACTGGAATGCATTGTGCATCCTAAAGCATTGTGTTAGCAACAAAGGTCAAGGGTGTAAATGTATTTGTGGCAACACGTTTCATTCTGATTGTCAGTTGTGGTAAAAAGTGCCGCATAGGTGACAACAACAAGCCAACTCAAACAGCTAAGTGATATAGGCCTGAACGATTAATATTTAAATGCATGTGAAATGTTTACATGATTAAAAAACAAAAAACTGCAGAGAAGAGGACACAGAAGAGAAAAGCTTGATGCTGAAGAGAGAGAGAGAGGCAGCATATCAATTCCATTGCTTTGACAAGATCTAGTACAGCCTGAAGGGTCATACAGTAGGATAGATTTATCTGTGTGTGACATCTGTAAAGCTGGCAGACGTCTGATGATGACCTGCAGCATTTCTCAAGGTCTGATGAAACAGGCCAGACATATGTGGCTACAATAAACTAAACCCCCACAACAACACCTGAAAGGGCTATGCCGCTCGCTCAAACCATCTATAACCCAGAAGTAAAAACTGCCAAAATCATATAAACATCCAAGCAAGGAAATAAAACATCAGAATTGAACTATCAGTCACACAGCTTGCATTGTATGTCAGTCGATGAGTATAAGCCATCAAACAGTGCACTGTTGCCTTTAAGGCGCTCCAAACAGGTGACTGTAATTATACTCTCTGATAGATGGTGCGGAACTAATGAGGCCGGGAAGAGGGTGAATTCTGAATTAATACCTTACTAAATGAAAGTAATTAGACTTCAGCCTAATTGGAGCCAGTAGAATCGGCCACAAAATACAGGGCACACGGGGATGATAATGATGGCGGATTCCAAATGAGCGTTTAGTCGATGCAAACCAGGAGGAAAGATTTTAAACACATTAGCTATCTCATTTGCATGCAATGCTAAATTGTCTTTCCAAAACTGAAATTGGCTGAGATGCAGTTAACATACAACTATCATAACATAACTTAACACACATATCACAGTCGATCAGAGACTATTCTCTAGTTTTAGTGATTTTACTTCATGAATGTTGTATTGATAGTGTTCATATTTTTACATTTTTGTATTGTGTGCTTGTGCGTTATCATGAAAAAGTCACGACTGAAGGGGTGCAGTTACTCTGGGGTTACTCTGCTACAGCTGTGACTTATTCACGATAAAGCACAGCCTCTTGTACCTTATTACTTACATATTTCATTGTAAATGTTCAGAAAACGTTGGTATAAAAATTTTACAATATTGTTAGTGAAACATTTTAAAACATTCAGACAAAAATCATTTCATATTTTGAAATGTTAGACAACCTCTAAGGAAGTGTTTAAAACCAACAATGATTTCTAGTGACAAATCAACTTTTTGAGATTTGGCAATTTTTCGTTATGTAAACACGTAAGCAGTGTTTTCAGCAGCTGTGTTCTCAGTTCTACATTTTCTTGTGTCTTATTCAGGTCTTTGGGACCTGTTTTCAGTGTTTATAAGACAAAATGCAACGTACTGTATTTAAATGACTTTGCACTGATTTGTGTATTTGACAGGATGTCAGCAAAGACATGAATAAAAATACCTTCGCTAATCATTATAATGGGCAGCACTGCAGGAGAGGACAATGCCAACATAACTGATGTCATCATCATCATCAGTGAAGAAACTTGTTTTATTCTTAGAAACCCAAATGCAAGCTGCTGGATTACGCAACGGTCAGTGCTACAGACGGGATGATTTGAAGATGTTTCAGAGTGCTGTTGATGAACCTAACACAGATAAGTCCCTCTCTCATCCTGAAACAGAAAAGCTCTTGTGATTGGTTAATGGCTGACAGATTGCTCTGCGAATATGTGAGTTATCGTAATTGTGTTGCCTAAAGGAAAATTCTGTAAAATTTGCTTGGGAAAAATAAATTAAAGGGGAATCATGCAAAAGCAAGCTGCATGAGACTGAGCTAATTACAGTATAGCCAGGCCGCCTGCAGTGCCTTTCAAAGCAGTTCACTTTAATTAGGATGATACACAGCAAGGAAACAACTATAGTCTGTTTCAACCACAAACACTCAGTCTTCAACATTTACACCACATTGTAATACCACAGAGATTACACTTACAATACACCCACATGCAGTCAAACCCACAAAAACAAATCATTATTGTCACCTGATCCGTAAATGCCATGTGATATGATGATGTCAATGCTGATTGGCTAATGTCGGCTAATCCCAAACACTTTACTAGCGTCTACACGTGTGACGTGAGAGACATTTCGTGCCTTTAAAGGAAAAATTTAATGATAATTAGAATTCTTTTTCTTATGATAATTTTGGCATAATTTGTCAAATTTATGTATTGACCATGTTGCTCTAAACTTACCGTACTTTTTACTTTTATATATTTATTTAATTATTTATTTTATTAGTAATAATAACAACATATCATACGTCATTGATTTGTGCTCTGCATACATGATATGATCAGATTTAATTTCATTTGAGCATGTTCTATTTTAGTTAGTTTAGCATACAAGTTATTATATTTAGAAGACCTAAAATATGCCACCTAAATCATATGGTTTACTGCGTTTATGTTCTTTTCCATAGCTTGACATTTCTTATTGACAAACATTTGATGAAAAACAGCTGATATATTCTTATTTTGTGTTCTATGAATAAAAAAAACATGAATTTAGAGCTGACGCGGATAGATGATGATAAAAATTTTAAGCAAACTATAGATTTGAAAGCCCTCTAATGGAAAATAAAAGGCTTTTTAAATGGCCATTGCTGCTTTTAATCCCTATAAATGGTGTATTTGCGTCATCTACCAGCAGAGGCTCACGGTCCTATTATAATCATCCAAATCCTGACCTCTTAGTGACAATACTTTAATATTTGTGTTTGGCACCTGCATACGCTGAGATGAGATATCAATGCGGCATGCAGAAACCGCGATTGATTAGCTTTCCGTGTGGCTCTGTTATTTGCTAGCCAAGCAGCTCTTGATTAGATTTCCTCAGACGTCAATGCATTATTTAGCATCCTGGCTGAGGTGTGTGTTCACAGGCTTCATCGGGTCTCCTGTGTGGATGCTTTCGTGTGGACGGGTGTCCCAGGGGTCCTGTTTGATTCATCAGTGTAATGAGCAGAGAAATTATGAGTCTGTGAAGATGCTTTAGCACAGATTTAATTGTCGCGCTTACTGGAAGGCGATAAGATCCAGAAGTGTGACTTCAAACTGCTTTGTAATGATTGCATTGTGAAAAGTGCTAAACAAATACCCAGGCAAATAAAAGTCAAACTGCTATTGAGATGGATAATTTTCTCCAGGAATTAGTAAAAAGCCCACATGCAAGGAAATTGCACATTCTTTCTTTCTTTTCCGTGTACAATGTGATGGAAAGTCTACAGAATTCTGCAGATGTGGCAAAAGTGTTAGTACTTCACTTTTATTGGTAGTTAAAATCATTATCAAATTAGTCCAAATATCGAGCTGGAAGTAAGGGACACGGAAAGTGAATCTAGACTGTTGAATTGTTAAAAATGAATGCTCACCGAGGTAGTTATGGATGTTAGAGACAATTATTCTACAGTTAACAAATATACCTTTTTCAGTTGTTGATCCCGAAATGTAAATATAAACACTGTACACACAGTTTAACAGTTAACTTTCACACTAAGAATTTTATAACAATTCATATTAAAACATACAAATGAGATTATACAAATACATACAAATTCCTGCGAGATTGTTTTGGAAAACATCACCAAATGTGATGAGTTAATATTAATGTGCAATAATGTCAACAATTGTACTGTATAGCCATGAAGTTACAGAAAATTAAACGGCAACTAGAAACAACTGTCAACCAATCAGAACGAAGAGAGGTATAATGAACTTGTGTTGTATGCGTATGAGTTGTTCTGCATGTGTCCAAACATATACTGTAATGTTATGTATGTTAACACGCATACAGGACTGTTGTGGGAGTATGGTTTCCATTCAGGCCTAGTTATTATGTAGGTTATACTGCAGAGAAATATTCCCAAAAGATCAAGAGACTGTGGTGATGTTGGGTTCAATTCAAATCAACACACTGCCAATAATATATACTTATAGTATGTAGTTATAGTGTGTTTATAGTTGAGTATCCAGGGATGGGAGAATTATCGACCAGCGCTCATCAATTATAAATTGCTCTATATCTTTCCAAACCAGTTCAGAACACTGCATACACAAGCAAACACCACATTTCCACTTCCACCTGAAAATAATACAAGTAGATTTTTGAGTAAATGAACCCTTTAGAGATAGATAGGCCTTACAGTACCCAAAGCACTGATCAGTTTTAAAGGTCAACACTGTAATAAAGCGCTTCGTTAATCCATGTCAACAATGTCACTTTACATGCACCGCATTTGCATTCAATTATTTACCGAGCACAGATTGAGTCGCTGTGCGTCAAAGGCCCTGATGATTAACAAACAAATAACTCATGCGCGTAAACACAGCAGTCCCTCTTCGCAGATTTATTGCTACATCGAGGGATCTTGCAGCCAGGATGTATCGTCTCGTCGGCTGACATTGGCCGGCGATGACAGCGGCGCGCTTTCTTCAGCGCATTGGCGTTTAAGGTAATTTCACAATTTCCGGCACTCGGCTGGTGTGCAGCGGCAGCATGTGGAGCAGTCTGTCACCAGTCGCCTCTCCTCTTGATTAATGACCCTGATTGAGATTCATTTCTTATCAATTAGAGTGTGGCATTTACTGGCAGACAACTTCCCCCCGCAACCACCCACATTTATTTGTGTCTTTTTTGTCCACAGAAAAGAGACTGTTGTTAATGACACGTAAGGCCAAGTGTAAGAAAGGTTTAATGGGGGTTGATGGTCGAGACAAGGTGGAAAGCAGAGGGATGGGGCGGTAGATCTCCACCTTAGAAAAAAAATAGCAGAATTGGTGATGTCATAAAAACGTGCTGGCTCTGTTATTGATATATATTAAAGGAGTAGTTTACCCAAATATTAAAATTCATTTACTCATTGCCATGTCATCACAGCTGTATATGATTTCATTTCTACAGATGAAAACAAACAATGAATTAATTATATAGAATGTTGTCATGTTGTCTTCCTCATGATCCAAAACCTTAAAGGCAACAATCCCAACAATCGAAAAATATTTATGTCAGATTGTCACGAGACACATAAGAACCAATGAGACTCAAAGTCTTATGTGCTGTCATATTTATTATTAGTCAGGTTTATTACTGATCATATTGCTAATAAAATATTGATTTAAAATATTTAAATCAATATCGGCTTTAGGCACGACTGTCAGTCAAAACACGATGTTCAAACAAGACAAACACACAGTTTGCTTTAATCATTTGTTATATAATCTCATACATGATATTAATTAGGTATATTTCTATCTAATATATGCAAATAAATAATTTTCATGGTCAAGTTGACTCACAGTACCTGGATGAGTCTGTGTTAATAGATTTGAGTGGATGTTAAGTGATGAGGGAATAACATTGCTTGTAATGTCACAACCGACCAATCAGAATCAAGTATTCTGGAGCGTTGTGAAATAAGAGAAAATAACATAACAGCATTTCAATAGCTGAGGGTGAGTAAATTATGAAAGAATGTTCATATGGGTGAACTGTTCCATTAACTTCTAAGAAAATGACCTGCATGGATGAGTCAAAGTTCCTCTATGAAGTTTAATGTTGCTATGATGACTACAGTAATGCTGTCTTCTCGCTGGTCTTCAAAACAGAGCTTGAGTTTATTGCTTTTCACTTTGAAAGAGCAGCCAGAGAAACACCCTGCCATACGGAAATACATTATATACAACCTGCCTTCCCTTCAGCAGTAAACTTTCACAGTCCGATCTATTACCTGAAAAGACATTAAGAAGAGGAACGGAACGGAAATTACACTAAGACTCTTACTCTTAAAGTAATGCATCCAAGACTATAAAGACAGCAATTAGAAGCCTTTAGACCTGCTCAAGGAGAAGTATGGCCTATAAGTGTTTGTTCTGTTGTTATACCTCATACCTTGACTTTCACATCGAGGTTAGGGTCAATCTGAGGCTGTGGTGAGGTCACCTTCGGGTGAATCGGTGGAGATTATCCATGCGTGCATTTTTGTTATTGGCTAATAATTATATCGGCTAATCATCGTCAAGAAATAAGAATAAGAAATATGCTTTTTAAAACTTTAGACATAGTCAGTGTTAACTTATTAACCTCTAGGTGGCGATGTTTTCTCTTTTCAGTTGGCATAGGCACGCACGCGCACACAGGTTTATTGCTACATCCCTTTGAAGTCAAAAAAGGCCATCTCGATATTTCCAATTATCAGAGAGCAAACAGATAATCCACATTTTTAATATCTTTCTGACCAACACTGAATCTCCACATAATCACACTTTAAATAATGGAGGTCTCTGAGACATTCTGTCTATTCACATGCAAACAAATGTCTCTTTGAATCTGTCCCTTCACCCTTCAGATACTAAATAGAGAAAGGTATGAACATGAAATATGCAATTTATTGCCTTCGTATCTGCAATTTGACAGTTCAGCCATGTCACTGCAGATTGAAACTATTCACTTTAATAATTATTACCTTTTTAGATAAAAAAAAAAATGCAATTTCTTCCTATTCAAATTTGACTGTCATTTGATTGACTTGTTTTCTTTGGTTTTGTTTTAGTCTATTACTGAGATAGATCGGTGCAATTTCATACAAATGTCAACCTTACCATGAAATGTTTTTACCAGATGTTTTTATTATATTGATAGATCAGATGTCAATAGTTGGTGGTTTAAATACCCATGTGAGGTCTCTCTCAAAGTTTTTAAAATTGATTTTATGTATAAATCATGATTTTTCATAGTCAGGTAAAGTGCTGTTTTCAGAATTGTCACATTCATAACAGTTCATATTCCTCATAAATGAACACATGAAAATTAAAATAAAGTAACTATTTGATGTTCTTTAAAGAGTCATCTCTTCTCCATTTGTTGGGTATTATTGCTTCTGGTTCTGATCAAGATCTGCCGCTGTGCTGAGGACTCTGACATCCCTCGGCTCCTGTTACACAACAAAATGTGTTGTTTTTCCATTAGAATACATTTAGCGACTTGATAAAACTCACACTGTTAGATTTAGGCTGCTAAATCGCTTCCTTGATTTGAATTTCAAAGCGGGCGCATGTAGCCCTGTGATTGATTTTGTGAGAGATGGGAATAGTTACTGAAACGCGTTCAGCTCTAATTTTATATTTCATTCACCGCTAGAAGCCAAAGAGTTTACTGAAGTCATGTCTGGAGGAATATTTTGAGAGTTTGAAAGCGCTAGATTGGCATCCATACTGGGATTAAAGCTGTCTTTACCCCAAAGACAGAACTCTGACTGGTTGAGCTTTCACATTTAATAAAGAATGTTATAGAGAGAATAACAGTATGTGCTATCAGACCTGGATAGAGGAAAACTTTAGAGCAAAATCTCAAAGTATGCTGCTTCTGTATCATTTAGCAGTATTAAAATAATAACTTAAAGGGATAGTTCACTCAAAAATAAAAATGATGTCATCATTTTTTCACCCTTATGTCATTCAAACCCTGTATATGATTCTTTCTTTTGTGGAACACAAAATGCTGGTTACCGGCACCCATTGACTTCCATTGTATTCAATGTCAATACTATGAAAGTGAATGAGTGCCGGTAACCAGCGTTTTGCAAAATATCTTCTGTGTTCTGCTGAAGCAAAAAAGTCATACAGGTTTGACATGACATGACATATATATTATAATTTTAATGTTTATTTTAACGCATGTTTTATCGTATTTTAATTAATCTGAAGTCATATTGAGCCCTCCTGGAAGTTGGTTCACCAGCCCGCTGGTTGAGAAACACCGACCTAAGATGACTGGCTAAACCTTGACCAGAGGTCACACATTTTTCCAAACTCTCCCTAGCAAAAGCGTTTCATGTTGACTTTAAACATCAGGGACAAGAGCCCCGAAGGGCTTCCGAGTTGCATCAGGTTTGATTGCATAAAAAGAAAGAAGACATCAAAAACCGCTCAATGGTCTAACATTTTCTGTCATCATAGCTCTGTCTTCCCTAACACACACACACTCAATTTACTGTCAATCTGTCAGGCTGTCAAGATAAGAATTAGGAGAGTTTGGGGATTCAGTGCTGTAATTGATGAGGATTTGACTCGGCCCAGGTGTGCGATGAATTTCTTCTCTTTAATGGGACTCCGGCATGCCCTTACTGGCCCATTAGAATTCACACGATGACTCTATTGCCGGGAATGAGGAGAGGACCTTGATAAGATAGAAATGGCATTAGGAGTTTTCATCAGCCTCTGAATTACACAAGGCGCCTTTAGCCCTTCTGCTCGTCCCCCGCAGGACACTTTCATAGAATCCCGGAGCCTTGAGGCTTCAGCAAACTTTTTTAATCACGACTTCTTCTCATGGTCAGATTTATAGGTTATTAGTTTAGCGTGCCGTCTAGGGCCCCGTCGGAAAAGTGCATTTAATCTGGCGGGGTAGGGCAAAACGGAGAAATTAAACCTTTGTAGGTGATATCACGCGAACAATGAAAGATGATGTCACCAACTCTGAGCAACAGGACGTAAGGGGCGGGTGACATCGTTAAAGGACCTGATGAGAAAAATCTACACCACACTGTTAGACATTTCAAAGAGTTTTTACAGTAACTAACTGGCAACACTGTTTTACAGTAACTCGGTGGTACTGTAATTAGGTAATACAGTCCAACTACTGTAAAAAACACAGTTTAACAGTACACTATAGTATTACTAATCATTTATTTATTATTTAATGTTTTATGTTGTGTGTGTGTGTGTGTGTGTGTGTGTGTATATATAAAAACATTTATAAATATATAAATACTATTTATTTATATACTTAATATCATTTTATTTATATAAAATGAATTTAAGAATTTATTTAACCTACATAGGTATTGATATTTGATTAGCAACACAAACAACCACAATGTTGAAAAATATATTCTTTATTTAAATAATTTTTTGTACAAAAATCATTTTAAAACATTCAAATTTCATATGTACTGAATTTTAATGCATTTAAATAACATTTAAACACATATACATTTTAAATAACACATAAACACACTTCTTTACCACAAGGGTGACAAAATTAACATTTTCAGATCAATTAACCCTATAGAACATCTGTAT
This sequence comes from Beaufortia kweichowensis, assembly GCA_019155185.1. NCBI lineage: Eukaryota > Metazoa > Chordata > Actinopteri > Cypriniformes > Gastromyzontidae > Beaufortia > Beaufortia kweichowensis. The sequence continues at coordinate 17,018,258 of CM032802.1, forward strand.
TCATTCATACTTTTAAACATACTGTAGAAAACTGTATCTGGACTGAATACTGGTTTGATTTAAAAATGAAAACATGACTGACACAGTGTAACACAGTCCATTGTCACTATTACCTTATAGTAGTAAATGCAAAGAAACTAAATTACATTAACATTGTCAAAACATTCATGAACTTAGATTGCTCTCTTATGAGAAGAAAGGCACTTAAGCTCCTTACGAAGCTTGGGTTTTGGGATTTGAGTTATGACCCTTTGCAAATGTTTACTGACATAAAAGCATTGCCTGTTGTTTTTATTATCAATTTAGTTTAAAAGATTTTTAAGAGTTATTGGATCATGTAATATGCTTTTTGTTTTTGTTAAAATGAAAAAAATAAAAGTATTCCTTGAACTACAAGTTATTTAGCCTATCAGCATTGCCAGATATTAACCAAATACAAAAATGATTATACAGTTGAATCAGTTGAATATTTCAAGAAAACTTTAAGACTTTAATGCAGAAAAGGTTCTGAAGTTGCCAGGACAGTGTTCAATACCACATGAAAATCTATAATTTGATACGTGTCTATGACTTTTTGCATGGGCACAAAATGTTTTAAAATTGGCAGTGTGATGGGTACAAAACTTACAGATATATATATTACTGCTAGCAACCCTTCTCAGTCAATGCAGATTCAAAAGTATAATATTGAAAGTAGCACTATAATCGATCTCTATCCTGTTCCTGTCTGCTAATAAATATAAAGCAGCTAATAAATAAAGCAGCTGTAAAATTGTGGAAACAACACAGTTCCCTCAGAAAAATCTTAGCAGAAAGCTCACGGATGCCGGAGTAAAAAAACTTCGCGAAAAGGCAGCAGTTCCCTCAGAAAAATCTAGTTAGACGTTAAAAACTCAGCTGGTGTTCACTGGAGCTGTGCAGCCAGGGGCGGACTGGCCATCGGGAGCACCGGGACATTTCCCGGTGGCCTGATGGTCATTCTGGCCTGCCGGCTGCCGCTGTGCAGTCGATCAGGCTGACGTGCAATAGGCTGGTATGCAACTGCGAATTAATTGACAGACTTATGAATCTACGAATCAGGCGATCGCGGAGTGAAAATGACACCACCACATGACCCAACATCAGTGAAGCACTGCCTAATTGGCTATATCCAGAGGCAGGCTTTATCATAGAAAATCGTGCAAAAAATGGAGTGTAAACGCAAAGGAGGAGCAGAGAGGGAACGTAAGAAAAGGAGAAAAGCCCTGGCCACAGCGCAGCAAGTTGCTGCAAAATCCCAGCCATGTTTGCCAGTAAGGGAGCAGGTTGGTCAGAATTACATTTACATTATATTTACGTAATCATTTGGCAGACGGACGCTTTCATCGAAAGCGACTTACAATAGATCAAATCTATTCTAAAAAAATATTACAAATATATATAATGATAGAAGTTTTAAAAGAGCATCTTAATGACAAACTAGCACACTGTTTTACATATGGAATACAAAGATTTTTAAATGCCAATTTGCAATTTGTCCTGGGGTGGAGTCAAATTCCCAGCCTGATTTACTGTCCCAGTCTGCCACTGTGTGCAACTCTTAAAATCCTTCCCCAGCAAAACTCTTAATGCTGCTGTGGGGTTCCTAATTTAAACATAATTCAATTTTAGTATATGCAGTGGTCAAAAATGTGCGAAATAAAACCTTTGAGTGTGAGTGGAGCAAAGAGACCGTATTTTAAAAAGTAAAGTTAATCACTGTATTTTGTGTTTGACTTTTTTAGAAAATTCCCATTTACAATGGAAATGACAGTTATCCACTGTCTTTGCTGTATTATACTGGATGATATTTTATAAAAAACTGTAAAAATTACAGAAATGTCTAACAGTGCATTCAGATGTGTGATGGAGACAAGAACATCTATTTTTCAGGCCAAGGTTGTGTAAACCAAACATGTGGTCAGTTTTTATGTACAGTAAGTGTACTCTGTTGTAGTGCTCTTGAATATATTCATGTGTTTCAAAGTATAGGGATGGTATTTGCTTTTCACTTAGTTTAACCTTGCGTTTTCCATTCTCATTTAGTTGAAATTCTTTGACAAGCCATTCAATGTAACACACGTTCAATTGAAGCAGTATGTGCAGAAACACACCAATAAAGAATTATTAGGTTGAGTGAAAGTACAGCAGAGCTTAAGTGTGTCTTGTGGCCAGAAATGTGTTCATCCCGGCACTTCTAAAGAACACAATTGATATCTTGACTGATGTAGCCTTTGTCAGAGTGTCTGAAAGCCTGTAAATATGCAAAAGATTGGAAGAGGACAAGCAACATTTCACTTCAATTGCTCGCTCCACAGAAAGTAAAGGTACTTTGGTACCAAAACTAAAAGAAAAATATAACAATACTAATCTTAATAATATAATTCTGACCAGTTAACCTGTCACTGTTCCTCAGGAGAAACACCTATATTATTTCCATATTCACTTTAATATTTTTTTTGTTACATTTTAATCTAATCATGACAAACTAAAAACTGATGGAAAGGTATAAGACCCAACATAAAATATTTGACAAATTTTCAAAGCAATAAACATAAACAAAAAAATAATATATCTAAAGAAAAATTGTAATACACAGAGTGTATTTTCATGTGTATACTCAATTTTTTTCTGTGACTGTTATCAGGTTAAAATAATTTTCTTCACCAACAAAAACCAGATCTAAAATTAATCAAAGCATCATTTCTTGTGCGTCAACAAGCAGTATGTACTGACTGTAACCGAGCGTGTGAGTGGAGTGATGCAACAGGAATTTCTGCATTCACTTCATCTCCACTTCAGGCTTTCCATTTCTATGCTCTGTGCTTTACACACCGGTAAGAGAAATCCTTTTCCCAGTGATCCAGAAGTGAAGGAAACCACAGACCCTTTGACTTGTTTCATGCTTCACACACAATCACACAACTCTGTAGTTGTTACAATGTCAGGAGGAATGGAGGCAGATCCAAACGCAGTATTTAATGATGCTAAAACAAACCAAAACAAATCCAAGTGAAACTAGGAGTAAAACTAGGGCTGCGTTCCACTCCAGTTTTAGACACGCACTTGCGAACTTCCCTAAACACTTCCCCTCGGGGAATACCTAATGACATTTTGAAGTGCATTCCACTTCGTAAAGTGGATGAGGGAAGTTTATATGGACAGACCCTCGCTCCCTCAATTTTGACCGAGGGAGCGAGTCTACTTCATATGTACACTTCAGGCACCTATATGTCCCACAATGCAGTACGTTTGTGACGTCACTTCAGCAGCTCGCGCTCACTGCGGGCTCCATTTTCCATGTGATCAAGGGCTTAGGGCGTTCCATTTCAACCCATTTCAAGTGTTCTGCCAGTAGTGGGCACTCATGCAACGTAAGCAATGATGTACATCCGAGTCAACGAGACTGAGGGAAGTTAGCGAGAGAAGGGCATAAAAACAAACTGGAACGCAGCTTAGGAGTGAAACACAAGGGATATATATACACAGGGAAACAATCAGGGAACAAGACACAGGTGCAGGTAATGACAGGAAATGAGTCCATGCAAGGGGTTATGGGAAATTGAGTTCAATGATGCAAATGTCCAGAAAAGGGAGCAGAGACAAGACAAGAGATCATGACAGTAGTCCACAGCGCTCACATACTGCTGCAAACACAAAATCAAATCAGATTCCAGGATCAGAACTAACTCTAATACACTTTAATTAAACAATACAAAAAGTTAAAGAGTTTTAAAAAGTTGAGAAAAGAGTCACTCGAGTGAACTGTTTCTCTTCAATCTACAAATCTTAATCTGAAAGCATATGCTTAAATGTCTAAAATTATTACCGTATAAGCTTCTTTCATTACAAAACTACATTTTGATTTTATTAAATGATGATCTGGACTAACTTGATCTGATGATCTGAAAACTAATAGTGTATTCCTAATAATATAATAATTTTAAACAGTGAATCAATAACATTACTTTTTGTTGTGGTATCCCAAATGTACATACCGAAATGGGCATTGTAACAACCCTAGGTCACACAATTATCACGTTTGCTTCACAAGCTGAATGTTCCGCTGATACCATCAAAGCTGTTTTGGATCGATAGGTGCACCTCAAAGTAATAGTGCTGATGTTTTCACTAAGCTTTGCTCAATGTGTTAAGCTAAATAGAAAAGGAATGTTAAATACATCCCGCTGAGCCATACCAAAAGCCCAAGTGTGGATTACCTTGTCACTGTGCCATTAAAAGTCCCTGAGCAATTTGACTGGCCGTTTATCTTCAAAACGATATGTCCTTCGAGACCTCGTAAAGACCGCAGACGGGGTTTTGCCACACGGCGAGAGTTTTAAGCAGCCATTGGACGCTAGAGTTCACAGATTGCACACGGTTGTATTTTTGACAGAAAGCTTTTATGGAAGAGCAAACCAGATTGATTATGGCGATAATAACTGAACAGCAGACCTCGCCTCATAGATCTCAAATGTTCTTTACATCAATCAAGCGAGCCCACTGTAAATCTTACGCCCTTTGGGTGTAATAGATACATCTTTCTGGCAATGATCTCACCATTTTCTTTTTTATTTTAGCCATACATCATTCCTTTTAACTTCTGGAAGATAATCAACTAATCAAATTGGGGATTAAAAAACGTTTGAGAAAGTCATTTCCAGTGCGCAATATGAACCAGACGGACGATGAACAGACTGCCGGTGACTGAGCGACATGCCCGCTGAGACTATTTCCTTGTCAATGCAGCGTCTATATGAACATCTGAGTCACCAGTTGGTTGTACATAACCAGATCTGGAAGCGTCTCAAGGGCACGGCATTTAACAGAGTGACAAAAAGCTTAGCTAAGGACTTCATTTGACATTAGAAACCGCACAGAGAGTGTGTGTGTGAATGACAGCGGCCAATTAAACATTTATGTGAATGCCAAGTTAAGTTGCCGTATACCTCAGTGTTGACCCGTGTGGCTCTCTAACCTCTACGCTCCACCTGATTTTGCCAAATGAGAGGTTTTCTGGGGTCAACATAGTAGGTTGACCTTAGAACAACATGTCTGTAGAGAAATCCTATCCTCACCCCAAAACACAACCATAACCACTAACACTAATTCACTTTTTTTATTGTACTTAGGGAGGTATATGCTATAAAGGTGTCGGTATTAAGTCTATTAATGTCAAAGTTTAGCTCATTTGGTTTGTGTGAAGGTTTACAAACTCTTATACTTCTTAACTTAAATCGTAAACCAGAATGGGATTGCAGCTCTTTTGTGGTCAGAACACAATGATGAAGGTAAATATTAAACTGCAACAAACCATATGATCATGCATAGCCTTTATATATACCTGTTCACCGTTCCTTAGGAAAAACACATGTTATTTCCCTATTCACTTAAATATTTCATTGTTGAATTTTAGTGTAATCAAAACAAATTATATGTTGATGGAAAGGTATAAAGACTCGAGAATAAATATTTGGCAAATTTTCATACCTATAAACATAAACAAGAAAAATCAAAAATGTTATTTTTACTGTAATTAAAATACCTAAAATTAAAAAATTAAAGACCTAAAAATGTTTAATAAAATATCTAATATCTAAAAATAAAACAAATTGTAGTTCAGATTTTGCATTTTCATGTATATAATTTTTGCTCTGAGATTTTGGATAATTCTTAGAATGGAAATGTTTGCCGTTACAAGGGTTTTGCTTACTTTTGGCATTATGTGCATGTGTCACTATTCTTTAAATGTCCAATGAAAATGTTGGTACTACAGTTCACAGTTGATATTAAATCGATTCACAAAAGTGATCTGCTATTAATGATAGAAAATGTTCCTGCTTTAGAACAAGGTTTTTATGTTCCAGCTTTAGATTTTCTCATATCTCCACAGATCTTGCTTTTAGCAGCTGGCGTTCCCCACTGTCACGGAGCCGATGCCTTCAGCATCGGACTCAACCCATCATGTCACCCGTTCCCTGTCACCTGCATTCTAAAGGACTCAATTTCCCATGATCCATTTCACCCCGCTCACCTGTTCACCATTTGCAATCTTGTTATTCACCAGTTATCTTGTTATCACCCGCACCTGTTTTCCTTCGTTATGGTCTTATTGTTTGTATTATTTAAACCCTGCTTTTAGTTTTAGTATTTGTCTGGTGTTGTTGTTCGTTTGGTCATGTGGGTTTAATTTTGTCATCTTGCTATACCTGGATTCTCTGACATTCCTCTGTGCCTGTTTTGATCTGCCTGTGATAACTTCCTCTTAAGTGAGGTCTGTATTATCTGTATATTCCTGCTGATGAAGTTCAGTAAAAGACTTGTTCACGATACTCTCGTGTTCTGTCTGATCTGACCCTGCACGGTAACACCCACATCTTCTGCCGATCTGTGCATGTTAAGATTTAATAGTAAACCAAATGAGCTTAAAACATAAATAAAACAGTAAAGCTGGCACCTTCTCTTTCCAAGTCGATACTCAGCTACAGTAATAAACACCTGCTGCTGTTACACTCAGTGATGCACATGTTGATGATGTACTGTTAATGTAATGCTGTAAGGAACCACAAAACATGTGAAAGGATTTCTTTTTTGGTCTTATAATGTTGTAATTGTGAGCAAATTTACAGTCCATGCTTTCCCAACAGCACACGCCGTAAGTTTGCATGTTTAACAAAGTGTGCGTGTGTGTGTTATACGGTTATGATACAGTACTTGTGAATTATGCTAATTGAGACTGTTTATCACTGACAGTAATGTGGTTGATCTTTGCCAAGGCTTGTACAATTTCTTGCCTGTTATTATTGAACGTCAAGCCCATGAAAGCGACGCAGAATACGGCTGACAATTTTACCAATATATCCCCCATCATTTATCACAAATGACAGCTGGACACTCAGTTACATCAGAAACGTTTATGCCTTTAACAATCTCAACTGTTTCTTTACTCCACAGAATCCTCAAAAGGTTATTTTCCACAGAAACAAGAATAACAAAGCGTTCTCCAGAGTACATAATTCAGCTCAGAAGCTTTACACATTTCAAAGTTTCATTCTCGCAGCAGCGTTGTTTTGTACTGAAGATGAATGTTTGGCTCTGCTGATGTATTCTCTCCCTATTTATAAAGGCATTTATTTATATATTACGTCTGGCATTTAATCAAAATAAATATATAATTTAATAAAGGAACTATTGGAATTATGTGTTTGTTGTGTGTTTGTGTCTCATCTGTCCTAAACACAAACAATTTCAGTCAGTCATTTTTTATGTTTAAAGCATGATTTTTCATCAGGTGAATTGAGGTTTTCAGAATTGTCACATTTGATGTTCTTTAAAGAGTCATATTATCTTTATTTGTCGGCTATTATTGCTTCTGGCTTGTGTAGTTTAATTCACAGAAATCCTACAAAGTGTGTTTCCTCTCAGAAACGTGTGTTTTGTTTTGTCACATTAATAACACATGTATATTTTCATTTTTAAATAGACAACTTTTGTATAAAGTGATATTATTCTGATGTCTGGACTCAACAGGACTTCATATATAAACAGATGGTTCAATATACTGGTAATTGGTAATATTGGTACGTTTTGACTGAAGTCACATCCATAACACTGCAATTTCCCATCCGTCATAAAATGACTGCCCAGTCTTCATTTATTTTCACTAAATTCCTTACTTTTATGGTAAAAATGTACTTCACAGGGTTGATTTCTTAAGATCTCAGGTCATACAGCCCTACAACTAGGTGAAATCTACCATCAAATCGTTCCAGTAAAGATCATAGACGCATCAGGCTCTGTGGGATGAACAGCCTTCGCTTTCATCCACCCCATGTCGACTCCTCCAGCTCAGCGGACCTCGGATACGGTCAGCATTTCGGACCCCTGACTGAGCTGTGTTTCAGAAAGAGAGAGTCATGCTGTGAGGCAAACCTGTGAGGAGTCCAGCTAAGCTTGCGTTTCAGAAGGATTGCTGACGCGCTGCTGCTCATTAATTGAGTTTTCTCTGTGATATATTAGACATGGCAGTGGTGCTTCGGCAGGGGCTTAACTCCCAACACAAGGCTTATCAACTGAGTCGTGTAAGGCCGAGGCCGCAAACTGTGATGCGCCGTCCTGCTTTGCCTCTGTTTATTAGATTCGCTGGGCTCTTTAGAAAGGGCAGATGCTAACTGGGCCGGCATTGATATGAGATAAGCTCTCGGATTTTAAGCTTTGAGCATTTTTAAGTTTAAAATTGAGTTCATATTTTAAATATAATGCTTTGTTAGGAAATTGAAGACATTGAAAACATAAAATATCTATATATAAGCTTTTCTTAAAGTCATATCTGAAACACAAAATTGCAGGTTACTGTACATACTGTACATGTTTACATGGGTCGAATAACAACTAGGGATGCACCGATACCATTTTTTAAAGACCGAGTACGAGTACCGATATTTTTCTCCTGGTAGCCGCCGATACCGATACCTGTTTTTTGGGATCTGCCAGTTTTCCAAGTAATGACACAGTGAGACTAATAATTTTAGGACAGCTTATCTGTAATTATGAACAACTGTAACTCAAACCATTTTTTCAATGGTTATCAATGTACAAATAATTTTCACAGTATCTAATAATTTCCATAACCAAACCAAGGGCATAATAAAATATTATTTATTATGCCCTTGGTTTGTTAACATTATTAAAATAAATTATGCCCTTGGTTTGGTTTGTTAACATTATTAAAATATTATTTATTAATACATTCTGTCGCTGCTGCCGAAGCCTCTATGCACTGAAAGTTCTGTCGATGATGTCACAGGGTATCGGCCTTTAGTTTCGGAGTGTTTTTACGAGTACGAGTACATGAGCCCAGTATCGGGCCCGATAATAACAACCCAATCTGACGTCATTTGCAACATAATCTTATGGGAATTTCTACATACTTTATGAGGTGGATAATTCGTATGATCTTGAAAAATGTGATTTAAAGAAAAACTATAATAATTATAGGGGGAGAAGGCAAACTGTACTAAAACCTACAGATGAGATACAGATGTACAAATTTGTATAAATTAGCCCCATTATAAAATACAGTATGTACGAATTCCTGTAATATTGTGTTTAAATCACATCCAAATTTCTCAAATTATAAATTGTTATAAGCTTACCATTGTAAATAAGAGTAAGAAAAGAAGACAGTTTTCAACATTATTAACATTTGTATGTTTTTAAACTTTTTTAAACAAGAAGTTACTAAAGAACCAAACCAATGTCCACAAAGTCGTGACATTGTTTATTGCTGAGTTTTGCTAGTTATATGACCCTAAAACTAACTAATTGTAAATGACTTAATTGGGTTTATACTAAAGAAGGAATCCAGCAGTAGAGTAGTATCCATTCCCAACCTCTCACAACACCACAGCAATTCCCTAGAAACCACCAAGAACACCACATAGTAACAAATGAATTGTTAACATATCATTCTGTAGTAGATGATAGTGATTTTCTGATGTACACAAATCAATTATGCAAGTTTCCAAGGGCAAGTGACTATGTTTTTGTGTTCCTCAATTAAAACAACCAATTAAGTATTTCAAAACCAATCTGTCAAACATAATAATAGTTAGTGACACTTAATGCATTTAAGAATTTAGAAAAGTTATTAGTTCTGGAACATTATGTCTAGTCAGAAATCATTCTACCATTTAATATTCTAACATTTCTTTATAAACCCGAACGGCATGTTGTTCAAGACCCAGGTTTCCTAATTATCCCCTGAGTGTCTTAACCTAATTGAATTATTGTTGGAAAGTTACAGGCAGCAGTTATCTAATATTGCTCAGTTCTTGCTTAATTAACTCAAATTCATTTGGGCTTTGTTGAAAATGACAAGCTGAAAATAGCTTTTTCTTAGTTAATTTCCTTCTATGTGTTTTTGTCAAAAGCAAACAAAATTAAGATAATCATTTAATAATTATCTAGTGTGTTGTACAGGTTATAACACAGCGGTGGTGTAGATCAGGTCAATCTCAAATGCCAACACTTAATATAAATTTATATATAAACTAAATATATAATTATAGTGTCAGTCTCCACAATTAAGACATGACGATAATTAACCCACATGTAACAGGCCATAGAAATGCTGTTCTTATAGTGTAAATGTGTAAATCTTTGAAACTTGAAAAAACCTCCAAAAAATACAAAATCTGTGTATCAAAGTAATTAAAATCCAATTTTTTTCTGTCTAAACATGCAGCATTACAAGTGCTCATCTAGTTACCGCCAAATGTTTTATTCTTTCTGGACCTATTCTCTGGTGCTCACACAAGAACTTAAAGGGTAAATCACCATTGGACAATACAAGAGAAGTCCCGTATCAAATGATTACTGCCCCAGCCATGTAAACACGGCGTTTAGGAGACGGTCAATGAAGTACCAGAGCTGACAGCTCTGAATCCATGCTTTCAACTGTAAACCACTGGGCCTGAAGCATAAAGCCGGAGCAGATGAACACAAAGAGGCTGGGACTCGAGGCTTGTAGGTCACGTTTCTGTTTGAATATCCAAAGACTGGCTTTTGTTTGCCAATACTAAAGCCAGATTAGAAGTTGCAATCGGCCTGCCTCCAAATTAGCCGCTTAAGACGTCTCAGAATGACAATTTATCTCTTGAGCTGTGAAGACCATCCTCTGAACCAGATGATGTGGTTTCTGCATGAAAAGACAGACATTATTAACAGCCTGGTTTACCATGGATCTGGTTCACTATTCACTTTAATATGCATTTTAATCTAATCATGACAAACTATATGTTGATGGAAAGAATAGAATAAAAATGTGACAAATTTGATCATAACAATAAAACTATAACCATAAACAATAATCATAAACGTAATAATAAAATCTAAAAAAATTATAAAATAGTTTTTTTAATACCTAAAATTAAAATAAGTACTATTTTAGGTTAAAATATCTAAAAAAAAATGCAGATGCATTTTAGTGCATTTTTATGTGTATGTACAGTGACAGTTATTATGTAATATGACTTGTCTTTCTGAAAGGTAATGTACAGGTTAATAATGTTTAATGCTGTATATAATCAGATTTGATTTTAAAATCTTTTCTGTCCCAGCACACATATGATTTTCTTTAGAAACAAAAAAGAAAAAATCTCTAAATACATTTTGTATTTTTATATATAACAGCTATTAAACAGTTCCCCATGACAACAGACTGTAAAGAACATGTATATCTTTATTCTAAACAGTGTCTTTGCTACATGATAATGATAACAGCTTTCACAGTATTTGCATATATACAGTATGTAGATAATCCACTACAATTCTTTTCAACGGAAAGATAAACAAACACACAGATCATTTTTCTACGGTGGCCGAGAGAGCTCAACGCGCTGCAAATTAAGAAAACACATGCAAATAGAAAAAACACCAGCAAATAAAGAAAACATCTTCATTAGTTTGACAACACATGCGCTGCAAAGTCCACAACACTTGCAGCTGCAAAGTCCACAACACTTGCAAATAGAAAAACGCGCTGCAAAAGTCCACAACACTTGCAAATAGAAAAACGCGCTGCAAATAGCACCGACCACAACGGAAATGTTTCAAGGGGACCCAAATAAGTGACGAACATTATGGCCCAGTTTTACAGACAGGGTTTAGCCTATTAACCTTAAATAAGTTCAATAAGGGCATTTAAGTGGCTTTTATAAACGTTCACTGGGGGGGGCATTACTGGTGTGCATATTGAGACAAAACTATGGCAGTGACATTTTAATATATGTCAGTATATGTTGCTTTATGTGCAACAATATAACGTTCAACATTGTGTACCATGTCAGATTATTTAGGCTACTAATATAAAAAGGCAATTATACAATCAGGATGTTTAAATAAACAAAAGAAAACTCACCTTTCAAGTCATTAACAACACTGGCGAGTAGAAAATTAAACAATAAGCAGGTCCCAGTAGGGTTCGTCACTTATTTGGGTCCCCTTGAAACATTTCACTGTGGTCGGTGCTATTTGCAGCGTTTTCATTTGCAAGTGTTGTGGACTTTGCAGCCAGCGTTTTCATTTGCAAGTGTTGTGGACTATTTGCAGCCGCGTTTTCTATTTGCAAGTGTTGTGGACTTTGCAGCCAGCTTTTCTATTTTGCAAGTGTTGTGGACTTTGCAGCGTTTTTATTTGCAAGTGTTGTGGACTTTAAAGCAAGGCGCTTTTCTATTTGCAAGTGTTGTGGACTTTTGCAAAAGCGTTTTCATTTGCAAGTGTTGTGGACTTTTGCAGCCGCTTTTCTATTTGCAAGTGTTGTGGACTTTGCAGCAGCGTTTTTCTATTTGCAAGTGTTGTGGACTTTTGCAGCATGCTTTTCTATTTGCAAGTGTTGTGGACTATTTGCAGCGTTTTTCTATTTGCAAGTGTTGTGGACTTTTGCAGCCGCGTTTTCTATTTGCAAGTGTTGTGGACTTTGCAGCGCCAGCGTTTTCTATTTGCAAGTGTTGTGGACTTTGCAGCGCATGTGTTGTCAAACTAATGAAGATGTTTTTTCTATTTGCATGTGTTTTCTTTATTTGCAGCGCGTTGAGCTCTCTCGGCCACCGTATCTTTCAACTAAAACACCAAAACTTTTTCCTATGGCTGGTGAAACAATAGAGTCTAGAAGGAATTCACATGCTGGGAAGTCAGACGCTACCCACTATTAATTCATTATTTATGCTAACTTTTGCATTTCTGCTTCATTTCTTGAACATCTGATTCTGATGTGGTCTTCTGCATCGTCACTGCACATTCACATCTCTTCTCACTTTTGCAAAAGACGATGCCAAAGACTTGATTTGTACCCATGGAAACCTCAGTGATTCTCTGCTCGTCAATATAAAAGCCACAATCATGCTATTGTCCATCCCTGAAAAAAACCTATCAATCAAAAATAGCAAAAAGTCTGATAAAAACTCATTTTTTATGGTATAAGCAGAGATTATACAGCCTTGAACTTTTTTCTTCTTGCATTTTAAAAAGATTTTATTATACTCACCACATCTGTCGAATATTATAGAGAAGCAGTGTAATAACAATTTTATTGTTTGCACTTCTGATATTTTATTATAACCTATGAAAGAAAAATAAGACATTAAAAATATCGATCCCAGAAGGGCATTTCAAGAAAATTGTTATCCGTTACGGCTCGATCTTTGGCCTTATAAACACACATCTAACATCCGAGCACGATCTTTTGAGGCCAATTTTCACTCCTTTATTTTGGCTTTCACATAAAATGTAACCACATACCTTTAAATGGCAGAGAATGTATTGTGTGAATGCTTCAGTGAGCGTTTACCCACGAGAGGGTTTTGATTTCCACACTGGAGAATCTGAACGTCCCAAACCATCCAAATGGAAGAAATTCAATAAACTTGAAACAATTAATGAAATTAAATTCTCACTCAAGCTTGTAAACAAACAAAATGCCGATAGATCTAAATAACACTTTGTGAGTATCAGACTAGTGTTGTAAGCTCAAAAGCCTTCACTGTAAGCTTGTAAGCTTTCACTGCTACAGTACAAAGAGACACAACTACGTAAAACATTTACAGCGTTTGAAGAATGTTTATATTGATCTTTTTCATACAACAAAAACACATAGCTAGTAACCATTGACAAGAAAAACAAGCAAACTTTAGTCCCCGCAATGCTTTCATGATCTTGTAGTCTTTTTTACTGTATACTTGGGCATTCAGATAAAAGCATCTCAAAAATAAAATCACTCGTGTGCATTTGGAACAACAGGATTTTCAACTTTGGTTGAATCGTTCCTTTATTTCTAAGAAAACCCTGCCTAACAAATATGTCATTTCTTAGAAAATGACTAAAGCATGGAGGAAAAGTTTTCATTAATCAGGTGGTTTTAGCCAGTAGGAGCGAGCCATGCTCAGTCCTATCCCACATCTCATTAAATCTGAATTTCCTTACCTAACAGGTTACACTGCACTCCAATTACTTTAACTAGTGGAGAGATTCTCTGTACGTTGTCAGACGTAATTTCAAACAAAGACTCTTACTTTAACGGCAGTCTGCAGTAGATGTCCTGAACTGAGATTTACAGTCTTTGATTCAAGATGGCTTTATTTGATATATTCAGCCCAAAGACCAAAGTTTTGGAGAAGATTATGTTGATGTATTGAGTGGATCATTGTCCAAGTAAAGGAAGTTGATAACGGTCATTGCCGTAAGCAAAACTCATTTAAAGCTGACTAACCCCTCCACGCCTCTTTATCGACAAACTCTATAGATCTTGTACGTGTCATTGTTGCATCTAATTGCAGCGACTCTTGTTGCTTATCTCAGAGGCATTTTTTTATTTTCTATTGAGAAATGAAATGTGTCAAACTGTATTGAGAGTTGAAATGTGATGAATATTTGCTATGCAGTTCAATGATCTAACAAGGCAGTCAGTCACATTCTGGGATCTTTGCCTATTGATATAAATGCCTCTAGCTCACTTAGTAGAGTCTTGCGTTAGCAATGCAAAGGTCATAGGTTTTATCTCAGGGATCACACATACTGGGATATGCAGTATATGCAGTGCATGGGTGCCACAAGGAGGGGGTGAAATTGCACCAAAATCTTAATCAAAACTTAGATTTGAAAATATAGTTTTAAGTAATCTATTTTTATTTATTAAACAGCAGGAAACATTTTGTTTAGAATTTTAAATGAATTAAAAAATGACCTAGGTATTTTGACAAAACTGTATTTTGTACAATGCATATTATTTTATGTGCATGAAGAGGCCTCATGAACCACAAATACCAGCCAATGTGTGTTGAAGTCCAATAATATTGGTTAAATGTGACCCTGTCTGTAAAAACCCAGCTAAAGTCATTTTTTTATGACCTTGATATTTTTAGTTATAACCTTGATATCTTTAATATTGACTGAGTAATGCCATATAGAAGATTATATATATAATATTGTTTTGTAACAATCTGTGGTGTCAGGATGCATTTCCTCAGCTATGAATGACAGAGTTAGCTACAGAAGTCTACAATTCCAAAACTGTCAAACGCAAGAGCCGTAGTGGCCTAGTGCCTAGCAGTCGCAGCTTGTGTAAAGAGGTCTGTTGACACAGGGGTGCTTTCTCTGACCCACATTCTGCTTTTTTATTGAACACAATGTGACAGAACACCAAACAAGTTTAGCATGACCAGGTTAAAAATCTCGGAGCCTACTTACTGTAGGCTAGAAATGTAGCTGTTTTAATTTTCAAACATGTATGAACTTTCTGTCTCATTAAAATCAGGGGGAACACTATCATACATGAACATTCTAAGGTGTCAGGATGCATCTCCCAAGCTATGACTGACAGAGTTAGCTGTTGAAGTGTACAATACCAAAACTGCCAAGCACATGAACCCTAGTGACCTAGAGGTTAGAAATCAGAGCTTGTATGCATTTTTATGAAACACAAGAGTACATTATGTGACAGAACACCAAACAAATTTAGCTTAAATAGGCTAAACATCTTAGAACCTACTTTACTGTAGGCAAGACAGTGAGCAGTTTTGATTTTCAAACATGTATGAACTTTCTGTCTCATTGAAAACAGGGGGGATGCTATCTGTCAGGATGCGTATCCCCCAGCAATGACTGACAGGGTTAGTTGTAGAAGTCTACAATCCCAAAACTTCCAAACACAGATACTCAAGTGGCCTAGTGGTTAGCAATAAGAGCTTGTGTACAAAGGGTTGGTGTATTGAGCCCAGCTCCACCCATGTAGATTGGACACATGTGATCTTTATCTGACCAACATTATGCATTTTTATTAAACACAGGAGAACATTATGTGACAGAACACCAAACAAGTTTAGCTTGACCAGGCTAGAAATCTCAGAAATTACTTACTGTAGGATAGAAAGATAGCTGTTTTATTTTTAAACATGTATGAACTTTCTTTCTCATTGAAAACACGAGGGGCACTATCTGACAGGAACATTGTCAGGTGTCAGGATGTGCATCCCCCAGCAATGACTGACAGGGTTAGTTGTAGAAGTCTACAATCCCAAAACTGCCAAACGCAAAAACCCCAGTGGCCTAGTGGTTAGTAATAAGAGCTTGTATACAAAGGGTTGGTGTATTGAGCCCAGCTCCACCCATGTAAATTGGACACATGTGATCTTTATCTGACCTAGAGCTTAGATCGGGCCCAACAAATCAAGCCCGACCCTACCCGGATGAGCACGTTGTGTATCGCCCGCCCGACACGTTCACTGTAATTATGAGCCCGAGGATTTAAACCCGACCATTTTAATATGTGGACGTTATAACCAGGGCTACCAGATTTTTATTTTTTTAAAGGTGCTGCTGTGCTAGATCATTTAGGCTACAGGGTGAACCTACGCAGTTATATATATAGGCTATTATATAAATACTATTAATAAATGATCAAAATTGGCCACTCAATATTAAATATTCAATTATTTTAATTATCATAGCCTAATTAAAGTTTTAATTTTATTAAATTGAACAAGCACAACATTCAGCTTTCAATCAAATATTCTTAAATATTTATTATAATTAATAATGTTACTTCAACTTGTATTGTTATTTCAACATAATATGTGTGTGAGCAACAAGCAAGATGTGCATTTGTAAATTGTGACAGCGTGTTACAAGTTTCAAATGGTGTAAGTGTGACCACCGTACCGGCCTTGGCCTCCATGTCATTATTATATTGTCTGCTATATTGCTTTTATGTATTAAATCCAGGTAATTGGTTGATGAAAATGTATTAAAATTAAGATACAATTTATACTAAACGAAATTCACTTTAAAGAAAATCTTTCTTCAAAACAATACTTAAACTTAAAACTAAATGTGCTTATTTAATGGCTAAAACACGTAGGCTACTACAGACTCTCTTTTTGTACAAATTTGAAATTTGAAATTGCTCTTCCAGCTCCATGTTGCACTTAAGCTCACAGCAGGTGTGATGCGTCGCGCGTGCGAGACTCCGAGTGCAAGTGGCCGAGACGCTGCGCATGACACGTGACGTGCTTTATCAAGGGCCCGACCCGGGCCGGGTCGAGTCCGGGCTCGGGCAGAGAATCTAAGCTCTAATCTGACCAACATTAAGCATTTTTATTAAACACAGGAGAACATTATGTGACAGAACACCAAACAAGATTAGCTTGACCAGGCTAGAAATCTCAGAACCTACTCACTGTAGGCTAGAAAGATAGTAATTTAGTTAGTAGTTCATTAATAATTAATTTTCAAACATATATGAACTTTGTGTCTCTACCTGACAGGAACATTCTCAGGTGTCAGGCCAACCCAACTCATCTTTAATAAACACAGGAGAACCTTATCTGACAGGTATATTCTCAGTAAACACAATCAGATTAAGCCTTGTAGGCTTCAGTGAGCAGTTTTAATTTTGAAACTATTGTCAGGATGCATTCCCCCAGCTATGACTTAAAAAGTTAGCTATAGAAGACTACAAACACAAAACCACAAAACACAAGAAGCCTAGTCACCTAGTGGTTGGTACTCTCAACTAATGTTCAGTAGGTTGTTGGTTTGAGTCCTCATTGTTGGTTTGACCCACATTATGCTTTTTTATTAAACACAGGCATTGTGCCAAAATTTTTGAAAATCTTTATTAAAACTTGCCAACACTGATCGTGTCGTTTTGGATAAAAGGATCTGCCAAGCATTTTTACATACCCACAAATATTTTTGTGTCATATACAACACATTGTCATATGGTTAGGAGGATATTGTATGTTGAAAAAATATACTTCAGAAAAATACCCCAAATATATAAATACGCTTTGTCAGTTTTGCACATAGAGTTTTAAGACCAGCATACATAAATACTTTAAATGAAGACAAGCAATAATGCAATTGGATGTTTGGCCAAAATCTGATTCAGTTCTGAGAAGATGCTATAGCAATAAAGCAGAACAGAAACACATTAAAATACACAGACATATACTACACACTAGGGATGCCACAATTCTCAATATAATATTGAACCGTTCGGTACGACATCCACGGTTCAATACACGCTTGTGATTTGCGGTTTTTTGAATTCCGGTTTTACATTTAAATAATTTATGTGCGTTTTATTTCTCTCCGCATTGACTGTTTGTGTGTGTCTGTAAGTCTGCGAGCTGAGATGAGGAGTAAATATTCAATCACTATGATCTAAAGAACCATCATTCCACACTTTAACATGGCGAGCGGCGGTGAAGTGACGCTACAGTACGAGGAAGCGCCGGCGTCTGCAGAGAATGTTGACAGGCTTAAAATACAGGAATAGATAGCTGACACTTTACATTCTGAATGAAGGATACTGTACTGGAGGACTGTTAAGTTTAATTAAGATGGTTTATTTATGTTTACTGAAGTACAAGTATGTTTATTTGAAATGGTCAATTCATGTTTACTAACTTCACATGTTTATTTTCAAAATTTAGGAATTAATGTGTTCCCCAGTTTGTACATGGGCTACCAGCAGCTGTGAGATGTAAAATAAAAAATGATTTTATATTATACACTACTATTGTACACTAGGAACTAGTGGACTTTTCTTTGCTTTTAAGTAAAATAAAGAAGTATTGCAATAAATGGTTTTTATTTTTTCTTCGTAACCTCTTACTGTTCTTATTGCCTAAGCATAGAATAACAAAAAAAACAATCTTATGTGTCAAGCCATCAGAACCGAACCCAACCGAAAACCGTGGTTAAAAAACTGAGGTATGTATTGAACCGTGGGCTGTTGCATCCCTGCTACACAATAATACAGCCCTTTCTCACACAGGCTATAACAGTTTCACTGAATGAACAATAGAAGGACTCACAGGCCCTCGTGTGATGGTCTTAATAGAATTCTTCAAATGGCCAGTTGAGCAGATCAAGTCATTCATCACATCCTGATAGAGACAAGCTTCACCTTGAAGGCTCTGTGAAGATGGACAGGGCCAGGATTGAAGGCACAAAATCATTTCCCGGTACTTTTTCAGACTCACTCTAGTGTGAAACTAGCGCTAAGCCGTGTGACCTGACCCAGAGCGAATCATGGTGCCAAAAAATAGTGGAGATTGTAATTTCTTCTATCTTGCTTTAGATCACAAAGCTAGATTTGTTATAAAGGGAGAAATTTCATTCATTTCACTCTATCTTCTTGAGTGATTTTAGGACTCAGTCTAGCAAAGACACCGTAGATCTGTTGTAATACCCAGCAGACTGTCTATAGTAACTAACCATCATTTTATTACATCACAGGTGCACAGAGCAGGTATACAGTAACATTATGTCGTGTGTAACATTTGAAACAAACTTTCCCAGAATGCTTTGCAGCAAGCTCAGTGAAACAATACTTTTCAAATGGCGGATGTTGATTATATTTCCAAATAATTAAAGACAGATTAGTAACAAGCTAAATGAAATGGTTGAAAATGAAATTGTACATTTTGAGGATCAGTTTCATTTAGTTGCCTATAGCATGCAGAATGTAGACTACAAGCCATCTCACTAGGATTTGGAACAGAAGTCATATGTAAACCAGATAACAGAATAAAACAGTGTTTTTCGAGTATGACATTGATTGTTCTTTAGGCATAACAAAATCTTTACTGGCTCACATAATAAAGAAACAGATCAGCTCTTTAGTCAAGTCGATACTTTTAGCATATATGGCAGAGATTTCAATATTAAGCAGTCTCATTAGCAGCAGCCTGCCGGACGATCTCCAATCAAAGCCAGTTTAGATCTGAGCCGCGTAAGAGCTGTAATCAATCCAATTTGTTCTGGACCAAAACAGGAGAAAGAATGTGCAGAGAGTCTCTCTTTGTTTTTAACCGGCTTTCATATTGTCAGCTCGCTGATAAACAGCTTAAACTGTCTCCATCGCCGCCTCAGAGGATCACTCAAATCAGATGCACAACAGACGCACAAAGGTTTGACGCTGTCAGGTTTTGCTTTAGAGGAACAGTGAAGATGTAAATGTCATACTGGAAGACTGTGTTCACATTCTCAGGTCATGTAAGGATATACATCACACTTCATTAACTCTTGGAAAAAATAAAAACTGCTGGTGAAAAATTCAGCAGGTGAATTAATGAAGCTTGTCTTCCAGGACAAAAAAATGTTATATCTGCATATCTCTTCTTTATGTTTAATAGAAATCTAGAAAATGTCAAACATTGATGATTCAGATTAAGAGAATCGTGAGTTGTTAGAAATGCATAGACTGTTAATAGTGATTTGCTTTAAAAGCAAGTTGTGCAATTTTGTTATTAAAATGCTTTCTCTTATCACAGTGCACAGATAAGTGTTTCTATAAGCCATCCATAGCTTGCCCAAAAATGTAAACATGAAAATATTGTTCTTTTTGTTATAGCAGCCCGACATGTCAAACTTATGGCTTAACCAATGGGGCGAGTGTGGGGAGGGGCCACCCTACATTTTTCCCTTTACTCGAAATACACAGTATTGTAAAAGTCAAAGTTAATGTGAAATATTTAAAACTCAGCAACCATGCAAATGTCAGCATTACCATAAAAAAGTTTTTATCAAAGGTTTCATCATACTGATAGTTTTTAAATCATTTGTTTCTGTTTAAATCATGATTTTTCATAGTCAGGTAAAGTGCTGTTTTAAAACTGTCACATCCATTACAGTCCATATTCCTCATAAATGAACACATAAAAATTAAAATAAATAACTATTTGATGTTTTCTGAAGAGTCATCTCACAGTTGTTTTTGAGATCCATAATGCATAGATATAGATAA
This sequence comes from Beaufortia kweichowensis, assembly GCA_019155185.1. Taxonomy (NCBI): domain Eukaryota; kingdom Metazoa; phylum Chordata; class Actinopteri; order Cypriniformes; family Gastromyzontidae; genus Beaufortia; species Beaufortia kweichowensis. The sequence goes on from CM032802.1 coordinate 17,039,085, forward strand.
CTGGAGCATGAAATGTTTTGATATCTGGACTGGGCTTTAGAAAAATATAAACAGATGGTTCAATATATTGGTAATAAATACATTTTTTGTGAATTCATATTTCAAGTTTTGACTAAAAATGTCACATCTATAAAGCTGGAATTGCCCTCTGTCTGTGTTAGTGTATCTATAGAAAGTGAGTTTAAAATTTTAATCTATTCATATTTTCATGCACATACTGATCTGCGTACGAGTATTTTCTATTATGGAAAAAACATTTATCTAACTCTATGGCTGTTGTTGACAGCGCGTATAAGAGAAGCACTCGACTGAACACAACAGAAGCACATTAGAATGCTAATGTCCTCCCATTTACCAAGAATGTAGAAAGAGTCAGACATAAGCTCCTGCATTCTCTATCCAGACTGCATTAAGCAGACTTCATCAAACAACCTTAAAGGCCGCACAGATTATATATTACTCCACCGGCAAGTTGCCATTCGCACTAAGAATGACAGAACAGAAGTTCAACACGAGACAGATGGGCTGGTGGGCCTTAAACCCAGCAGACATTAACAACACGGGTTTTGTTCCCATTCATTTACATATATGCAATGTGAAGTTCCCTGCTGATAATCCTCATTAGCAGAGACAAATCTTTATGGACAAAGACGAATTGGGAAAGTTGTTTATGTTCGTACCCCATGTGGATTTTTAAGATAAACTTTGTTTACTATTTTCAAAAATGTTTCACAGTTGGATTGGTTACCGAATACTGTATATGAAGATACTCATTGCATGACAAATTACAGTGGCTGAAACTCTAAATGTGAGATTATAAGAGTCTTTTTCTTTTGAAAATAAAGACATAGAGCTCATGGCCAAGAAAACACAACATACACAAATAATTTACTTAAAATGCCACTCACCTACCAACAAAATGGTTTTTTAAAAGAATAGTGTAGAAAAAAAAGTTTTTGGTAGCTTCATTGTAGTGCCATGGTATTTAAAGACATATACCCTAGTAAATATCATGTTATCTAAATATGGTAATATCAAGGTGGTATAACGAAGAAAATCAAAGTATGATGACATCATTGAATACTATGACACTATCTATATCACCTACTATGTTGGATATTTTATAAATGCCATCTTCCAAAAACATTTTTCATTAAGCCTGTACAATAACACTGGATAGGAATGAGTACTATGCAGTCATGCTTTCAGTTTTGACAAAGCCTTTTTTAATCAAATTTGTGCATATGATGCCCAGAAAAGGTTATCCAGATAAGCAGCACTATGAGAAACAGCCCATCAGTCAGATGTTTGAGATGTTTCACTCATGCAGTAATGGAGCCGGTACATCATTGGACATCTCCACACCTCTCCAAAGCTCAGAGGTTCGGCCACCTGCTGGCCTGCCTGATGACTGGATAATTACTTTGCTCTGCATCAGTGCACTCTTTCTCCTGTATAACACACCAGTATTACCCAAACCCCACGGATACCCGTCTTCAAAACCACTCACGGAAAAAGGTCACAAACGGAAAGTTTAGCTTGATAAACTCGCTGTAGTTGTCTGGAAAACAAAACGAAAAGTTGATTGTTGCATCCTGATTAAATCTGCATATTCAAATGTGCAAGATGAATTAATAGCACATACACCCCACCATCTTCTGTCTGTGTGAGTTTATTGCTCAGATTGACTCGTTTGATTAACATAAACTTCATTAGAAGGGATGTATTTTTGGAAGCATTATTCTTGAACACGGGTGGGTGGTGTTGACAGTACGTTAATGACATTTGCGTTCCTATTCCTAAAACGCATTCCTTGTTGCTTTGTTGCAGTCTGCCTTGTATCTTTTCACAACAAACAGGAGAGATTTAGTTTAAATGATCAGTTCATGCCAAAATGATGTGACTAGTTCGCATATGATGCAGTGTCACAAGACATGCAAAAATGGCAGACTTTAAGTTGCTGATGTGCCTGCATACCTGTTTTGGTTTCAATTTTGCTAAATAAGCTCAAAATATTAATTATTTCTCTCACAAACACCTTCTGTGATACTCCCAATTTTCATCCAGTCAGTTCGAATCCAATCAATGTAAACAATAATGCACCCAGACTTTCTTAACGGATACAATCGAAATATTTTGGGATATTTCCTAAACCAACTGTTGGGTTAAATATCCATATTTGACCCAATCAAGAGTCGAAACAACCCAACATTTTAAGAGTTTAGAAAGTGTGCTAGATTATCCTTTTGTTTAGTTAAACTGGATTTCCTGTTGACTTTAACGATCCCTTATAGTACCAGCTTTTATGCACCAGCTGAGCATTTAATTATGAAATTAGTAGACATAAAACATAATTACTAACAATTAGCAAAATCTAATTGAGAAACATTGAAGGTTGAATTACATTATAGGCAGGTTTAAACTAGATTGGATTGTATAAAGTTATAGTGAGGCCATAAAACAACACGCATTCACAAACTCTTTCATTAACACTCAATTAACACAATCACACATGTTCGGCTCTTTACTTCTAATAAAGCTTTCTATTCAACGCACAAGTTGCTTGAAGCAATAGTTCAGAACATTTTGTTTTTATTAGCGGATAAGAATATCACTTTATATATTCCTCTTTAGTCAACCTGGATGTGTATGCCACGGTTAATGGCCATTGATTGGCATATGTCACATGACCACAAATTGTAAAACGGCAATTGTAAAGTACTGTGTTCATAGTAAATAGTGACTTAATTTCAGTTTCTTCCTCGCATAAAAGTGGCCGAATATTTATTATACTGTACTGTATGTTTAAATACATTATGTCTTTTTGAAACTTTACAGTTTTTTATTATATAAAACATTTCAGACAATCTGCCTCCAAAACCACTCCATCAAAAGCATCTGACTATCACCATCCACCCCAACACCATGCAAAAATCACAGACTGGTCTCAGAAGCCACCCACTGATAAGAAGCTTTCAGAAAACATTAGTCTCGTTCACATAACATCTGTTTCAGATGGCAGGATCTGAAGAGCGTCGCTCCATGCCTCAGCTCACTTTCCGACCCGTCGAACCACGCGCGCCCGCTGGGAGAGAGCGCTGTAATTGCTGACGCCTCATCTCTCGGCCCTCGGAAGCACGCGGCCCTCTTTGCAGGGTAGATAATCCATTAACATAAATCAGATGCACTGACACAGACAGGTGTTGCATGAATAATTAAAGGTTGCCACATTAGCGCCAACGTAGAGGCATCCAGCGTTGTTCGGCGAGTGGGAAAAACATGCAAAATTCATGGCCACAAAACAGGTCCACTCGCAAACAAGGATAAATGACATTTATGCATAGATACATCCAAATGAGCAGCTAATGCATGCGTAATTATCATCGTCCTGCTCTGCACTCCGGTGAAACTGCACTTTGTGCGTGTAAAGAGATACTTTTGTCTACTTTATACTTGGAATTTCACTTTGGGAACCAGTCAATTTGGAAAACAATACAAACATGAATACAATATGTTTTTATCGGTTCAGATGTCAGAAGTAAATGAAGACTTTTCTCAGGTAAGCTGTGCTCGTCAGGAGAAGTTTATAGGGTTAATGTTAATATCTTTTCAGTGTAATTCTCAAACATTGTGCATACTTTGTGTAGTTCATCTAAAAGCAATGTCATTTGGTCATCATATTTGAATATTTCTGAGATTGTCAGTGAAAAATATAAACCCAAAACATTCCCGTGTTTTTGTTTTTTAAACAGAGCTCTGAGATTCTGCTGCACATGTTTTCATACAGATACAGAACAACATGAGTGAAAAAGGATGAAAGAACTTTTCCTTTAAGCAGATCTTAAGAAAAAGCATTTTGACTGAGTATCTCTAGAGAGTTTAAGAAACATCAAGACAAACAGGCAGAAAGTAAAGACAATCATTGATGTTGCTGATGGGACTCACGACTGTAACCCAGTCGATCTCTGAGCCACACGCCTGGAAACCAACGAGAAGCAGGAAGCACATGAAAAAGACCACCAAGAGAAATTATTATCACACACCCACGTCTCTGCAACGCTTCGGGTGTTTGAATAATCAAGAAACAAATCAATGTTTTTACAATGAAGCAGTTGGAGATTAAGTAATCTGAGAGCATATTAAAATGGAAGCTTAAGCAATTTTGGAATAGAGAATGATTTAAACTTTCAATTCTTCTGTTTATGTATTCCAGAGTGAATGAAATAAAGTTTGAAAATCATTAGTGCTGCTTCAGTTTGAGTCACTTACTGTAGTAGACTCTTAATGCACACATGCATGCTGGTACAACAGTTTAGGCAAGGGATTGTGGGTAAAAGCATCAAAAAGTTAAGAAATGGGATGTTAAAATGCAGGTCCTGATAGATTGTTTTCCCAATCCATCTGTGTGAGGGAAAACAATGGCAATGGTTTTAAAATCTCTTTTAAAGGTTTTAGTGTTTAGAGGGATTTCTGATGGCTTTAATTCACATTGTTACATATTTTCTTCCATTTTCTCTGACTCCTTGCATTTTTTTCTCTTAGTTGTAAATATATGCTTTAGTTTAAGTTATATTTTAGTTTCATCTATATTTTACTTGTGTTTTATCTTATACTTAAATTAAACTACATTTTATCATTTCTGCACAGTCTATAGAGTTGGCAAGATTTCATTTCACTGGAAGTTGTTTACCTTACAGAACTGTGTGTGTGACAAATACAAATCTTGAATCTTTAACCCTTACAAAAATGAACCATGGTTTTATTACAGTAAAAGTGTAGTAACTGTGATTATACAAATGGTACGCGTTTTTACACACATACCATACCAAGTTATTAAAGGTAAGACGTTAACGCATCGTAAAATAATGCAGTAACAGCATTAAACATAGTAAATTCATCTGATATTTTCATGATATTTCAATAAATTCAATATGGATTGCATATATTTATTTGATTATTACCAAATCTAAAAATTATATAAGGACACTTTGAAGAGGAACTAAATTCATTCACAAGCTAATTATGATTTCATTTTAAGGTTCTCTGTACATTTTATAAACCCTAAAGCAGATTTGTGAGCGATGTATTTTCAATGTCAGTGGACATGTTATGTTACTATTAAACTGCGAGAACTCTGAAGAAAGAAAAGAATCATTCTTGACAAACGTAATTCTCCTGAACTCAATTCTGGCCGCAACAAAGTTTGTTGATAGAACGGATCGATAGCAATCAGATCAAGAGATCTTCCCCCAGCCCTCTTCACCCACAACACAAGACACAAGAGAGCACTTTAAAAATATACATCACATTTATTTCAACTGTCACAGGTCAGCAGTGGTCTTTGTCTACTGAAGTGTTTGGGCTCAGATCCTCTATTCTCGGGTTTATCCGTCAGTTCCACTGTTGCCCAGCAACCTTGCTAGTTCTCAACGTACTAAAAATGAGAACGGAAGTTGAAAAACAGCCGACCGAAACACACCACTGTATTTTTTGTTTCTAAAGGTAACACAATGTACAAAAAGCAAGTCTGGAAATAGTAAGATTTTCGGCACTATAAAAAGTTTTTTTTTCTTCTCCACGTCTCACTCTGTGTGTGAATAAGAAAACAATGCACTTATCTCTACTGAGCTCTTTGCTTTGCTTTTTAGGCAGCCAAAGGATTAAACGGATGCAGTAATGTAATGAGGGAAGCCACATTGGCACAGAGCAGCGGACGGTCCCGGCGGCTTTGAGAACTCCTCTGGATGTCCCCACTGTAAAAAATGTCTCTTTTACGGCATTTACAACCGTCTCTGCACTTTGTACAGCACAATACTACAACGATGTCCCGAACAGAAACCTGGAATGGAAACAATTAGCCCGGAAAAAAATATGGAGGTGTTGTCTGGCGTTTCTTGATCTCTGTCTGGAAAAGATGCATTTCCCTTTGGCTGGCCCCTATAGGTCCCGTTGATGGTACAGGCCACAGCAGGCAGTCTGTGTTGCGGAGGGAGAGATCACTCCATTCACACAGGGGTGGGAGGGATCGGTCTTCAGAGGGCAGGCGATGGGAAGGTTTCAGGGTTCAGGACTCCGAAGCCTCACAAGGGAAAAGAAGGCACCATTAAAGACAGGAACAGAACGGTCCATGTCACGCCTGCCGGCAGATTATGGACGGAGAGCTGTCCACTTTTTGCACGCACTCCTGCAAAAAATAACAATGTAAATGAGATAATTTACATTACATCAATGAATTTTAAATCTACACTTGCATATATCTGGCACTTTGCAGGGCAGAAACAAATAGTGCAAACAATTTACAGTACATTAGCTTTTGCTTATGCTTATTATTATGACAGCATCAAGCAATCCTAAAAATGTGTTAACCTCTAATGTTGTTGATTCTAATATGAGTGATTAAATTCTGATGCACAATGTAAAATTAATAAAAATATGAAAATAGCCAAAACTGAAAATTCTCTCAAAAAGCTACAAAAAAAGCTAAAAATATTTACAGTTTTTTCTCACAGATGTATCGTTTTACTTCAGAAGAGAAGTCATCATATTGGGATCTACAGTTTTTGTAGATATATTTACATTTACTTAGCAGATGCTTTTATTCAAAGTAACTTACAAATGAGAAAACATTTAACATTAATTCTCATAAATTTTTTATTACATATTTTTTATTTTTTATTAAAACTTTGTTTTAATATAAAAGGAAAAGAAAGGACATTATAAACATCTGGTATAGCGTGAGAGTAAGTAAATTATACACTGTAAAAATGTGAAACCTTTTTAACTTAAAATTTTCTATTGACTCTATTGTTGCATCTAAATTTTTCTATTGGGTCAATTAAAGTTTTGTGAAATTAAGGAACTGACTGTTGACCACAATTAATAATTAACAATTGTGCAAACTTAGAAAATTATGAGCTGAAGATGTTTCACATTTTTTACAGTGTAAGATCATTTTCATATTTGGGTGGAATACTCCTTTAAATCATGATATACTGTAGGAGTTTGGTCATAACAGACACTTTACTCAGGCTTTAAATCTTTTCTTTCTCATAAAAACAGTAATATTGTTTCCATGACATTCAGAGTTTGCAGCACAATTGCAATTTAACATGCCAATAAACGCAAAACCAATTCAGAATACAAATATGATAATAACATCATGGGTTCAATTTTGAAAGTGAACATTTAATTCAAGTCAAAGACAATTTAATATATTAAGTGTAATACAAGCGTGCTCTCATTGATTCATCAGTAGATATGCTTGATTAATACAGTCGAGTAGGAAGATCTAGTAAAAAGCAACTCAACAACCAGCGATTTAATCACTTTCAGTGTAAAAGGGGCTTAAGACCAAAATTACCCACAAAACGTCTGAATGGAGTCTGCAGCTACTTTAAGTGGTTTAACATAAACTAATTGCAGAAAAGTGTGGAAAGGAAAAAGCACAGCAGCAAGAAGGATTTGTACCAAAGCATGCAAGCACAAGCAGTTATGACACAGCAGGAAAAATATCCAGAAACCTTGAACATATTTAACGGTATTTGCACTAAAATGGGTCGCTGGTCCTGGTGGTATAATGATGGTAAACTTTAATTTTGTAAAATTTTTGAGGAGCAGATAGAAACGTAATTGGCTGTGCAGTTGTGTGTGGGGAGGATAATTAAAGAGGAATTATAGAAATGTGTCTTCTCTCTCTGTGAAGACACAAGTTGAAAATGTAACGAGAGTCAACGCTTACCCGATGAGGTCAGCAGTCTGACCTGGGCACTGGCGGCCCCTTCTCCTCCTTCGCTGACTGCTCGCACCTCGATGATGTACGTCCCTCCCTCGGATAGGGTCAGGACGACGGCTGAGTTTGCAGTCCTCGTGACCTGGCTGTGGCCCCGCCCCTCCTGACGCAACAATACCTGCGACGTGAAAGGGAAACTATAGATAGCATGTACACACCGGTGTTGCGTTTAGCACTCTATCAGTGTGTGATTAAAACTGACCTTGTACCCGATGACATCCGACTCATTGTCCCTCGCTTTCACTGGATCCCATGATAAAGAAACATTATTCCCTTCCTGAATCCACATCAAGTTGCCTGGGGGTAAACTAGGGGCTGAGAGAGAGAGAGAGAGAGAGAGAGAGAGAGAGAGAGAGAGAGAGAGAGAGAGAGAGAGAGAGAGAGAGAGAGAGAGAGAGAGAGAGAGAGAGAGAGAGAGAGAGAGAGAGAGAGAGAGAGAGAGAAGGAGACAGAGAGAGAGAGAGAGAGAGAGAGAGAGAGAGAGAGAGAGAGAGAGAGAGAGAGAGAGAGAGAGAGAGAGAGAGAGAGAGAGAGAGAGAGAGAGAGAGAGAATAAAAGAGAGATAAAATGCCTATTAAATAAGAAAGGTATAAAATGTGTTCTTACATTAATGGAAATATTCAACTTATTTTTATCCCTCCACACATATTTTCTATTTTCTACAAACACACAGACAAAGCTTTTCAATAATGTTTTTGTCAATAATTTTGATTTGTTCCATTTTTATCAACACATGCCGGATCATGCCAGGGCTTACCGTTTTTCTTGGTGCCGATTCTGATAGGCGAGCTTGACGGGCCTTGACCGACGCTGTTAAAGCCTTTAACTGAGATGAGATACTGCGTGTTTCCCTCCAGTCCCGACAGCAGCATGTTCGTCTCATTCCCCGTCGTCCTCTGTTTCTTCCCCGTCTCCTCCTGCTCCATGTCCTTCCAGTAAGTCACCTGTTTCCAACAAGAAAATCTGCCTCACTCTCTGTCTTTCATTCAGTTAAGATATTCGGCAGCGATAGAGAAAATGAGATCGAGGTGCCTCAATAAATGACAAATCGAGGGTCTGCCGATTTTGTTTCATTTGGTTTAAATAACTGTCGTACATTTTGCATGAAGAGCATAATAGGCGAGCATGTAATATCTCCCGGCGATGAAATACAATAATCTTTCTCTCTGGAGGATGCAACTGTACAGTATTGCTGCCTTGAATAATTTCCTCTATTCAGAACTGTCGACTGTTGAGAAGACAATGATGAGGAAATGTGAGGGGTCATGGCTGTGAATGTTTTAAAGCGCAGTCAGCTGCTTACATGGCTATATAAAGGAAATCACACATGAGAGCTTTTTATTGTTTTTCTTACTGTAGCAATGAAACTCAACTGAGCAAAAAATAGGTTTTAAATAGTCATCTAGCAAATAAATTACCTTCTGATGTGGCCAACTAAAAAGGAACATCATAAGTGAACAACCTACATATTCAGCATATTTTTGTTTTTTATAGTTTTAATTTTTATTTAACCTCAATTCTAACATTTATCTCCATAACAAAATCCCAAATATGGAGAGAGCAATTAATGTTTTTATCAATACTATTGTGTGGATTTCTCACTTTGCCTTCCACCTTGGATTTATTTTTTCACTGAGCAAGACGTAATTTGTTTTTGACGCAAAATATGGACAGCGTAACTTTCTTGCCTACTAAATGATTTGGTGTGCCTCTATGATGTCATAAAATGCTGTCTAGCTAGGCAGCTCACATGGTTTAGAAACAGATCCATATATGAATCAATTTCTCTTCTCTAACCTCATAGCCTTGAGGTCGTCCAGGACCAGGATTGGGCGGCTTCCACGTCACCTTAATTTCCGCAGAGGAGATGGCGAACGCCTGCAGTTCAGCAGGAGGCTCTCTGGGTTCTGCATTGAAAAGCGACACACTTCAGATTCATCACGAAAGTAACAGCCCTATACAAAACAAATCACCGTATGCCTTGCTGATGATGTGTTTGGGATCCACACTTCATCTCTTGTGTGTTAACAGTCTAAAGAGATGTAAATGGTAAATTGTGAAGCTCTGTTGTGAAGAGTATTGTCTAGAGGAGGTGAGATGAGAGAAACTCGACTGTGCCATTGAAGACTGACAGGGACACAGAACATCCATCATATTAGCAGCAGTCACAGGAAACAGCGCTCTCATGGCTGGCATTAAACCAGCCTGACACGGTACGGGCACACGCTAAAACTGTTTGGTCCTCTTGATCATTTTCATCTGGGTTGTGATTTTTTAAAGGACAAAAATTTCAAAAGGCCAAAAAACAAAGTATAAATACATTTTAGATTTAGGCAGGAACTAGGCGAGCAACGGCATAAACACAGTCAACTTATAATAATAATCATTTTAACATCATTTAGAGAAGACTTAATTACAATGAATTAACATAATGTGTTTTGATCTATGCAGTAGTAAATTAACCTAACTTTAACATTGTATTATAAAGGGTTATCATTATTTTCAGAAGACTATTTACTACACAATCTCATGGTAATTTGAAAAAGCAGACTGGTGGTTAATTTGTATAAACTTGCATGATCCCATCTCGTACAATCTGCTTTTTCATCAGTACTTACTGACCTAAAAAAAGCTGATTATTTAACTTTTTGGCAAATTTTTCAAAGATGTAATCGTAAGATTATCCAAATAATTCCTTAATTGCCAATCGCACTCTTGGGATCATTAAAGTGAATATAGCTCAGATGTGCAGTATGGACAGAAAGTAAAGATATTTTTTTATAATTATTTAATTATTTTTATTATGTTAGAGATGGGGTTATGGAAGGACATTAGGTCATACAAAACGGCACTTTGTAAAGACATAGAGATCAGTTTGTATACTCAGATATCACCTGTAATTATATATAGTTATATAATATAGTCAACTTCTGCTATTGCATCTCAAAATACAGGCTCAAAACATCAGTTCAAAGCCCTGGATTAGTTGTTGTGTGATGTTCTTCAAAGCCTGAGATATTATTTTTGTCCCATTAAGTTGTGTGTTATTGAAGTTACGTAAGATAGCAGGTCTCTCACCTCCCTCGGCAGAAAACACAGTGACCACCCCGCTGAAGGGCCCGTCTCCTTTGTTGTTATACACTCCCACCCGCACCTCAAACGGGGTGAGAGGGGGAAAGGTCTCGTCCCTGTATTTATAAGTGGTGGAGTCGGCAGAGGTCACCATCTTCTCCTTCCATCCTCGCGTCCCATTGGCCCGAAACGCCACGATGTATCCGAAACCTTCTCCGTTTTGAAATTCTTCTGAAACGGGCTGAGGAAAGACATTAACGTGAGCCGTGGATTCATTTCCAGCGTGATTACATTTAAATATAACATTGTTTACATTCATTCTGATAGCATTGCTCCAAACATCTCAATTTGCTGAGGGAAATAAACATTTTTCTGCAAAGAGGCATCTGAAATTGGAAAAGCATCTTAATAATTTGCAGCCAGCTGAGCTTGGAGAAATGAGGGCAGGGTAAACGACCATGCAGCAGGTAATTTATGAAGACTTTTGCTCGGGAATTATCAGCCCTGAAGATGTAGTCTGGCCCACCGTCTATTTATACTTATTTGTGGAAAATTTTCCAGGTCGGCTTAATCTAAAGTTTTGCTCATGGCATCAGTTGAACATGAGTTTAGTTACTCTAAAAAAGATCAAATGAATTTGAGAATTTGAGTTCAAAATATTTGAATATACAACTGAAATACTGACATCTGAACTATTAGCTCTGAGAATAATAACAAATATTTAAGCTTTAAAAGCATCAGCACCAGCATTCAATTTTATGAAGCCGGCATAAAATCAAAAGTGACCTTCTTACTTTCTTAAAACGCATATCTGGTCTTATTGTGCATCATTCAAAGAAAGAAAATGTCTTTGTAATCTTTCATCAAACTCTTTTCACTCGTTCTGTCTCTGAAATTACTTTTTTCGGTTGACTTCACCAATCTCAAATGTGTTTACAAAATGTACCAAGTTACCAGCTTATAAAACAACTACATTTTTCTAATACTATAAAACGCATCTATTTAATGACGTCTGTTACCTAAATAATCAAATCCACATTAAACACATTCAAGAATTCCTTCAGAATGGATTTTTTCAGATATTGTTGTTGGTTTTGGGCTGTCTGATGATTGTGCTCTGCTGATTCATTCGTGAAACACAAGCAGAACAAATTTCTGTGTAAGTCATCATAAAACCGTTCTTATCTAAATTGTCACATTCAATTCAATACGACAATTTATGTAAGAGCGATTTACACAGCAATTGTTCCTGCTTGTGTTTCAAGAATGAAGGCTGATTTTAGGTTTGTTTACATTATCACTTCATGTTAGCTGAGCGTTCAACAACACACATCTCGCAGAAAATGTCACAATGTAAACATATTGCGTAAACAAATCTGACGGCAACTGCAGTGTATGAATATGATATCCATATAGCTTGGATATGATGAAATATGTAAAGAAATGTTTTTTTTTAAGGTAGTTCCTCCTTTAGTGACATCTTTGCCAACTCTGTGTTGAAGTCTGACAACAGTGTTATTAGTTGAACACATTTTTGCCTTTTAGTTGCTGCTAAAGTTATTTTTTTTTAGCAAATGTATAACTGTGAATTCAGACAGGTTTGTGTAGCATGTTCAATGAAAATATTTTACTATCATACTAGAAAGTAAAGAAAGCTGAACTCAATGCATCTTATATGCTATTTTACAATGCACATTACTTTTACGACCTGGTCAATCTTTAACAAAGCCACAACGTTCTTTTGGACCCACCATACATCTGCAAAAACAAACAGAAGCTTTAAATGTGTATCCAAAAGACAATTTAAATCTCCATATTTTCTTTTGTATTGCCGGTTCCAAGACAGAAGCAAGAGTAAATGGCAGAGAATTACATCAAATGTCAGTCAGTCCCAAAAGAATCCTGAAGATTTTCAGTTGTAATGAAACAAATCACTTGTGAATGTCAAGCGCTTTGATGGTGAGCCTAAACACATCAATTAAACATGCGGTAATCCAACACATCCAAGAGACGCCATAAAGTCAGAGCTTGGCATTGTTCTTTGAACCCTATCAAGGGCTTGTCAAGGGGTTTGGTTCAGGCCCTTTGGTAAATAAACTGTTCGGGTGAGGACGCTTGATGAATAACAAATGCAATAATGATTAATCTGCAGTGCGATGGATGTGATTCTGGAAATCACCTGGCGATAGTGAACCGTGTAATACTCTCCTATTGGTTCAAGTCTACGTTTCATTATTAAAAATGTTTTTTACTGTTAAAGATTCTGAAAAACTGTCCAACAGTAAAAGGTTTGATTTTGGAACAGCTATAAAACATTCGAGGTAAAGTAAATAACACAGCTTTTGGTTTTAACCGAGCTATTCTTGTAAGCTTCACAAACGTTTTAACTAACACAAATTGCTGGAAACTTGTGTACTCTCTACTGCTTACATTTGTTGATTTAAGCTGTCCAGATGTTGACAATTTCCTCCTTTTCTCTTTTGAAGAGGTTTGACGTTTACTTGATGTTTTCCAAGACTGTACATCAAACTCTGTCTGAAACACCTGCTAGGCATTTAATAAAACGCAATGCAATCTATTAAGGGAGATAGAAATTTAATTAAAATGTAAGCTGGTGGAGTTAAATCTAGGGCAAATTTAATAATTGACAAACACCTGTACTCTCCACTCTTTCTGGCAGCGAATCTGTCCGTCATGCCGTAATTTGACTGATTCCACCCGCTTCCAAATTGCCTCGTCCCCTGACAGCGGTACCCGATAAGATGCTACATCACACTAAACACTGCTTGTGCACACTTTTATTGCTAATTAAAAGTGAAGTGTGTCATTTTTGTTTGATGTTAAAACACCTTCTCCTATCCTAGTTTATTATGAAAACATGTTATTAGAAAACAGGGAATTGTCACTGGAATTTGACTTAAAACATAATAACTGTCACCGTTCCTCAGGAGGAACACCAATGTTATTTCTCTATTATTCTATTGACAAACTATATATTGATGGAAAGGTATAAGACACAAGAATAAATATTTTTTTTTCATAACAATAAACATAAACAATAAAACATATTAATGTTAATGATATTTAAAAACATTACGGAAGTCTTAAGTGGTTACCCATTGTTATTTTTCTTGTGATCTCGACTTGATTTTCTCATGATCTCGAGATCTCACATGATTTCAAAACAAGTGTAGCTAATAATTGTCCAAAATGGACAATTTATTAATAAAGTTGGACATGGATGTTTGTGAATTTAGGGACCAGCTTTAAAGTTACAATATGCCAAAAACAATATTGGCATGAGGTGGGGGGAGTGTCAATATTTCTGCAATTCCTTTTCTTCGCGCTCCTGCTGCAAAAAAATACGCACAACCCATTGCTGACTGAGCTTTTCTGCATGAGATGACCGATAAAGGGCCATTTCAGACCAAAGAAATTAGTTCTGCCACAAAATGGACTGAAACTTGTATCTAAAAATGCAGCAGGCTATAGGAAAGGCATCGCCCACAGCGGAAATGAAGTCCGTCGGCGGTCTAATATTGGCATTCACGGCGGGCATCGCACAGAAGTAGGGCGACTGTAATGGTTCACTCCATTTCTCCCGGTGTGTGTAAATCTCTCTCTCTCTCTCTCTCTCTCTCTCTCTCTCTCTCTCTCTCTCTCTCTCTCTCTCTCTCTCTCTCTCTCTCTCTCTCTCTCTCTCTCTCTCTCTCTCTCTCTCTCTCTCCAGACACTAATGAGCAGACGGGGCAGAGCCGTGCCGGGCTGTTTAGTCATTCATCCTGTTTAATAAGCAGAGCTCTGCCCAGCCGCCCGGGTCTCCAACAACCACCCAGAGATTACTGGAGAGGCCAGCACACATGTCCTGACTGCCAAAGAAGCACCTCTCTTGCTCTGTATCGTCCCATATTCATCAACATTGATTGGAGATGTGGAGCCAATTCAGTTTCCCTAAAGTGGTTAACCAGAGCGCAGATAAATGGGGTGGAGCTAAACACTATATGGGACACTTCTAGAGGACAAAATGATGTTATGTAATCATGCTGGTAAAGATTTATTGAAGATGGGCTTATTGTTTTTTAAAAGGTCAGTCTTTCAAAATGCCACTTCGTGTCTGGTGATTGGTGGAAAAATGTTGGGATGGGCGGCACATGACCTAATGATCTGTCGGTGGCAGTAGATGTAGATCATACAGACTGACACCCATAAAATGAATTCTCTTTGACCTCAGATGAAGCACAAAGTCTCATGGGAAAAAGGTAATGTTAGTGACAAACGGTGAAAAATAAAGATATATTAAATATTACATAACTTGTCAAATTTTAACCCATGATCTTATGGTATAACATAACTATTTTATGAGGTGGTGATTGTGTATGAATTCGTAGAATGCGAGTCATACAGTACACAGTGCAAGATTATCAAAGAAAAGCAGAAATGAAATCCCACTTCTAAAACTGGATGTTTCTAGATGTTGCTAGGAATGATCCGGGTCAAAAAGATTGAGAAGAGCTCAGGTCTCAATGATATCCTGGTACCTCATTCATTTAATTCAATGGGATCATATAAAAAAGTAATAATCCTGCTCTTGTTAACAAACCGCATGATTTCAGGTATAATTTCCACAATTTTATTTACAAAATGATTGTCTAAACGAGTTAATAGGCAAATAAGCAACAGTTAAGGTAATGGCCACCCAGCAGGGATGTTATTCAAGGTTATCGAATGGTCAATGTTAAGGATCTGGATTTGAACAGGAGGTTAAATTCAGCTACGGGAGACCTGGGAGAACTGCTAAATTACTGAGAAATTACAAAATTCATAAACCTGCTCAGTCATCATTACGTCCTTGAGCAAAGTACTTGGGCTCCGGAGAGACAGTCCAATTAATGCACTGCAAATGCTTTGGGTTTAAAAGCGTACGCTAAATTATATGTAATTTAATATGATGTACTACGGGTCTCTAAATAGCACCTGAAGCCCTTGTCAAGAAACCTCTTAATGCGATACAGCGGCACTGAAATAATGCAAAGTCTCATGTGCTTTTAAAACACTCCCTCATATGGCAAATATTAAGTGTGAAATGTGTTTATGGTTCTGAGCAACATCTACAAACCTTCCTGGACCATAGATACGTTATCCATGTTGTGAATATGCCGAGGGGCGTATAATTGAACCGGTGGCACAGAAGCACAATTTAAAACTACGATTACTCTGTAGTTACAGTGATAACTTTCTCAAGGGGTTATAAACTTGGGAAAAAATATTCTGCTGCATCTGGAACGAGTGTTATCTCTTTCATTTTCTCACTGAGGTATAGTTTTCCTCATGTAAAAGTGTTATTTGGATGGTGACAGTTGGTGTCTGAGCATTTAATAACCATCACCCGTAGCCTACATCTGTTTCACACTCCCCAGATAATCGCAACTTTTAACTGGCCTCGTTTGGATATCTTGTTATATTTTTCTGTTTTAAATCTGTTTACGTGCGCACAGCCAAAGGTAATTCGTCCATTAACTAACTTTTACTGCTAGTTCTCTCTTTAAATGGTGAGAAACACCGATTTGCTTGTGCATTGCTATGATTCAGATTACAAACAGATGTTTCACATCCGTCCACAGCAGGAGAAGCGTTTTAAAGACTGAAGGTTAATTATCATTTACTTTGCTTTGGTTCGCCCAAACTTATCATTTATTTAATAACGCTGCAGATTGTCTACCAATGCTATACAAACATGGGGACTTTAGTCAAAATGAATATTTTTTATATAAAGAACATCGCTCAAAAAGAGAGGCTGGCTGATTAGGATTATGAATACAGACTATATACGGAAGTGTTAAGCAGACATCCATTCTTAGTTTTTTTCTTGTATCGTTTTCTTTTTCTTTGATTTTTGGGTGATTTCGACATAACAAACGTTGTTTCTTCTCGTGATCTCGACTTAATTTTCTCATGTTTGCCACATAACGAATCATCATGTATGCGATTACAGCTTATGTTTACTCAATAGAACATGTTGTTTTGTTTGGAGACGGCAAAAGCATATTCGCTTAAGCTGAAATAGCTCGTCGGTAATGGACAATTCCGTAGTCGTGAATTTAGGGACCGTCTCTAAAGCTACACATTAATATACATGTTTCTACTTTTAACAGCATTTAAATTAAATGCATTACAGTCAACAAACAGTCACAAAACCAACTGTACAGTGTTGTCAGCTATAATGCACATTTTTTTGATTTTTGATATTTATTAAAATAAACTGTTAAATGCTAGAAACGTGTATACTTTAGAGACGGTCCCTAAATTTACATTATTGTTTTACATCATGAGGATTATGACAGGATCAGAAGGAAACAACTTTTGTTATCTTGCGATCATGAGAGAATTAAGTTGAGAACTAGAAAACAATAAAAAACAATTGCTGGCTGCTTATGACTTCCTTATGTATATGGCACAAATATGAAACAATAAAGTTTACAATCAAAACCTTGAGAAGATTAGGACTTGATACTGATTTGCTAAAATCACGTATCCCACATGAAGTGCATAATTTCACAAAAGTAAACGCCGACAGTACATTCTGCCCACACTTCCTGTTTCAACAGGACATATCAGGCCAAGATAGAAAATTGTGACCTGATGTTTCATTTTGTGTCACTTCAACCCAGACACTCATTTATGATTCATGCATTGGATTGGTTTGGTTTAGAATGGAAACAATACTAATATGTAACCCTGTGATTTACTGTTCTATACATTCAATCATTCCACATAATGTAAAGAACACTTTGTGAAAACATAACCTTGATATCTTACTTGATAAATTGACAAAATATGGCGAAATTAATGAATAAAATCAAACTTTGATGTCATCACTAATCATTAGAAGCACAAAACTTTTTTCTATAGTTCACTAGAAATTAAATTAAATAATGTTTCTGGTTCCCAATGTTCCCAAAATGAGTCACTGCCATTGAAATGAATAAAAAATGGGCTTCTTTATAACAGCACAAGCCAGATTTTGCACCATATTGCAATGAAAGAAATTAACAGTATGACCTATACAGTATACAAATGTATTAAAAAATCAAGTTACTCAAAGTAAATTATAATAGCAAAAATGTAAAAAACTATGATGTGAACAACATCTGTGACTATAAAACCCTTGCAGTCATTTATATTTGTAATACAGCACAGCCTCGAGCGCCTACTGTATTTTAAAAATGGTTACCACGTTATAAATGTAGTGAGAAAGCAAATCTTTTTTAAAAAGTTATTTGTACGTATAATCATTAAATGCTTCAGTTAGAAGATGAAATACCAGCTACATAAACGATAACAAAACTATACATCAATAGTTGGGAATAGCTGTGCTTCATGAATCATGAATAAACTATGGCTATTGACCAATCAGCATCAAGAACCTGCACTGTTTAATAAAAGAAAATACATCCTAAACTACATTAAATATGTGCATACAACTAAATCACACGTCTGCTGTTATTCATGCATTTACGACATGTAAAGTTTGCTATTCCACATTTGTCACGTCAACCTGTTTCTTGGAGCAAAACCAGTGAACCGCAGCTCTAAAAAGCTTTGTAAAGGAACCGTCTAGCAGTCCTGCCATGAACCTACAGCACTGTTGAATTCTCTTTCCATGCAGCACAAAAAGATGAAATCTATTTAGGATATAATTGCTCATCTGTTCTTATAGGTTTAGTGAACTCTAACCGTTGCAATTCTTCACCAGCAAATTGCAATGGTAGCAATTATGCCTGAACATAATTACGACCGCTCAAGTCAATTAGCTGCATGAATCCATTTGGCGAGGAACTGCGAGTCTTTTCTGTCATATTCATTAGCATAGCATGAGATCTCAGTAGGGAGTCCTTTGTGCATGCTGAGCGCAAACGTACCTCCCATGATATGACCAGCTCGTGTCTGCGACCGTTTCCTCCTCTCACACTGGCGGGAGCCACTGACGGAACTGCAAACAAGAGATACAGGGATTATACTGATGTACTCGAGTCGCACCTGAAATGTTTGAATGTCGTTACGCTGATAAGAAAATCTCACGACAAGTGGCTTTTATTTGAAAGATAGGACAAGCGCATTTCAAGCAAAACACGTACGATTATGTTTTGAATTAGAAGACGGTAGATGTGAAGAACTACATCAAGCGAGATGGGTAAAAGTCATCAGAAAGGGTTTGAGAAAGTAAAGAAAACTTTGTTTGCAGATGCTTCGTGGCTGGATATTTTGGTGTTTAATGCACCATATGCATTTAGGTGTGGATCATTTTTTCCACTGTATTATCAGTTAGTGTCTTGGAGATGGCGATAGACTAAAAAATCTTCAGTGATTGAACAAGTACAACAGTAAGCTTATAATAATTTTTATTATACGTAAAAATGTATAATTTGAGAAGATATGGATTGCATTCTAAATCCTATTGTGTAACAATTAGAAATCCAAAATGCAAGCTGTGTATTGTAAAGATATGGATTGCATTCTAAAACTAAAGCCATTTATTTATCATGACAGGTTTACTGTTCACTACTGTTACAGTCAATAAGAAAATCAACAATCTAAGCGTAACTTTACTCATTAGAGGAAAAAGTGCAGCAATAGTACAAAGACATCTGACATTTTGTTTAAAAAACCCCAGAAAACTTGCAGAGAGAAGGAAAAACGAACAGCGGCGAATGACAACGCCATGACAACGGCAATATTTCAAAGCGCTTTAAATGATGATAAAGGACTGGCTGTCATTATATTCATATATTATGACCGGCTGAATGTTTCAGAACGTGTCGAAGCTTTTTGTTCTCCATAAATAGAGAATTCTGCAGCCTCTTTGCCTGAGGGCACGAGTGCCTTTCTGCTTCGACTCACACGTGAAACTTGTTTAAATTCATGTAAGCGGCTTATTTTCCACTTCTCCTCCAATTAAAATAGAAGCAGGGTCACCCTGGATACTCAGACGGGGCGGCGGCAGTCGTAGAAATGTGTCACAACACACAGCTACACCGTCCCTGGAGTGAAGAATAAACGAGGCGTGTGTGTAAAGAGCGTTTATTTATTTAGACTTCTGGCGTCCTGTGCGAGCACATTTAGTTCAGTGATATTCACGGGTGAACAAGCCCGTGACAGATACCTGCTTCTTTAGTGCGGACCGCCCGGGAGGGGGCGCTCGGGTCCCCGGTTCCTATGGCGTTTGTGGCCACCACCCGAAACTCGTACTCCACCCAGGGGTTGAGCTCCACCGCCATGGCAGACTCCATGTTTCCTGTCACCGGCTCTGGATCTGAGGGTCATAGAGAGAAAAGCGGTGAGGAACCGGAAATAAAGCAATCCATACAGCAAAAGACTTTTTTATGGCGTCTCTCAAGATGAGAACTGTGTGACGTGGTATGCTTGAGGTGTAAACCAAGCGTTTTGTCTGAGGTATTTAAACAAAACAACAATGAGAGAAATGTGAAGTTTGCTGCTTACCAGATACAAGCCAATGGGCTGAATAGGAAATTAAATTTGTTCTTTTTTCTACATTACAAAGTTTTAGCTTTACCATCTTGAACTTTCACTTTCATTTTAACAAGGCCAGTGTTCTGTATTGTTTAAGGATAATATTAATATATTATTACTTGCTTTACAATAAATGTAAAACCTTTAAACTGCACATTTTTAATGCTTTTAACAACTACTATGGGTGGCCGACAGGGATTACTGCGCTGCAATAGAAGAAAACACATGCAAATAGAAAAACTAATCAAAATGTTTATCTACACATGCCAGTCTAGATCTGAGAGTCTTCACAATGCACACAGTCCATGCGTAATACCGGCATATTAAACAAACAAACACAGAAATCGCCGGAAGAAAAGCAAAAACAATCAAAAGCAAATCAAGAAAACATCTTCATCTGTTTATCAAGAAAAGCAAATAAAAACTTTATTGCAACACAAACAAAAACAGAAATGCACTGCAAATTTTCATTAAACAAACAAATACAAAAACATGCTGCAAATATTTGCAACACACTTTTTATTATTATCAGATAGATTATTCATATTAACATTAACATTGTTGGATAGTAAAAAGGCAAAGAAACCATACGAGTTGGATATTAGTTTTTTCTATATTTGTTTATGTTGCGAGTATTTGCATGTGTTATCAAACTGATGAAGATGTTGGTGGTTTTCTTCTGTTGCAGCACATTCGGCCACCATACACGGCAGTACTTTCCTTTAATTTAGACCTTTGGAAAACAAACTCTAATGTGTCTGATATTTAATAAGACACCAAATTATGTCATTAGTATATGAAGAACTGATGTTTTTTTGTTTTTATTTATTTGCCAGCTATTTATTTTGATTATGTATTTTCAATAGGACAGTCTAAAGATTAACAGGAGAGACAACCATACAAGCATATACTGTACCAGGAAAAACAAAAAGTCTTCAGGTAAAGACACAACAGACAATCCCAGCAGTGATACGTGTTCAATAAATAATACCTGTCACAGAGGCATAAACTGTCTCTCTAAAACAGCCGCTCAACAAATTGGAGATTGATGCCCTGTGCGCTCAGTGCTTTAGTTTCCGTTTCTTTGAGTAATTGTGCTTTGAATAAGTAATTGAAAAATGTTTCCATCTCTTCTAGTAAAATGAATTTCCAAATTCAATTTCACTCATGGTTTAAATCAATACATGAGAAACACTAGATAGAAGATGTGTATTCGTCTCTTCATTCCATACCAACTAATTTTAGTTGCGAGACAAAACTGGCTGTGGACCAAAGCTCTGGGCCGACTGTCTGCAGTTAACGGCTGTTCAGGACCTGTGGGACTGACGTACCGCTGCAGGCGTGAGACTGTGGGATGATAAACTCCCAGATGCTTTCCACATCATTCCCCCGCACAAACCCCAACACCTCCGGCTTGCTCTACCTGATTTGCTTTTCTTCTCTGTCCTGTTTGTTTAGTTTTAACTCTTGATTTGTTCTGTTTTATCCGCTGTCTTTTTCTCACTCTAAAACAAGGATAATCTTTAAATTTTGACATCACAAATTGTCTGAGGTGAGCAAGATGTGTTTGAAGTTTATTATATACTGTAAATCCATGAGGCATAAGATCACTGAATGTGTTCCCATCGGTACTCATCGTGATGTTAAACGTTAAAATACACTTAACTTTAATGCATCACCAAAATCGCTCATGTTGCCGAAAATTCTCAACTGAAAATGTCTAAGTACTTTATTCGGCTGATATGCTTTCAATACTCAACGTGAACTGATAACAATGTCTAAAAGGTTTTAAGTAAACGTTTTCCTCTTTTTGTTAATCTGAGCAGGTTAAGCACTTGCAGCTTTAATTATATGCTTTATCTCTCATTCAGTCAATCATGTGAAAAGAGTGATTCATCATTATCTAAAACTTTGCTATTATCCAACGCTTACCGCCCATGTTTGAACTCATCTAAATGTTGTTTGTCTTTGAATAACAGCAGATAATGATGAGTGGTATTAATGTGCTTCAAATAAAGCGATTAAACCACTGTGAAAATAGACACATTGTCTGACAAACTAGCTGCCCGATGGGAAGGTCAATTTACAAATGACCTTCAAATTAAGTTGTCCTCTAAATTTATTCAGTGACATTTAAAGGCACAACTGACATTTAATAGAGGTCAACTGGGTTCGGCCACACGTCCTTAAAAACAGATGGGGGGAAAAGTCAGCTGTGCATTCACAGAGACGCTGAAGGCCAAAGGTTTGGACTGAGACCTAATGTACCAAACAATGAGGTATTTAAAAAATTAGAGACCTGTAAAATTTGGTACATATGTGATAATCCCTGTGGCCAGACATCACAGATTGTGTTTCTGATGGTGATTTTGGCAAGATCAGGGTTCCAATTAACCTTTTGTCCCGTAATGAAGATAAATCTGGAGAAAATTAGCAGACAGAAATATCTAGCGGCAATTAAACTGTATTTTGCATATTTAACAATACAGATATATTATCTGTCCTTTTTTTCAGCCTTTTCCTTATTTGTGACAAATATTACAGGTCATTGAGTTTAAATACGCCACAACTTTATTACTTTTGTGTCAATATCGCCATCTGTTCATGTGGGTCAGATGACGTCAAACTGACATTTTCTGTGAAATCGTGCCCGATAGCTTAAATTATAAATCATAATTGTAAGCATACATAATTGTGAGGTAAGGAGACTGTTTTTTGTGTTTTGATTTTCCTATATTACAGCTTTAATGTAAGGAAACACAGCATGTTGATGTAAGTCACTAAAGGCATTGGTCTGTTTAAAACTGGTCTGTTTTCTACAGTTTTTTGTCATCTACCTATGATATAATTATAAGATTTTTTTTTACAATATTTATGTCTAGACAATTTTAACTCCTATTTGGCGAGTGTCAGTTTTAAACCTTGTCTCAATGTAACACACACACACACACACAGTGTTAAATCCAGATGATGTGTACAGTATGGAGGTGATTACCGGTTTTCACTGTCTGCCAGCCCAGAGAGAAAGGGCTACGTGCCTGTACGTTGTAGGTGGTGATTGGACTGTGGTTGTCAACACCGTGGCTCCATGACAGCGTCGCTGTGGTATCTGTGATCTCCTCTACAATCACCACACCAGGAGGTCCAGGAGGGCCTGCAAACAAACACAACTCTGTGATTACAGCTAATCTAAAGGACATGCCGAGCGGCAGGTGCTACATTACCAGACACATTTTACACTTATCATTATTACATTTAATGTTAAGGAGTAATAGTCTCTGTTTTGCATACTCATCATTACTACCACACCATGAACATTGAAATACAGGAGTTGTTAATGTGATCATTTGTCTCATTTTAGAAAGTTGGGAAAGCTTGAAACGAGCAGGTTACTGTAGCTGCAAATTAATCCATTTTAGGTAGGAAAACGAAAAATTAGAAAAAAAGTTCAACGAGATCAATTGACTTAAAAAGCTCCTGATAATATTGAAAAAGTTGTAAACTTCAATGATTTGAGTGCACATACAGATGAGTAAAACTTTATGTAAATATCAAATGTTAACAGGTTAAAGTTTCAGATTAGGAAAGTTTAATTATATTTACATAGTACCGTAAACACATTTTTCACATTTATTAGTAATGTTTACATCCTATTGACTCATTTAACATTCAGTAATAAAGATGCATTAATGTACGCAAACAGGTTTTGTTCTTGGTTTAAGCAATGCACATTATGAAACCGTGTGCATGTGTGTCCATGTGAAATCCTTAAGCAAACAAACAAGAAACTTACAAAGGCTTTCTTCATCTCATCTCCAATGAAGGATTTTGTTAGACACAGATCTCTTGTCAAAGCTTTCACACTGATGAAAAAACTCTTTCTGTCTGTTGTGGTTGGTGTGCCAGCTCTACTGAAATGTTTTTCTGTCCTCTCTGCAGAAGTGAATGCAATTAGTGTGTGCAGATACAGTGACCGGCTCGAGAGAAAACACTTCGACCAATCAAAACAAAGTTTCTGTCAGGCCTGAAAAGAGATGTGTTAAGAGGTCGCACTGAAAGGCGCTTTTGCGATCGAGCGCATTAATATGCACGACATCGCATCACGCCAGCAGCAGTATGGCCTTCTGTTTTAGGTCTGGATGAAGAGCATGAAAAGGGTTTTCACATGTGGAGCTGTGCAGGCACACATCATGAACACATCAATGGTGCTTCAGCGGGGCAGAGGGTAAATTACATTTTCTTTCTGAAGAAAACAACCAAGGATATCATGAAATCAATGTGCAATTAGGAGATGACGCCAGTCGATGCTTTGGGCTTGTGCCGACCAATAACAGATCACATGAGACTCTTCTGTGTAACGAAAGCCAGAGGAATCTATGATTGTCTGTATAATGTAATTGTATTTGTTGTGGTTGTATTTGTTGACATGCATTAACTAACAATAAGAAAAACTGTTATTGATCATTTATTAATCTTTGTTAATGTTCGTTTAATGTTCATGCCACTACATTTGTTCAAATTCACTGTACATGAACTAATACCAACATTAAAAATGTATTAGTAAATGCTGAAATTACCATGAACTAAGATGAATAAATGCTTTAGAAGTATTGTTTATTGTTAGCTAACGCAACTACTAATGTTAAAAAACACAACCTTATAAAGTAAAGTGTAATGTGTAAAATGTAAAGTGCTACCAACAAAGTTTGAGTGGGTTTAGTCATACAAACAAGCAAAACCATTGATGTTTCAGGCATAAATAAAAAGACTAATAGCTGTTTTTGTTTCAGGGAAATTGACCTACATGTCACACAGAGAGACTTATTACAGGGATGTTATTATGGTGCAAATAACAGTTTTCATCTATGTGTGACCATTGCTAATGAACAGACCGTTCATTAAATACACTGTTGCTTGTTACAGACAAACACCTTCTGACACGTGCACAAATGTTTCATCTGTATTGGACAACGTGAAATAACATTTACGAGGCATTTAAGCTCTGTAATAGGACATATTTACGAGTGCAACAGAATATTCAGATGGAAATAATGTTAATTGATTTTATATATTTGATTGGATTAAGGTTTGGATGTGATATTTTTGGCTTATATCATATGTAGCATCGGTTATGTCAGCAGAAAAGTTGTTTAAAGGCAGAGAAATGGATTCAATTATATTCAAAGTTGAAGAGAAACACATTTTTGTGCACTGTAATTCTCCATGGGAGACCAGACACTACTAGAGACTACACATAAGTACAAACCCGATTCCAGAAAAGTTGGGACACTGTACAAATTGTGAATAAAAAAGAAATGCAATAATTTACAAATCTCCTAAACTTATATTTTATTCACAACAGAATATAGATAACATATCAAATGATGAAAGTGAGACATTTTGAAATGTCATGCCAAATATTGGCTCATTTTGGATTTCATGAGAGCTACACATTCCAAAAAAGTTGGGACAGGTAACAATAAGAGGCCGGAAAAGTGAAATGTACATATAAGGAACAGCTGGAGGACCAATTTGGAAATTATTAGGTCAATTGGCAACATGATTGGGTATAAAAAGAGCCTCTCAGAGTGGCCGTGTCTCTCAGAAGTCAAGACGGGCAGAGGATCACCAATTCCCCCAATGCTGCGGCGAAACATAGTGGAGCAATATCAGAAAGGAGTTTCTCAGAGAAAAATTGCAAAGAGTTTGACGTTATCATCATCTACAGTGCATAATATCATCCAAAGATTCAGAGAATCTGAAACAATCTCTGTGCGTAAGGGTCAAGGCCGGAAAACCATACTGGATGCCCGTGATCTTCGGGCCCTTAGACGGCACTGCATCACATACAGGAATGCTGCTGTAATGGAAATCACAACATGGGCTCAGGAATACTTCCAGAAAACATTGTTGGTGAACAGAATCCACCGTGCCAAAACTCTATAGGTCAAAAAAAGCCATATCTAAACATGATCCAGAAGCGCAGGGGTTTTCTCTGGGCCAAGGCTCATTTAAAATGGACTGTTGCAAAGTGGAAAACTGTTCTGTGGTCAGACGAATCAAAATTTGAAGTTCTTTTTGGAAAACTGGAACGTCATGCCATCCGGACTAAAGAGGACAAGGACAACCCAAGCTGTTATCAGCACTCAGTTCAGAAGCCTGCATCTCTGATGGTATGGGGTTGCATGATGCCAGACCACATACTGCATCAATTACAACATCATGGCTGTGTAGAAGAAGGATCCGGGTACTGGAATGGCCAGCCTGCAGTCCAGATCTTTCACCCATAGAAAACATTTGCCGCATCATAAAGAGGAAGATGTGACAAAGAAGACCCAAGACAGTTGAGCAACTAGAAGCCTGTATTGGACACGAATGGGACAACATTCCTATTCCTAAACTTGAGCAACTCGTCTCCTCAGTCCCCAGACATTTGCAGACTTTTATAAAAAGAAGAGGGGATGCCACACAGTGGGAAACATGGCCTTGTCCCAACTTTTTTGAGATGTGTTGATGCCATGAAATTTAAAATCAACTTATTTTTCCCTTAAAGTGATATATTTTCTCAGTTTAAACATTTGATATGTCATCGGTGTTGTATTCTGAATAAAATATTGAAATTTGCATTCTGCTTTTATTCACAATTTGTACAGTGTCCCAACTTTTTTGGAATCGGGTTTGTATTTTTTTTCGTGTTGCCTCAACGATATGTTGTGTGCTTTCAAATACTGTACAGTACAAATTGAGATCAGGGTCATTTATTAGTAAGCTGATAAATATTGATTTCATGTTATTTTTGATATTGTTATTGTAATTTGTAAGAATCGAGTTTCAAATGACTTTCCGCTAATGTACTGACCTCTTACGAGCAGCTCGGCTTCTGCCAGCACACTGTCTGCGCTCGTCTGTGCCCGGCAGCCGTATTTCCCAGCATGCTTCAGAAGGATGCTCCTAATCATCAGGTCTGCTGTGGAAGACTGCTAAATGGAGACAAAAGAGAAGACAAGTGAGGAAAAGAGAGAAATAGACCTCCACGCTGGGCTTGACACCTGAGCAATAGGCTTCTGCTACAGTCTCTATTGGCTTGTGCGGATTAAGAGATTCCTGTTCGGTTTAGGAGAACGCTTGCCATTACTTTTCCTCAATCCGCTCTTCTCTGGAAATGAGAAACGCCCCGGGCCATACTGCGAATAATTCAAGGTCTGCAGGCGGCTGTTTAGTACAGAGGCTGATTAAAATTACAGCACATGAATCAGACAGCTGGGTGCCGCGCCACTGATCTGTTGTCAGAACAGGCACGTGTTGCCCGGGAGAAATGTTACGAATCGCATTTCACCCCAAAATTCTGCAGCATCTTTTATAACAATTTAGTCACTCCTCTCATTCTCATTACTGCTTTCAGATGTTTTGCTTATTTTATTTATTAACTAAGATTTGTTAAAAGTACTGGTCGAATACCTTTATAAAGACACAACATTTTTTGTTTTCATTACATGATTATTCTCATTACTGTAACAAAACAAACAACTTCTCCTGTAGTTCTTCCCATTTGTCTTTCCGTTATTTTCTATCTGACACATTCTCTCTTGTGATTTAGAAAAGAAGCGAAACAGAAAATGGTCTAAAAAATCATGGAGATGAAAAAGTGCTCTGAATATTCTAGCAAGCGTTTTCAGGATCTGTTTGCTGAACAGACACTTTCTGGGGTTCAGCATTGGAATACATGATACAAATGGGAATACAAGCATCTCATAATACATTCAGTAACACTGTAAAGATAACTATATACACTAGAGAACAATATGTAAAAATAAATAATTCAGCTTACATGTTTAAACAGTAATTCAAACTGTGTCAGATACGGTAAATTTCCTGTAAACATAAGCCTTACAAAACAAGATAAGACAAAAAAAATAAGACAAAACATTACATAATATTCATATTTATGAGTAAACTAAAAAATGTCTAAAATTCCATGCAAAATTAAATTGAATTTACTGATTCAATTAAATTGAGACCAAAAATACGATTTAAAATAATGTATAAATGTAATTAATTAATGTACATAATTAAAGTCAAAGTGGAGTTTATTGTCATTTCAGCCATATACAAGTACATAGTGAAATGAAACAATGTTTCTCCAGGATCAAGGTGCTACAGTACAAAAAACCCTCTATACATAAAGTGCACAAAGTGCAAACAGACAGCACAAGACAGTAACACAGACACAATACACAGATCAATATGAAAGTGACTGTAGTGATTGTGTAAAGTGACAGTGCAAATATTAAAAAATAAATAATAATAAAAACAGTCCAATGGCAGTAGTGTAATTTGTAATGAGTTATTCTGATTAATTACATTTGACTAATTACATTAGTCTTCAGTATAAAGCCAACGAACTTACAAAACAGAATGCATAAGAAGTTATGGGTTATGCTCATTTTGTTGGGTTGAACAAATGAAAGCCTTCTGTTGTTTGTGTTAAATTTCAGTTAATTCCTCCTCCTGTCGCTCCTAATCAAATCCCAATGAAACATCTTGTGCAAAAATATTGCTCAACCCTGATTTACATTACCGTCTCCTCAGTACTGTATGTATTGCCTTTGATGTTGCATTTCTTATTTATATGTTGATTGTGATAAAAGCTTCTGCTTAATGTGTCATAAAAATATCCAATAAACAAAAGATTTCTTAAAGCTTAAGTCATTTCATTTTATGATCAGCAATCTCAACAAACAGCTGTTCAGCAATTAAATCCTTTGTGGGCTAATAATCCTTATAGACCCACACATACATGAGATGACAATCAGCATGTTTCACTGTTGATGTGAAGTAAAGCAAACAACCCTATCATAAGCCCAAGGGAGGAATTAAATATGCCCTGATAATCTGATACTGAGATGACACAACATATTTTGGTTTGAACTTAATTGTGTCAGCCAGAGCTGGAACTGAGGAGCGGTCCTTTCTGATTAGGTGGAGTTCACTAAATGCCAGCAGAGAGGAGATGAGATGATTCCTGACAGTAACATGGTTACATCACTGTATGGTTAAAACTAACCTAGACTTTCTGTTTGCCGTGAAATACTAACCAATTAACTAAGTACTGAGTGCTTCAGAGGTATTTATACCGGCCTAGAACTGACCAGACTAACATGGTTAGGTGACCAACCATAGTTTGCTTTATTTTAATGTGACAGAGTTGTGTTAATGTTAGCTCAGATATAACTTAGAACAATGAAGAATATACACATTTGTGTATACATCGTTTACTTGTCCAAACAAAATCTTTGAAAGAATTAATGCCACAATCCTTACTAATTTAGTAACTTATGTAAATCCAACCAGTTCATCCTCCCTGTGAAAAAAACACCCAATAGAACCATCACAGATTCTGCTAGATTTAATGGTTATAATTTAATGGTCGACAAACTATAATGGTCTCTGTAAGGTTTTCAATTGTAATGTGTTGGGTTCTGATGTTAACTGGTGGATGGGAACCAATATCATTAAATCCTACAGTACTGAAATAAGACCCAAAACACACAGCTTAAAGAAATGTTGTACTAGTTTTTAAGGTAAACAGCTTTAGAGCTGTCAAAAGATTAATCCCGATTAATCACATTCAGAATTAAAGTTTGTTTTTATATATTATATGTCTGTGTACTGTGCATATAAATGTTGTATTTATAAACACAAAAACACACATACATGTATATTGGAAATATATAGATATTTATATTTACCAATAATCAAATATCAATATAAACATTTTTGATTTTTTATATTTTTCTTAAATGTATGCATGTATGTGTTAATAAATACAAAATTCATATGCACAGTACACAGACAAATATTATGTAAACATAAGCTTTTATTTTTGATTTTAGATTGATCATGATTAATGGTTTAACAGAGCTTATGGATCATACTATTTGTAATGGAAACCAGTAGAATGTAGACTTATGGAAGATTGATGAAAACTTGTGACATTGCCTTCTTGAAACTGCATAAAGCCAGCCAATCAAATTGAAGCTTGCTATTTTGAGAAAGCTTTGCCATTTTTTTAATACAGTACACACCTTCTGGGAAGAGTCGAATACAGTCCTGAATGCCTTATTCTTATAAATATTGTGTTTTCAAACAGCAGAAAGAATACCTTACAAAATATATGCTTATTTTAAAATCCAAAGGATTTTTCTCTGGATACTGTTTTCTCTTTCCGTTGCTTTCTTATAGTATTTATTTGTTTGCTCTGGCACAATAAAACCAGTAGCTTTAAAGAAAGAAAATCAAAGCAATCTAAAAGCACAACAAACATGTGAGCGTGTGCAATCACTTCATTGGTGGGTTTTGTGGTGGCAGAATGTCTGCTGATGCTGCTCTCTAATCATGGAGACTTTGTGAATCCAGCAGCGAAGGCGGAGGGAGCGCAGGACGGCTTCTCCTCTGAGACTCTGATAAACATGATGGTGTGATTCACAGTGGGTCTTTCATCATGATGACATGCAGCTCTGGCTGACCTTTGCTGGATTGATTCTCACTCGAGGTAAAGCAGGATTTGGTGCTATGTGGCATGCCTAAAATAAGTAACTGTGACTCCATCTGTTCAGGTGTGACAGATTGAAGATGGAGTTATCATTCGCTTTTCAACAGTTATGGGAACAGTTGAATATTGGTGCGAAATGGACAGCAGTGTAACCCAAAATAAACAATAATGTAGCCTACTGATAGAAAAATTCTGGCTGAAATTGTTTTTAGGTCATGGCCAATGACGGATATGGTTGTTGATATCATAAACATATTAGTTTGTTTTTGTTCCTTTGTAAAAGAAAAAACCCTAAAAAACTCATCAACAGCCTAATCAGGCCAACATCAATAATTAACGAAACGCTGCGTCTAATATTTTCTCCGTCACATTTTTATTGCAATACGTGTCATATTTTTTGATTGATTCTTTTTTATTTTAACCATTCTATATAATGTAAAGAATAAATGAACATTTGAGTACTGTGTCTCAAAATGTATCACATAATCTAAAATTTACAGCGATAAGCACATTTTAAAATCATTTTGTCATTTTTAGGGATATGACTTTTCTGATGCTTCTTATCTTATACTTTGGTTTTGAAACTTTAGCCTGAATTGATCATATATTAGTGTAATCTGCATAATGCCATGAATGACAATCATTTAAATTTCTTAATACAGACGGACACCAATGCGCTAAAGATATATATTAGCGATATATCAGTTGTCAAAATGCAACACTTCAAACAATAAGGTGAATTGGGCAAAACTAACATCACTAAACATTACTAAAACATTTAAGTATTCGGCAGATGCCTTTGGTCCAAAGTGACTATTACAAGGTCATTTTATCAGCATTCTCCTTGGGGCCCGAACCCATGAACTCTGCACTGTTAACGCAATGCTCTACCAATCAAGCTACATTACAGGAAAAACAAACACCGACAAGATCAGCAGCATACAGACACACATTTGTTTCAGTTTGGAAGTCACCTACAACAAGAGCAGAAGGTCAAAGAGGTGTAGTGAAGAAAAGCTCTTACTGTTTGAATGTACTCAAAGTGACCGGCCTCATGCTGAGCGTTGAGCGGCTGGTTATTTAGAAGCCAGAGGAAGGACACATCCAGAGACGGGTCATGGGTGACCTTACAGCTGAGCACCACACTCTCTCCCACTGTAACCTCCACCCGCATGGGGCTCAACTCCACCCGCATGGGCTCTGAAACAAGAGCGTGCACCTGTCATCAGCTCACCATGACACCAGAAACATCTGCATGTGTGGCACAAACTCAATGGACACCAAATCATTTAAATAAATAACTGAAATAGTTGAATTAGGCCTTTGTGATTACTGAAATGATGGTGTGTGTATTGGGAA
The DNA here is from genome assembly GCA_019155185.1 of Beaufortia kweichowensis. Lineage (NCBI taxonomy): Eukaryota > Metazoa > Chordata > Actinopteri > Cypriniformes > Gastromyzontidae > Beaufortia > Beaufortia kweichowensis. Next base: position 17,071,385 of record CM032802.1, read on the forward strand.
CAGATGGGAAAGTGTGTCTGTCACATACTGTATGTATTTATCTTCTGTTGTGTTGGATGTTAACAAACAGAATATGTTTAGCAGCAGAATGACACATTGAATTTCTTCTGTTATTTCATCTGCACTTAAGCAGTGCATCAAAGAAAACAATTAAAGATGACTGAAAATGCTCTATGACTATGAGATTATTATTGAAGATGAAATTACATTTGATTCCTTGTATCATGTTAGTTCAAAAGACAGACACAACTGACAAAAATCTTTTAATCTGAAAATATATATTTCAATTTCAAAATGGATTACTTGGAGCACATAATGAATAAAAGCAGCCAATAAGAGTCCAGCATAGATAGACATTTCTTCAGTTCTCTTTTAAAAGCTTCTGAGACCACAAGAAACTGGATGATAAAATGCCATCTGCGACTACTTTTAAAGATGATAACATATAACATACTCTTCATTTATTGTGGTGTTTCCAAACTTTTGACTGGCTCTGAACGTTCTACATGCATGCTCCAACAAGCAGATGCATGACGGCCGTAAAAACCTTGTTCACACCCGATCAGCTGCATTGAACTATCCTCTCATCCAGCTCAAGCAGGTATGACTCCGTTTGGTTTTGTGTGGTTAACCATGAGCAAAGGTTACACTGATGGGTCTCGTACCTTTCACCAGCAACACAGTCATTAACTCGGCAGATCCGAATTGGTTTTCAGCTCGGCAAACGTAGTTTCCCTCATCTGTGCGACTGGAGTTAATGATGCGCAGGGTGTTGTTGCGAAGCAGCGTGATCCTAGAAAAAAGAAAAAGAAGGATGTAATTCATCTGCCAGAGGAAATATTTACACATTCATTCGGAGGGTAAAAATAAACAGATTTGCCTAAATAAACATTGTGATGACTGCAACAAGCTAATCAGCATGTACATGCATTAAAACGTTTAAAAGACTTTTTTTATGGTAAAAATATCATTGTTACTAACTATATTATTTATGACTTTAATCATTTTTTTATTCCATCAAAAATCAAACCCATTATATGCCATAGGACTTTTTGGTAAGGGAATGCAGGAAAGAGTTTCAGATATTAAGAGAGACAACCCTCCTTAAAAAGTTTTTTTGTAATATTTCTGTTTGTAATAGACTTTTGAATAATAATAAAAAACAAATAATTAATAAAACAATAAACATTTCATGCATACAAGCTGATTCAGGTAATGTTTAAAAACAGGGCTTAACTTAAAAACAAAATCAGGCTTAATTACATAAACTTAAGTGTAGTCCTTCAATTTAACATTTTGATTTAAAGATAACGTTGTCAATAAAGTCATTTAAAATGTTAATGGACTGATAGTAATCTGTCGATAAAGATTAGCACATTGATGCTATCTAAATAAATTAGCTGTTAAAACAACAGTTTTATCTAACTATTAAAGAGAAAATAGCCCATTGGACATTAATATGTTTTTAACAATTCACATGAACGTGTTTGAACAAATTTATTTTTAATTGCGACCTTGTAAAATAGTTATGTTTTGTGAAATCAATCAATGCAACGTCATGTTGGCGTTAGTATTGCGTCTTCTGAACTAGTAAATCTTATATCAGTGGTGTAATTAAGCAGTTCCACACACAAGAGGGATTGTGAGACCCTTTTTGGCTTATTAAGTTAATATTTCTAAACGTTCTATTGTCTGAACTGCTGTATAAAAGTAAAATCACATTCACTGATATACGGTCATTACGCACGCGACGTTACTTTAATAAAGCACAAACTATCATTTAGCTCTAATTAAAATAATCAAACACATTGACAGGGTAGAGAAAGTCTGCGCTGGTAATGACAGACCGTGATTAATATACTTCCGCACGTCAAACCGGCCTAATCTGAATATTGTAAATTTGAGAGGAAGTCAAGATGAGATATACTCCTAATGACATTTCATTCTTTCAAAAACCAAGAGAGAGCAGGAAGGCAAATTGAATTGAAGAGAGATAACTAGAGTCTAGCTTTTATCTTATCGCTCTCTCTCATTCACTGTTTCAGAGAGCACCTCGGTTCTGCCCTCATATAATGAATTAACTTCAAACAATGACACAATTCATTTCTTGTCCAGCGAAACACAATGAAGAGGCTTTAATCACTGAATGAGTCTCGCTCCAAAGAGAACTGAAGCATATGAGCAACAGCGTCTCTGTTTTATTAGTGCTCTTAACAAGCCATCACTTTAAATGGCATTCATGTGCATTTGTGAATATAATTATTACGGGTTCCTGTATGTTATCATACACTTGAACAAAAGGTGGACTAAAAAGTGAAGACAAATGTAAGGAATATGGAAAATTACACTGATGTTTTGTACACTTTCTCAAAAATCAATATATAAATTCAACAGAATGTAAAAAAAATCATTATTACACTTTGATATATTACTATCAATTATTATATATTATGTATTTATGTTCTCATGGCATTCTAGGTTGAGCTGGTTAAATCCTTCTGCTTTCAGTTTAATAAAATTTTACTTATTATTCTTTGACCATTATTCTTTTTTGTGGCAGTTATCATAGTAACTTCCATCTCACATAAACTGCCTCTACATGAACTGTGATTGTTTCATTTCTAAGGCGGATGGTTTATGAAAAAGAAAAAGCTGGACATTGGAGCAGATATTTTGTGTAAGATTATTGCTCAGACAACGTTCAGACACCTCATTGATGCAGAGAGGTGTACTTCACATTCATATTCACCCATGAAATGACTTTTGATTGGCAGAAGAGTGACAATGAATATTTACAAAGCAATCATTTTATTAAAATTCAATTTCTGCCTAAACCTAACAGTCGCAAAGAAAGGGAGCCGCCTGTCTAATTTCTTTCCTATTAATTTGCCTCGTGATGTTTGGCTTTCACATTTACAGCATTAGGTGTCCTGATCTGGCAGCCGCTAATGAGAATTGACAGGCAAAAACTCACGATGCCGTGACAAAGTGTTACGCGTACATGGAAAATTCATAAGGAGACATCGAGCCTGGAGACTTTCCCTCAAGTAGAACAGAAATTGGCATTCGCCAAGGACGCCGAAGCAGGAAGGCCATGCGGTGGAGGCCGGTGGGTATGAGCAATACAACAATCATCCTTCACAATGAAATTCTTAGAGCCGCATAAAATATATTTCAGCATATTCAATGCAACGACCAACTCCTGAAATATCCAGGAGAAACACAAGTGATTTGTATGCTGTACAAGAACGACCAGACTTGGAAGAAAACAGAAAATAACGTTGAAAAACATGCTTGTTTCCAATAGACTGATTTTAGTTTCGCTGGCTATAGCTTCTTTTTGTTTTTGTGGGAAAGACTATAGAGTTTTGAAAGAGGTTGCTGATACTTTGTAACTAATGGGATTAATACTTTCATTTAGAATACAAAACCCTTGAACATTAGTGGAAATCCATGTTAATTACAAACCTTCATTAACTCGGCACAGCTGTCAATGACAGATAAACGCAGGGCAGCTTCGATCCCGCCCCGGCGCATCACACAACTGAACTTCTCCTCATCTAAAAACGCCATTCTGGACGCAGCTAATGTCAGAAAATCCTTCGTCTAAAGCCTCCCGCGTCCAGGCAAATGGGCCGGAATGCGAATAACATTTAGTTCCTCGCAACAAACGGTGACTGAAAATCCATTTAAACTATTCAGCTGAAGTGGAAAAAGAACAAATTCATTATCGCTGAAAGTGTTTTAATAAACAAAACAACTAATGAGATTTTTTTCCTTGATCATTTATGGAAAACTGTTTCTCGGTGCAACAATTTTATGTTGGAGATGGAGCTAAAGAGACAAAGTTATGGGTTAATATCTGAAAAATGATATCACTATAAAATGCCCTTTAAGTCAGCGACAAAGATGTAGCATCACACAAAGCACACAAAAGGCAACAGACAAATAGAGAAGTATATCTGCCCTTGCAATGTCACAAAAAAGAAAATACAATAAATCGCTCGCCTCTGACAAATTTGCCGCACGATATATCAGATCACGAAAGCTCGAAGTCCATTCATCACCTTGTTACCTGAAAAACGAAGCACTCGCGGCCTGGTCAAGTCTCTCATCTATCAGTAGTCACTATCTATAAACAAACATCTATCACACAACAGACAGCATCATTCCAAATGTGATGAGAGCGCCGCTTTAAGAGACATTCCACATACGCCGCATCTCACGAAACACTGGTCGACCACAAGAGCACTTTTTTAGTAAATCTACTTTATCTTTTACAAGCGAAGCATGCAGCTGTTGGAAGGGCAAACAGCATCTGAATGCTTGTTACACCATTGCTTTTCAATTATTGATTGGAGAGAATGAAACTATGGCTTGATATGCAGTGGGAAGTGAGGACGGGTGTCAAGGTGAGAGCAGGCTTTGTGCTGCGTGTGGACATTTTTAGCATCGCTCTGCGGCCCGAGCCAAGGCCCGCACGGTTGCATGTTATAGCCGGTCTGGGGATGTTGGGCTAGCGAAATCATTTTGCAGGACAATTTAAAAAGAGCACAAATCCCAGTGGCTATTTCTCAGAATAAATTGCCTGCTTTGCAACAGCACCACTGTCAGCAAAAAGAGCCAGTAAATAATTTTACAACGTCCACTTGCAACCCAGCCTGGCCAGTGATATATATCTGGCAAAGCGGGGACTCTGGCTCTCTTCTGTTACAGTACCTGTTAGTTAAGGTGGGTGAGCGCAGGTGTGTGTGTTCTTATATGTGTAAGGCAAGATTTTTATTAATAGGCGCAGCAGTAAATTTATGTTTTTTGGTGGTAGAATGCTTTATGCCTTTTTATAGAATAAAAGTTAGGTCTTGGTGACCTTGTTTTTAGCCCAGCATGAGTGAGTTGCTTAATAAAAGGCAATAAAAAAGGCTTAAGATGATTCAAGAATTTGCATGCTATTATGAAAATCAGAGATCATGGAAAGGTTATGAACTGTTGCAAAATTATACCGTGTGAAATGTCAGCATCGGTTTTGAACATGCATATTTGCTTAGCATTTTAAAAGAACTTCGTAAGGTACAATTGGAATGTCATCTATTACAGAAGACGACAAAGACACTGGAGACTATAACCCACTACATTTCTTTAACCGCAAACAACTCAGCAAATGTCCAGTAAGAAAAAAAGTGAGTGAGTGAGTGAGTGAGTGAGAGAGAGAGAGAGAGAGAGAGAGAGAGAGAGAGAGAGAGAGAGAGAGAGAGAGAGAGAGAGAGAGAGAGAGAGAGAAACTAGTAAGTGTGTGTGTGTGAGTGAGTGGACTACATCCGACTCCAGCAAACTACACGGCGTGAGTTTAGAGACTGCTGTGTCTTTGTTTTCACGGAGACATGGCTCAGCGAAAGAGTTCTGGACGCCGCCATTCAGCTAGATGGGCTAACCTCGTTTTGTGCCGACAGAAACACAGCTCTGTGCGGTAAGGCTTGCGGTGGTGGCTTGTGTGTTTACATCAACACGGAATGGTGCAAGAACTCAGTGCTAGTTTCGAGTTTGTGACTGTTAGATGCAGACCTTTTTATTTACCACGGGAATTTACTACCGTGCTCATTATCGGTGTTTACATTCCACCCAGCGCTATATGCCGGTGATGCGCTCTACGAACTGTATAGGGCTATAAGCGAACTGCCTAAATTCCATCAGCATGTGGACTTTGCAACGAGGGGGAAAACGCTGGATCTTGTTTACACAAACATCCCCGGTGCGTACCGGGCGGAGCCCCACCCCCACCTCGGCTACTCAGACCACATCTCTGTTATGCTAATTCCGGCATACAGACCGCTCGTCAGACGATCGAAACCGGTTCTGAAGCAGGTGAAAACCTGGCCGGCAGGAGCCATCTCTGCTCTTCAGGACTGTTTTGAACACACTGACTGGCACATGTTTAGGGAAGCGGCAACTGACGGCGACTCCACCAACTTGGAGGAATATGCGACATCAGTGACCAGCTATATTAGCAAGTGCATTGATGACGTCACCACCTCCAAGACCATCACCACACGCTCAAACCAGAAGCCGTGGATGACTGTAGAGGTGCGTGCGCTACTGAGAACCCGAGACTCCGCCTTCAGGGCAGGCGACAAAGTGGCCCTAAGAACAGCAAGGGCCAAACTGTCCCGGGCCATCAGAGAAGCAAAGTGCGCACACGCTCAGAGAATCCACAGCCACTTCACGACCGCTGAACGACTTCTATGCTCGGTTTGAGGCACAAAGCGGTGTAATGGCGAGGAAGACCACCCCTTCCCCAATGACCAGGTGCTGTGTCTAACCACAGCTGATGTAAGGAAGACTCTACACAGAGTTAACCCACGGAAGGCTGCTGGACCAGACAACATTCCTGGTAGGGTGCTCAGAGGATGTGCAGACCAACTGGCAGATGTTTTCACAGACATCTTCAACATCTCTCTGAGCAGCACCGTAGTTCCAACGTGCTTCAAGGCCACCACCATCGTCCCCGTGCCAAATAAGTCTCCAGTGTCCTAGCTCAACGATTACTGTCCCGTTGCACTTACACCTGTCATCATGAAGTGCTTCGAGAGGCTCGTCTTAAGGCACATTAAGACCCTGCTACCCCCCTCATTAGACCCTCTGCAATTCGCTTACCGCCCCAACCGCTCAACAGATGACGCCATCAACATCACCCTCCATCTGGCCCTCACCCACCTGGACAATAGTTCAAAAATTCAGTTCAGCATTCAACACCATCATTCCTCAGCACCTGACTGGAAAGCTGAACCTGCTGGGCCTGAACACCTCCCTCTGCAACTGGATCCTGGACTTCCTGACTGGGAGACCTCAGTCAGTCCGGATCGGGAACAGCATCTCCAGCACCACCACACTGAGCACTGGGGCCCCTCAGGGCTGTGTGCTCAATCCATTGCTGTTCACTCTGCTGACTCATGACTGTGTAGCAATGCACAGCTCGAACCACATCATCAAGTTCGCCGATGACACGACCGTGGTGGGTCTCATCAGCAAGAACGATGAGTTAGCATACAGAGAGGAGGTGAAACGGCTAACGGACTGGTGTAGAGCCAACAACCTGTCTCTGAACGTGGACAAAACTAAAGAGATGGTAGTTGACTTTAGAAGAGCACAGAGAGACCACTCTCCGTTGAACATCGGCGGCTCCCCTGTGGAGATCGTAAAGAGCACCAAGTTTCTTGCCGCACCTGGTCGCTCAACACCAGTTTCTTACCTCACCTGGTCGCTCAACACCAGTTCCACAGCAAAAAAAGTCCAGCAGAGCCAGTACTTTCTGAGAAGACTGAGGAAAGCACATCTCCCACCCCCCATCCTCACCGTGTTCTACAGAGGGACAATCGAGAGCATCCTGAGTAGCTGCATCACTGCCTGGTTTGGGAATTGCACCATCTCGGACCGCAAGACCCTGCAGCGGATAGTGAGAACAGCTGAAAAGATCATCGGGGTCTCTCTTCCCTCTATCACAGACATTTACACCTCACGCTGCATCCGCAAAGCCACCAGCATTGTGGATGACCCCACACAAAGGAAACAAGAGAAAGAATGTGTGAGTGAGTGAGTAAGTGAGTGAGTAAGTAAATTAGTGAGCGAGCGAGTGAGAGTTTTTTTAAAACAGACTTTTCTCTGACTTTTTCAGACGTTTTCTCCAACTTTTCCCTGGTATTTGTGTCTTGTGTCTATCTGTCTAGTGCATAAGTGTCTGTCTTGTGCATAAATGCACACACATACACACACACACCACTTGAGTAACCAAAATACATCATGATCATAACCATTATATAATTTCACAGCCTAATAATTGCAACAGAAATGCATCGTGTCAAACTTCAAGACTGTTTAGTGTTTATCCCTTTGTATAAAGTACTGTACCATGTGACATTATTTATACCTGCCATTTGTTTAAGAAAACCACTTTTGATCAAATTTGTCTGAACAAATAAAAGATATCTGTGGCTGTGAATCTGCTCTTAATAATGACTCGCAGCCAGCGGCGCTCGAAAGAGCCGATAATTTCAGACCTGTCAGTCATAGTGATTGACAGATCCATTCCTTCAACAGCCTGTACAGCAGCTAGTGCTCATTTTTAAACCGATGTATGAAAGCACATCTACAGAGGCTGAGCTATCGGCAAACATGGCCTGGAATATTATCGCTCGAGCAGGCTATATTTTAATGCTAATGAGCCCTATCAGGTAACATGTACAAGACCTTAACAGAACAATAAAGCTGTAAATGGTAAATTAACTCGCTTCACAGTTGTTATGTTAAACCCTGCTGTCTGCTCTAATGCATATATTTTGAAATAATTTTCTTTAACACATTTGAAATCAACTTCTTACTGTATAAAAAGGGCAAACGGTGAATTTCCTTGATAAATGCCTTGGTAAGTTGCATAAAGGACACGGGTGCATTCTATTCAGCGAATAACTACACGTTGTGTCAAGTGCAAGCGAAGGTTAGCTCGGCAACAGCTTATAGGTGCCTTAAATAGCTTTTATCACTGTAAAAACTTTATTTATATAAAGAAAGAAATAAGAGAAGAGTATTTTATGTGTTGAAACGAGCCAAACACTTAATAACACTCCAATTTTAGTCACTTTAACATAGTTGTTTGCATAATAAAGCACACACACTAAATTTGCACATACGTATACACAACATTAATAATAAGACATCAACACAGCATCAATCGCAACGCATCCTTGCAAAGCAAACTAGCTTACTTCTAACTGTGAGCCGAACAAACCTGTCATCACAACAGCATCACAGCAGAGCTTAACCCAGCGTGAGACCAGTAAACGGTGGACAACAACATCGATTAATGTCCCCGTGCACACAGATTCATGTAAATCTATGCATGTTTATAAGCATATTTAATTGAAATCCAATAAAAACACAGTCTCTTACTGTCAGTTTCACTGGAAAACCTGATAATTATCACGCAAGGTCAGAGAGGTCACAATGCCCCCGCTGGGACCGAGATTCACCTTCGGCTTTGTTGGACTCTCCTATCGTTTTTCTTCCATGTAATTCTTGGTTTGGGTGACGCACGCGGCCGGCACTCCAGAGAGACGTCTCTTCCCACGGTGGCGATGAGTCGGACAGGATTGGTGTTGAACATGGGGGCTGACGCTGTGAGAAATACAAACATATAGTGTCAGCTTGAGAGACTAAAATACAAACTTTCAAATAACAAAAAATGACATTTGTTATATGCAACTGCTACATTTTCACACCTACCAGATGTAATTAAGCTTGTTAGTGGTTAATTGCTAACACTATTTGTCTTGGGGTTTTTTTGTACAATTTGTATAAGCCCATAGCAGCAAAAGAATAAATGAGGACTTTATTAATAAAATAATCAGATCAGGTGATATGTTATACACTGAAACACGATTCAGGTTTTTGGGATGATTATAATGATGGCACTGCTGTCGCTGTGAGTGACGGGTCCATAATTATTAGCATTATTGTTATGCATGATTGTCCACCAGAAGTAAAACATTCCCAGGCTAAATGATAAAAAATATCAGCCCTTGACATGCACAATGGGGAGAGAGAGAGAGAGAGAGAGAGAGAGAGAGAGAGAGAGAAAGAGAGAGGGGGATAGATTGGATGGATGTTTATTGTTATAAAAAAAGTGAAACATTTATTCTTAAATTAGATTAGATCGGTTAGATTAGAATAGTGAAATAACCTACAAGCCAGCACAAGAGCCTTGAGATTTACTACAACATGTTCTCCACTGGCTGAAGAAGAAGATACTGTGTGTGTGTGTGTGTGATGTTATTGTACAGAGCTAAACACACACAGACTGAGAAAGTGATGATGTCTGCAGAGCTGCTGGAGTCTGTACTTACATGCTGACAGGACTCGGCAAGAGTGGTTAGTCAAAGGTTGAACCATGTTTTTACGAGTGACATTAAAAAAGACGCCATTTTAATCTAAGCGATTGCCAAAGGGCTTTTATTCGCACCACTTCAATACACGCTGAGACTCCAGTGAATATCTTTTATAAGCCTGAATGTGGGGGTGGACATGCAAAAGCATGTTTTTGTGGTAGAATCTGCCCCTATCTACAGTTGCACAGCATTTATACATGTTTTAAACCGAGCGTTTTGACATGCGTCTCTGACTGTAAATACCAACAGGTCTTTCGTACCGCCCACTTCACTGCCCTCACGGGTACAGGCGACACAGCAGTGCCATGAATTGTGGGTCATGACGGACCCTGACTCACCCTGCAGCTGTGTCTCATGTGAATGAGGTCTGCTGTTAGCCGTGTAATGTCACCGCAATATATGCTGGAATAGAGGAAGTTACAGAGGACAGCTCTCCCCACCGGCACAGAGTAACTGAGGGATTTGACACAAATACATCCAAAAAAATTCTTTATGACTGTCAGTTCAGCGGACTAAACAAGCACTTTTCGCCAAAGGGTAATGGACCAGCGAAGGGAAATATTCAGTGAGTCACAGCTCCGGGAAAATTGCATGTTATGAACCCAGCATTTAATAATGTTCGCATTCTGGTTAGGAAGGGCGCTTGTGTGCCGGCAAGACCGAACAGGCTGCTGTGCCTTTATATGCAAGCGATAAGGTATTACAAGCAATCATAACTGTTTTATCATGAATAAAACACACTTACTCACTTTTTTTACACATTTTAGTAAATAGTAAACTCATCAAAAACATGAAATAACACGATATTAACTGTGGGAATTATGTTGTGACTAAAAGCATCTAAAATAAATGAACGCTATGTTATACTGGATCATCTTCACCTTGATTAAGAGTTTGTAAAATCATCCTCTTGACATTTTATCATTTAGTTTCTTGAGGTCTCAAACTGAGAAGCTTTTTAAACAACACGCTGGACTCTTATTGACTGCTTTTTACTCACTTGCTCCAAATATAGTTTCTGAATAAAATGTTTGTTTTTTAATTAAAGAAATTGCTATATGTTGGCATAATTATATTTTTGTTTACAAAAGTCATTGCAAACATTGAAATATATCATAAAGATCATAAAAACATTCTTGATAATAGTGTCTAAACTTTTTACTGGTACTGTATATTTGCCCCCACCTAATATGGCAATACAATATATTTTATAGAAATAAAAATATATATTTTTGTGTTTTCTCCGAATTGAGTCATGAGCCTTTCATGAATCCTGTCAAAATAAAGACATTTTCTCACATCCATTGCAGACCATTGGACAAACAAGAGCGTAATGAGGAATGTAAATCTAAATGACCCACAGGAAAGGGACGGCAGTGCGACCACATGCATCTTGGAACATGTGCAAGAATCAACGCTGACAGGGAGAAAATGAGGGCATCTCCAGTAAACACACAATCCCAGTGTGCATCTCTCTTTTGTCTGGTTCAGACGGAGAGCAGTGATGCTTTTGATAAACGAATGCAACACTTTTTTGTTCTTATTACATCGTGACAGACAAACAAACCAAATCCGATCCAACATAACATTTTCTCTGGATGCCTTTGTGTTTTTCATCTTGCCTGCTTTAGTTTGCTTTTGTCCGCTGTACTGTGAGGAGGTTTGTGACAGCTCTTGCTGTGCAAGTCTTTACTTTAGTCATTCCTTGTGGACACCAAACTCAATATCACCCAAGTTTGTGTCCTTCCTCAAATGTGCTGCCCACAGACTTTTCACATCTGTTAAAAATAAATGAAAGGAAGCAAAAATTGATTTGCTACGCGCTCTTTTTTGTCTTTGCTGCAGCTCTACAATGACCGTTTCAGACCGTGTGGATTATTCATCGTGTTAGATTGAAATCCACCTGTCAATATCAGGTCGTCTTATTGTTTACAAGAGAAAAAAGCTTCAGCTTCAGGGTTAAACAGCCTTTTTAACATTGCTCACCCATTCTCAAAACATCAGTCACTCTTTTTGCTAGATTTTTGATTGCTGTAGCTGTCTGTGTATGCAGAAAATAAGTACAGATGTTTTAAAATAAAGCCATAGCTACACAAAGGCTAAAATGAATCATTTTATTTGACGCTATGTTTTATTATTTTGCTTCCTAAACATTGATTTCAGTCTTTGACATTGTCTTACTCAGTCAATATTAAAGAAATCAAGGTTGCATAATGTAAGATTTTATGTAGAAAACAGTAAACTAGTAAATTAGTAAATGACTTTTTATATCTGGATATTCTCAGACAGGGACACATTTTTATACGTAAACATTAAAAAGTCACAATCAAACACAAGCATCACATTTCTGTTTTAACCTGATCACAGAAGAAATTGATGAATACATTTTAAAATGAAATCTGATCTACATTTTTTATATTTTTAGATATAATATATTTTTTCTAATATTTTTAAGTATTCTAAAAAAAATTCATTTTAGATATTTTTATAAATTACAGTAACATTACCATTTTTTTATTATTATTTTTTTAATGTTTATTGTTATGACAGTTGGCCAAATATTTCATCTCGATTCTTTTACATTTCATCAATTTATAGTTTGTCATGATTACATTAAAATTCAACTATGAAATATTAAAGTGATTAGGGAAATAACTTAAACGTTCCTCACGAGTGACAGGTAAACAGGTTAAACCGCTCAAAATGTCTTTTACTTTCATTGTATGTGTAATTTATGGGGTTTTTTTTTAACTAAGGTACAAGTGGAAACGATTTGGTCTTTGATAATAAGCAATATGCCACAGACGATGTACACTGAGCTTCATTTGTATCGAACCCGGAAAATTCCTCCAGGTTAAAAGCACGTCAATGTAAATGCAGTTACCCAGTATTTTGAGCTCGGCGCTGGAGTAGACGCTTCCGTATTTGTTCTCGGCAATGCACTGGTACATTCCCGAATCGGCCTGCTGTAACCTGTGAATGATCAATTCCCCATTCACCATTTCCACTCTGCTCTGTGGAGAAGATAAGAATCGCTTTACAAGCACACCCTCGGCTGTCAGACGGCTGCTCAAATCATCCTCTTTAATATCAATCATACATCTGCCACAGTCACTCCAGCGTGAGTCATTCTCATGTAAAGACTGATGGAACTTCAATTATTGTACCACTTAATGATAATGCAATGTCCTCGCGTATTAACTCTCAAAGCCTGTCTGTACAACTGTGTTCAGGGCGGTATTCCTAAGAAAAGTAAAAGTATAGATTTGTGTAACCGGAGTGAGACATCATTTCTGTTTCTGTTCTGTAGCTCAGAAGAGCACTACGTGATGTTACTGTGGTCTTTTCCTTCCAAGAAACATTTGAGAAGCAAAAGACTTCATTTCAAAATCTCCATTTGCTCTCTGTTTAATCTCAATACTGTCGTTGTAGGATTGCCTTTTCCACGAATGATTCATGTAGTGTTGCCTTACAATCTGGCCACATGAAAGTATCTTACAAGGCAGTATAATTCTACCACCTGCCCTTGGGAAATTTGTGAGGATCGATATCTTGAAACGCTACGTACATAGGCATCTTGCTAGGTATTTAAACAGACCGGAAACATCAGGGTAATTACAGTGATCTAATTTGTGATATTTGTGTGCCGTGTGTACCTGTGGGTTGAGCGGTTCTCCGTTGCGCAGCCAGCGGTAGGTGGGCCTGGGCTTTCCTGCGGCTCTGCACTCCCAACGGAGCTGTTCTCCGCTGTCCAGCTGAGTGTCATTTATCATACTGATCCACTGCGGCAGAGCTGGAGAGAAACAGAGAACAGACTCAACACATGCAAGAGCTCAACCATCTGGAGTCTGTCTGCTGCTTCGGTCGGGTCGGGCCCGACTGATTTCTATTTGATGTACTGACTATATTCTACAAATAAAATATATGTATTAATAGTTTAAAGTGCAACTTTAAACATTTATGCATTTTATCCAGACTGACTTATAGTGCATTCAATCCATATACGTCTTACTGTACATAAGTTTGCATGTTCCCTGGGGTCGAACCCATGACGGTTGCATTGCTAGTACAATGTTCTACCACATTGTTGAATTTATTGAATGAGACGGAGTCAAAAATCTAAACCTAAATTGATGCATGTTGTTTAATTTAACAATTTAACACTTACATTTTGTGATGTTGTATTATTATAAGTTGTAATGCATAATAATACAATTTTTATTAATAGACTTTTGGACCTCACTGTATGTGTATAGAAATAAGAAAGAAAGAATAGAAAGAAATAGCCTATGGTAACCTATGGTTCCTACAAAACTAACCTATGTTAGCACATGTGGCGCAAATTGTCCAAGTTTCCCAAAATAATATGAAGGAAAATGTATTCATGTGTGTAACACACACACACACACACAGGTAAATGTGACATGTGGTACATGTGCCCTTGCTGGGAGAAGCTAGCCAAAAATTAATGACATGACACATCTCCAGCTCAACTCTGACTGAGATGCACAAAACCATCTACTGCCATCCAGAGATTGACTGTAATTGCCCTAATACATTACTGTCAGTCGCCTGTCCAATGAACAACGTCCAATCTCAACCTGACACTGCAAGGGGTGAGGAAAAAAGTAAGATGCAGGGGTCCAGATTTACCTTCCGTCCCCCTGGACACACACTACTAAACACATGGTGAAAATCATCTATTACTCAGCCTTTAAAGGGATACTTCACACAGAAATAAAAATGATGTCATTCAAACCCTGTATATGATTCTTTCTTTTGTGGAAACCAAAAGAAGATATTTAGCAAAACGCTGGTTACCGGCACCCATTGACTTCCATTGTTCCTTGTGTTCATACTGTGAAAGTGAATGTGTGCCGGTAACCAGTGTTCTGCTAAATATCTTCTTCTGTGTTCTGCTGAAGCAAGAAAGTCATACAGGTTTGACATGAGGGAGAGTAAATATTTTTTATTTTTGGATGAACCATCATAGCTAGCTCTCCATTAATTCCTAATTCAGCTGTAGTAAAAGTGGAAAAACACTTGGCTTTGATGTTTATGACTGACAGTTGTAGTTTTAGGTCAAGATATACTTCAAACATCCAGCTCCAGCTGTAGCTACAGTATGAAAGTTTGTTAAACATCAAACACAGCTGCAGTTTGTAGGTATTCTGTGTCACACTGTCCTTTCTGCTGACACTGAATATGTATGAGAGAAACAGTGGGAAGTGTTTTCATTAAGAATGATGATCAGTAAAGTTCTGAGAGCAGTGGACATTTATTACCCAGCATGCCCTGCACGCAGTCTGTCTGAGCTGAAACATATGCTGCTCTGACATTATTCCATATTAACTACAGATTAATGTTATTAGCCGTGCTGCTTATTAGTTCTGATTTTTGAGGTTGGGGATTTAAAGAAACCCTTGACTGTACAGTAAGTACAGTAACTCATTTCTCACCGGTTGTTCTACAGACGTGAATGATCAATTTAATCATGCGGTTTGTTGAAAAGAAGTGAGCTATTACTTTTCTCAGCAACCTGACTTCCAATTTGCTGCTGGCAGGGTGAAAAAGTCTTAGAGACCCCAGGTATATCTAGACACCAATATATCATAAAGAATTATGTTTTTTTCACAATGGCCAATTAGAATCAAGCTAGAACACCCTAGTAACCACATAGCAACGTTCTGGCAGGCACACTTAACATGTGCATTAGGGATGTCCCGATCAGGTTTTTTTGCCCTTCCAAGTCCGAATCATTTGATTTTGAGTATCTGCCGATCCCGAGTCCCGATCCGATACTTCTATAATACATAAAAAAAGAATAAAGAAGAGCGAAGAAACAGATCCAGGATGTTCCTTATTTTTTATTTAATTCACCTTATTTTAACATTCAACAACTCTGTTAACAAACAGAGCACTTCTGTGAGGAAGCTTGAACAATCAAGTAATAAATAACATCAATTCTTCACTTTTGGACTTTAGTGCAACAGTAAATATAAAAAAGTCTAATATAAAAACAAATAGCACCTCAACTTAAAATACCCGGCAGGCATGTAAACAAATAAAAAATAAAAGTGCCACAGTGTTTGTAAAGGCAGTAATGTGCTTTTAGGAACTGCACTCCTAACTCTTACTGTTTCTGTGTGGAGTCATGAGGTCTAACTCTGTGCCACCACATAACTATAGATGTGTTCAAATAATGAGAATATGTCGGAGCCTGTGGCTGAGTGGACAGCGCTCCAGACATACACAGCGCTTCAACGACGCGAGTTCGAATCCCTGCTCTGGTGTCCTTTCCAATAAAAAAACCATGAGAATATATATACATATATATCCTAGTCCTGATCGGGAGGTAATGTCCGATTTCGATCGAGTCTCAAACCACGTAATCGGGCCCGATTTCCAATCACGTGATCGGATCGGGGACGCACCCTCCAATATTTACTATATTGTATCCAGCGGGTCACCTCTCCGGTTCAGTATCACCCCCAGTGAGATCTTTAGCTGCTCCGTGTAATTTACCGAGCATCTCGCACAAGTTTTTAAGGGTTTGGAGAAATGTAAGAAAGAAGAAGGTGGAGGTAACCTCTGGCAAAGGCACAAACTCCTTGAGTTACAGCTCTTGGACATAGTAATAAAACTTATCGCCTCCCTCCATCCACACCACCATCCCTCACCGCTCACCCTCGGCCGACATAATAACGGTGGGCCACAGCCTTGAGGAGGACGCACTTCTCTGCCCGCCGGCGGCCCCTCGTGCCGCTCGTCTCTCACCCCGGACGCACACGTTGTTGCCGCACGTGACATATAATTCAAGCGGGCCGCGGCGGATGGCTAACTTGCTCTGGGAGAGAACGTCGCTGAGGGCGAGACTTCAATCATGCTGTCCAGAGAAAAGGGCCTTTAGAGCGAATTGGTTGTATGCAAATTGTATGAGCAGATGTGTGCCTGGAATACAGTTAGCAGGTGATGGCTGAATGTCTGACGCTCGGGGCATTCTGAAGTGAAGTCTGACAGTGGTTAACAGATCTAGTGATAAGTAACACGAAGAAACACATTTTAAATAGAAAACACTGTTTAAAGTCTGCTAAAGGGGGTCGTGATCTACGCTTTTGCAGCATTTTATTTATAGCGAATCGCGTTTTTATCACCGAAAAAAGTAGTAAACTAGTTTAAAATAATAAATTTCTATTTTACACTATTCTACAAATTATGAACTTTAATGCTTTATATGCCTTTTTGTTGCCATATGCAAATTACTTTTGTTGTGATTGGTTGCCTTTCACACATTGAATGCCAAGATTTGGTTTAATTACATTTTTGAACATTTTGTAAAGCACTATTTACACAAAGGACAACAAACATAAACATATTAAAATTAATTTTTTAAAATAAAAATATTTAATAAATAAAACATTGAAAAAATAATTTAATAGAATAGCTATCCCTTTCAGAGCAATTATTAGATATATGCCAATTAAAATCCATTTAATTTTACACCTTTAAAATGTAAAACGATGGCGTGAGCTTAGAATAAATATAATAAATGAATTGTCTGTTGATTTCTTTATAGTTATCTTTTTAGTTTTCCCTCCTTATGTACTGTAAATAGGCCTTAAGACACGACTTAAATTAAATTGAGTTATTTATTTAAATTTTGTATAACAAAGTTTTAGTCATATTTTATACATATTAGAGGCAGAACACATTTTAGAATATTTACATTACATTAATAAAAGATTATAAACTTTTTTTTTAAATTACACGTGCTGATTGACAAGGCCAAGAATAAGTTTCAATTTTGACTTCATGTTGACTTCATTGTTATACAAATAAGACGAACCTTTACGTTATATATTAAAGCAAGGCAGAATGACTGCTTTCTAAAAAGCAAGAAATACTTGCCAAGAACTGTCCACTTAGACAGAAAGCTCCGTCTGACTGAAACATAAAGAGATTAACTAAATGCATAAAGTGTGACAGCAAGATAAAGAAAACACAAAAAAGACATTTGGACATTGTTTTGTTGGGTAAGAGAAACAGGCTTTGTTCCGTCAGACAGCGAGGTGAATCACAGGTCCATATGACAGTCATAAACCCCCCAAATCCAGGTTTTCATGAAATCATTGTGACGCTGCATTCATCTTGTGCCCCGCTGATACACTTACATTTATGACACAACACACTTCATCTAAGTCACAACCTCTATCGAACGGATAAGGAGAAGAGTCTGGGCAAGATGAATGGAGATCCCAAACGCCTGTATCGGGCCTGTCTCAAAGCTACGATGGGTCAGGGAAAATAACTGGGTCAAAATATGCTATTTTCAACTGCAAAAGCAAGAATAACAATAAAATAGACCCTAAAATTGAATTGGACAAAAGCAAGAACACAGTCATTTTGTCCTCGCAAAACTTTGACGAAAGCTGGCCGGTCAAAATTCTGCCAGAAAAACACTGTACGATATGCTCAGTAGAATAATTTATGAAGAAACCCGATTCGGTTTTTCCTCGCCACTGTGACCTTTTATAGAATGAACTCTTATACAACTACACTACCAGTTTTGAGACAATTGACAAAAATGTTTTTTTAAATCTGAAGGTGTACATTTCAATGTTTTGTTGCATTGTCTCCTAATGTTTGTAAGTGGCTTTGGATAAAAGCGTCAGCTAAATGCCTAAATGTAAATGTACTCACTGTAGACCTGCAGATGTCCTCTGTATGCTGTGCCTCCTCTGGTGTTCTCAGCTTTACACTCATAACTCCCTGAATCCTCCAGCTGGATGTTAGGGATCTCAAGAACAGCCTGTGATTTGCGCAGACGGGCTTTCTTTGGAATGTTCCCACTCATCTTCCTCCAGGTGATCGTGGGGACAGGACTGAAAAATAAAGACATGTAAGAATGAAATAAAATTCGGTGAATTCCCAGAGAATCAAACCCATTACTTGGGTTAGCAAGTGTCTTGCTATTTCAGTTGCAGGAAAGCTTTGAGTAATATCATGCAAATGTTAACCTTAAAATGAAAAACTGTGACCCATGACTTTTGCCTGGTTTTCACACACTTTCTCTCAAAGGTTTTCATCATACCAATAGATCAGATGTCAATATTTGGTGGTTTAAATACCCATGTGAGGTCTCTCTCAAAGTTTTTAAAGCAGTTTTTATTGTGTTAAATCATGATTTTTTATAGTCAGGTAAAGTGCTGTTTTCAGAATTATCACATTCATAACAGTTCATATTCCTCATAAATGAACACATGAAAATTAAAATAGCCATTTGATGTTCTTTAAAGAGTCATCTCTTCATCATTTGTTGGGTATTATTGCTTCTGGTTTGTGCATTTTAATTCACAGAAATCCTACAAGTTGCCTCTCAAAAATGTGTTGTCACATCCATAACGCATGTGTATTTCCATTTTCTTAAAATAGATAACCGTTTAGACTGATATTTTTAATGTCTGGACTCATATAAATATACAACTATATTGGTAATAAATACATTTTCTTAGAATATATATTTCAAGTTTTGACTGAAAATGTCTCGTTGGAATTGCTCATTTCCTCTTTGAAAAACACAAAGCACTTCTCTCTGCCTCAAAAACGTGCACTCACAAAGCCGCACTAATTTGTAAAACTGATACCGCAGGTTTTTTGAAAGTACACAGAGGACAATCTGATACGACGACGTCCTCTGTAAGTGGCCGTGTACTGAGTAACACAATAAACGTCCTGATAGCTGTGCAGATAAGCAGTATTTGTACACTGCCATCCATCCCTATTTGTGGCTGCAGCGGGCGTGTGATATGACCTGCTAGGTGTGCCGCCCGCGAGCAGATAACCCGTTCTATCAGACATGATCAGCGCTGCTCCAGAGTGACAGCTCCATTTCACAGCTTTCCAACGGTGGAAATACGATGCGGAGGAAAACCCCAGCGCTGCCATCAATCAACCTCTGTCCCTCGATAAAACCCTCACATTTCTGAGGTCTCCTCTTCCTCTGCGCTACTTTAAATCTTCCCGGGACGTTTATACACACACAGGATGAAGTTTCTCCGACCTGTCAGGTTACGTTACGATGAGCCTGTGATAAAGCTCGAGGGGTCGTTTGGGTTAGAGAACAAACATTAGTGCAGGATAACTTGAACCATCTGCTGTGATTTTTACCGATGTAAACATCGCTTTAGAGGTCAGCTGTGATCGCGGGGGTGGATCGTATTTGCATGTGTCAGTCGATTATTTATAAGCAGTTTCGTTCCTGGATGCCGATTGGTCGGTACAGCATTCCTGGTGTATGATATAGTAAAGGCCATGATGTGAAACACATGCACACCTGCTACTGCGTATGTCAGCGTACAGCAGAGGTCAAGTATTTATGTTCTTAATATTTGCAATATGTAGTAATAACACACTTGTGGCCATGCTATTTTGTGAACATAATAAAAATATTTTTAATACAAAGTTCATTACAACATTTTAATAAGCAAGTTCATTAAAAGTAATCTTGTGACCTGAAAACGGTCTGTTTTGATACAATTACTAACAGCAGTGATAAACACAATTCTACACGCCAAAAAAAAGCAACTAACCATATAATCATGTCCTGTTAAGAACACAACTGTTTTTGACTTTTTTGACTTTAAAGGAGAAAAAAATGTCCCATATTTTTAATTGTTAAATTATTATATTTATTATATAATTAAAGAGGATCTTTAAAGCTTGTAGACCTCAAACTATTGTAAGTACTTGATCACTTTCAAAAGCAAATCAACTCATTTAAAAATGACAACAAAATATGTGAGATTTATTTCCTGAAAGGTGTGTGAACCTTACAGAAAGGTGACACCTTGAGCGAAACGTCAGCGTGCATGAAAGCAGACCCGGGTAACATTTTGGGCTCCAGACGCATTGACCATTATAAGCTGGCAGTTCGCTTTTGAAACTGCCCAGCGCAATTCTGAGTCTGAAAAGCATCCCTGCAGACAACCGGCACTATTGACAATAAATGCTCCAGCGTATTCCCTTCACACAAACGCAAGTCTTTATTCTCTGACTGTTAGCTTGTCATACACACCGAGTGACAGCGTGAGACTAAAAGCAATTCTTGCTTCAATTTACTTCATTATAAAGAGTGACATTTTCCAATAACTCGCCCTGATAAATTATTTATTTGTGAATGAGAGCGAGGCCTGAAAACCGCTATAAGACAGAATTAGCTGAGATCGGCATGTGTGCGGCCATTTTGCATTCACTGAGAGTCTGTAAAGTTTAATTAAACTAAGAAGTAGAAGCCAACAAGAATACATAGATCAATGTCTGGGTTTAAGTAATGACTTATTATTCTAATGCGGATAATTAATTGTAAACGACATTTCCTCACAAAGGGGTCCTTCAAGGCACTGTAAACAATTACAACAGTTTGGCTTAGAAGGTGTTTGCGCTTGATAGAGATTCACTTTTGAATTATTCATTCCCAATAACAAACGCAAATAGAATTACAGCCTGATGACAGCGGATTATGTTTTTAAAATGCAGAATTGCATTTTGTTTTATTCACAGCGCTGTAATTGTTTAAATATACAAACTGAGCTCGACAGAATGTAAATGATACTGAAAAATAAAATAAAAACAAAAGTGAACATTTCAAATAATGGCTAAATTAAAAAACTATATAATTTTACTCGAAAGTTGCACTGCCCAAACACAGAATGCAGAATAAAACGGCTTTATTCTAACCCAACATAATATCTCTCTGTTCATAGAACAGAAAATAGTAAAAAAATGTGACAGAAAAATATCCAATATAGTTATTTTGAGATGATTTGCTGATAATTGTACCTGATTTGTGAGTTATAAGTACATATTTTTAAGTATATATTTTTATATTATATATATTATATATATATTTAAAAATATATAATAAAATATATATAAATATATATATTATATTAATTATATATATTATATTAAGTATATATTTTTAAATATCCCCTACAAAAATAATGTTATCAGAACTTTTATGATGCAGCTAATGTTCTCTAAACGTTTTCTAAACATTATAAATGTGGTAAAATGTAAAAACATTGTAAAATGTTAACTGTAAAATGTAAAATGTTAATTTTCCATCATTTTAAATGATACCCATTTGACAAGGTAAGGTTTGCGATAACATCATCATTTAAATGCATGAATCTTTAAAGTTCACAGAGATGCAGAAAGCATACAATAGCCTATGTAAAGGTTAGCGTGTCAGACATCTACCCTACAACATGCTTTTGACTAAAACCATACATAACCCCAAGTTACGGCAGATAATGCTGCTCAAGGTAAAACAGAGCCAGCTTTTCACCAGATTATTTTGTTATGTATGAGAAAGCAGCAGGGCACGGCAAACAACAGCTTAAGCATCTATAAAAAAGCCTCCGCAGTACATCATCTGGACACAGTGTGCTGCCCTGACTTAATGTCAAAGTGCTTTTCTGCCTTCCAGCGGTGGACCTGTACTGGCCACTTTCATTTTTCACCGCACTATCCTTGGCCAAATGTGAATATAACAGATATTAAAAGCATCCTCCAAACAATGACGTGCCCGCGCTCTCATTCGCTTTCCTCTCGCAACCCTCGGCCCTCACCTCTGCCTGCCGTTCAACTATTACCAGAATGTACGGCTCCCAGGGGCCGAATCCCGGCGTGGTTTCTACTCCAATCAGAGAGAAATTGCCACTATATCAGATATGGCGCAGAGTTCAATACTTGTGGAGAGCTCATTTAACAGCAGACAGGAGTTGGGTGTAAAAATAGCTATGCTCCTGCTACGGTCTCATCTCAGGAGAATCTGCTCTGCTCTGCAAAGAAAAAGGCTTGACTGGTTAAATTGGTCATAATTATGATTATTAATGATTCCAACCGAAAAAGAGGCGTTACGCACGGGCGATGGAGAATGGCTTTTATGCGGTGGAAGGGCACCTTGAGGTGGGAGTATGCAAGGAGGTGGTCTTGACATTCAGAGATACGGGGAAACGAAGCAGTGGGTGGGTTACGATGCCGGCATACTTACTTCCCAAGGGCGAAGCACTCCAGTCTCACCGTGACCCCTTTGGCTGCCAGCACAGTCTGGGGAAAGTGCGCTTCAATTTTGGGTTCATACTCCCCCATGACACCTAAACAACAAAAGACACATATACAAGTAAGTCTGTGTGTAGTCCACCCTGTATACTGTGGTATGGCAACAGGAGCGTGGCATTAAAGCGTGTGCCTGTGGCAGGCCCGAGGAGACAAGTATAGAGAACAGACAGTAAAATACAGGTTTTCTGATTGGCTAAAGCGCAAGGGGGCACTCGGATTGTATTTTGCTGTTTACAAGCCCAGGGCTGTCACAGAGACGGGTGTGATTTCTCACGACGCTTATTTCAGTGATATCTGTCACGTATTTTATGCGAGCTATTCTGAAGAATGATCGTATAAAAATGATTAACAGCAGCTTTAACCGTGAATGCATTTATGAAACCGCTGTGGGCAGCTTTGGTGCCACATTGCTTGCCTTTGCTCTAAGATTCAGAAGTCAAAAGAAAATCATCAAAAACTCTTTTGAGACACAAGGGATTGTGGGTAATCTTCCCTGTAAAGCATTGCAGGGATGTACACTTTTAACCTGATAATTTTGTCAATTTTTTTTATCTTTTTTTTATTTTAGGTCATTTAAAAAAATAACATTAACACAGTAAATTGGGAGTGCAAATACTAACCTACAATCTGTTACAAAATGTCCTTCACAGCGATGTCAAAAAATAATCATTTTTGGTTATCCAAATACAATTTCCCTAAAAAAAATATTTTTATGGTCTAAAAGACTACAAAGAGCATTTTTTCAAAACAACAGATGTTAAAGAAACCAGCTGGACCTTATGGAACCATTCTGTACATCCCAACGTACGTGAACTTACAGTCTAATCACCGCTCTGAACGTTTATGGTTATGGGTTCGATAAAGCTCTTGTGAAGTGATCTTTTGCTGTCGGTGATTCTTTCTTCTGCACCTGACTTCACAGGGCAACAGCAAACCTCTAAATATCTTGCTCTGCAGGTGTTGGATCAGCACATTATTCACACCTTCTGCCCCTCTCACACGAGATTCCACCCTGGCACCTTCCCCGGTTGGTTTTTGGAAGACTGTACTCATTAATTTAAACCTGTGACAGGAAACTTGTGCTTCATGTACACTTGGCTCAAGGTTTTTTTCTCTTTGGTGAGCTCGTGTAGGTGCTTTGTAGATTTAGCAGAGGCCTGAGGTACAGTACTGTAGGCTTTGAGATTAATTGCATCGCTCGCTATATATCTAGAACAGTTGCTCTGGAACACTGACCCTTCAATCGACAGTGCAACAACCAGAACATAAATGAGACAATATATGAATAATGTACTTAGCAGACCCACAAAACAAAAACATTTTTTAGAGATTAGATAAGATAACCCAATTCGCAACTGTAAAATTATTATAAACTTATAATAATAATTATTTATTATAACTTTGATGTCATTTTATTATTTGTAAAGTAATCTGCAATTTTAAGTTTCAAACAGAGCTGGCGATAGAGAGGCAAAAGTTATGGTAAATGTAACAATACAATTCATAACTATTAAACTGTCAGGTAAAAGACTTATGAAACAATGGGTCAATTTTCATAACAATAAACAAAAAAATATTAAAAAAAGTTCATGTTACTGTAATTTATAAAAACATCTCACATCTCAATCTTTAAAAATGTTTTAAAAAATATATTATATCTAAAAAATATAAAAAATGTAGTTCAGATGTGCATTTTTATGTGTATAATCAATGTCTGCTGTGACAGTTATCAGGTTAAAATGAACTATTACATTTATGGCTATCATATATGCATAACTATCAAGATCTAAAGTCTATGATAACTCAATACAGATATAGTATATGACTGTTAAAAGATGGGTGTGATTCCTAAACCATACTTTACTTACACTAGCAAAACAACTCCTGAAATCAGCAAAACTAATCCAGAGGAATCACAGCAGACTGCTATAGCGTGCAGTACGGCAAACCCGGTGATGTGAATAGGGAATTCTCACAGTGCCATGCATGACAAGCTGCTAAACTAAATTATTTTGCAACTTGCAAGAGGCGCACACTTCAGACGCCGCTGGGAAACGGGGCGAGAGAATTTGTCCTCAAAGCAACACAACACGAGTCTAATTGAGTCGAAATCCTGTGAATGCAGGGGATTCTGGAACGGCCGGATATCTCTCCTGCAGTCGTTGCTGGGGGCACGGCGCCTTTGTTTATTCATGCGAACGGTGTGAGGGCCCATCTATATCCATTTGCTAAGAGATATGTCAGGTGGCATTGAGTAAATCCCCAATTACGAAGGAAAACACTCCCATTCTGGGGCCTAATTATCATTATCAGTCTTATTAAATGGCAAACTGTTGCATGAATTTTACATGAGGAAGAATTTTCTTTTCTTTTTGCACTTGGGGGAATATAACAAATTTCACACACGTGTATTATTTTTCTTTAACATGCCTTGACTATCCTCAGTAAAAGCTAATAAGTGATTTTTTTCAAGAAATTGAAATATTTCTATGCTTAAAAAGAATACATGACTACTTTTGAACAGTCAACAATGCCTTTGGCCTCTATAATGGTGTAAAGGTCTGGCACCTACCAGCCGGGGCTAATTTCTGAAACTAACCAGCCAAACCGTGACCCCCTTGCCTATAGCATTCATCTACAGCACATTTATAACCCATTTTATGATAGCAGTCTTTTTCCCCAAACAACTTTTCAATTTCAATCTTATTCCTCTCATTGTAACACATTCCGAAGCAATCCCGTGTGTATAATGAATTTGCAATGTTTCACTGGTGTATGTGGCATCATAGTCCTATTTAGCATCTAGAAGAACTGAAATTGATAGGAGTTTTAGTCTGAGGCAAAATGAACAGACGGGGGCATTTTTGTGTCGTGACGCCTATTTTCAAATTTCACAATTGAATCCATTTATTAACATGAAATGGGGTAGTTTTGTGCAATGCAATTTTGCTTTTCTTTTGTTGTGCCATGCAGAACAATCACCTGATAAAAGTCTGGGCATCCATCAAGCGTTTAAAGCTTCTACATCCAACTGCTAATGAAAAAATCCATTATCCCAGTGCTGTGTACACATCTATATTCTAATGACTGAGCCGAAGCAAAAGTGCAAATTGGGAGCACTTAACACACCTCTCTGACAACAGCAACAAAAGCTCTTAAAGAGACACTTCACCCAATAATAGAAATTCTGACATCATGTCCTATTTTTGTTAGATAATATAACAAATACAAACCTTTTGCGAGGTGACAATGTTTCCTATTGGCTTTACATGTACTATCATATCATATATGTTAATATAATAATGCATATTTATAGATTTTTTTCAAGTACAAATACAAGAATGAGTTTGTGTAATCAGTTTTGAGCTGTTGTTATCAGGAAATAATGCAACTGGCCAATCAAAATCAAGTATTCCACAGCGTTGTGTAAAAATGTTATTTTTCTTCCAAAAACATCTTTCTTCCCAAGTCACACTTTAATGACACTTTTATGGTCCCTGAAAGATTCAGTCCCTGATCATTGTAACTGCATATAAAAGAGAAACCACATACATTACTCATGATGTGTTTTACACGGTTGAAAGAACATCATACGTGTTTGAAATGACATGACAAAGAGTAAAAAATGACCAAAATATCCTTTTTGGGTGACCCAAACAACAGGATGGCACAGGATCTCAAATGACTGTTAGGGCTTTTGTCATCTATAACTAAAGAAATTGACAGAATGTTTAATCACATGACCATTTCACTTCCCATTAAAATCACAATTATGAGATGTGGACGAGGCACCACATACAGTACATACTACAAGGCATTTGAAAAAGATATTCCTGAAGGGAATTTAGTCCCTTTGGACATGTGTTTAGTGTGGCAGAAGTTTGCAGAATAGCGTCTTCTGGTTTTGATAATTTAATGATATAGACAGTCGGGCATAACTGAAACAGAAAACTGTTTTTGTGTTGTTTATTTGCATGTACAAGTATTATCTGCAATTATTTATAAAGTAATCAGTGCACATACACGCCCATTTCGCAGGCAGATTACACAACTGTGGTTGTGTACACAAAAATGCTCTTATCCATCATTTGATCAATTACTACCGTCATAATCAATAGACAACGTACACAGATATGTAGCATCTAAACAAAATAATCTTTACGACAAACTCTGAACTCTTTATGTTGCGTTTATGTTGTGTTAAGGTTGCACAGTGAGCGTGAAATTTAATACAAATTAGAGTGAAATTACAAGAGATCCGAGTGTCACACTAAACAGATATCCAAAGGGACTAAATTCCCTTCAGGAATATCTCTTTCAAAAGATATCCCTTTCTTTATATATCTTACATTTTTACCATTAAAATTGTTTTTTTTTAGATTAGAAAAGCATGTATACAATGACATCGTGAGTTTGGATGACATCACTGTGCATTGACCCTTGTTGACATTTCAAACGTTCTCTATCCATCTTAACCTTTGTAGTTCAATAATCGAAGCCAAGCACCTTTGCTCTTCTGATTCAAGGACATTAGGTTTCCATCCTCTATGAATAAATGACAAATAATGAAAACACTTGGTCACTCCCTCTCAAGGTCTAAGGCCAAGCAGCGAGGTTGAGGTAATCCCAGAACCCACAGCGTTTTGAGACCATACCAACTTGGTTGATGAGTCATGTAAGAGTTATTGTTCTATCCCAGTCACATCTATTAAGGTGCGATTTATCACTAAACAACAGAGGGCCCGTGCTGTCTTTGCGGTTTCTCAGAGGAGGCGGGCGGGGAAGATGCATGATTTGGCCTGGAGGTGCACTCGAGCACAGATGCAGTCGGGCAGCTTTGATTAAGAGTGTCTTAGTCGAGGGAAGGACACAGGTGAAGCATTTCACCTGCGCGTTCCAGCACAGAGTTAATTATCGCAGCATCTCACCAGAGATCACGTGTCGCAGGTCCTGCGTTGGTGAGGTTTGAGAGGTCTGCGAGAAAGCTTGTGCTAAGCTTGAAAAGTCATTTTCAGGCTTTTAGGCGGAGACACGCCGAGCCATTCAGCCAGTGAATGCATGATGCTTTCAACACGACGGCTGCCAAAACGAGCCGGCGCGTCAGCCGATGAATGAATAAGGATGCCCATCAGTCGCGTTTGCTCTACAGGTGACTAACCTCTCGCTGAACTCGCTCTGATTTCACGAGACCCTGACTGCATGATTATTTGCAAATGCAACTGCCACAAAGCAATTTATCTCAGCTCAACCACCTGTGGCACAAAGATATCCCTCAGGATTTTCTTTTGCCTGGCCTTCGTCTTTTGTCTGTTTTTTACTTTTGGAGTGGTCCGTAATAACCAAACGCATGACGAGACTTGCATTGGGTATCTTTGCTAACAAGAGGCGCGAATCCAATTTAGTATGCTAATGCATTTAGATTTGTGTATGTCTCCTAGGATCGTTTTTCACAACAAGGTTATGCAAATGCCTGGAAAAGGGAGGGGCATATGCCCAGAGGGACACGGTGTCCTGATAAAGGACGTGTAACATTAGGCTACGTAGGCAAAAACAAGCTTTCAGGGCACTGTATTCCTTTTAGCTATGCTGTAACAGGACCGCGTACCACAGGGACTGACGTTGACGTGTACGGCAGCAGGTGATGCAAGCTTGTCTCTAAAGTATGTAGAAACGCCTGAAGAGACAGCCATGTGTTTGGCTCGCCGCTCAGCCCATAAAAAAAGCTACGGCCCATTCTGGAAGAGCACCATTGATTCGGTTAATTTTATGCTGGGAAATGATTTCCCCGATGGCCAGTTTCACCAGAACGCATTGTCTGTGAAAAAGTGCTCTAAAGCAAATGATAAAGGACCCCATGCTCACCGTTTAATGCGGATGTTTGGAATTCATGACACTTTCAGTTTGGCCCTAAGGGTCTCTCGCTCGACCAGAGTGGGGAAGTGAGAAAGCGCAGAAGAGTGAGACACATGAACCACGTGTATAAGTCAGACGGCTCATTAAATTGGCTTCACGTGGCGTAAAAAATAGTAATGCAGACGGATGACCTTAGTGCCAATATGGTGGGAGAAAAAAGGGCACATTTCCCTTTAAGCCAGATTTGGTTTAAAGGGAAAAGATATTAAAAAATAATATTTTTTTAACAATATTTATTAATAATATATATATAAAATATTGAATATACAAACAAATATTTTCACTTCTGTATGATACGTTTGTTCTTCATGAATTATTTTTGTCTCTAAAATAAACAAAATAAGTGTATTTTATAAATAAGAAATACAGTAGCACGCTCTTATTTAAATACCAAGGCGCCAGCTAAGAATGACTCAATTTAATTTCTTTTAGAGAGATTTCATGTCATGCTATTGATTCATCGGTTTACCTGGAGAATCACTTGGCATTTAGCCCAGTTCTGTCATGCAGCTGAATGGGTCAGGCGTGTGCACATGTGTGAAGTGTGTGTAATATCTCACCATCTGTTTTCAGAGTCAGGGGTGTTGGTGGGCTCAGGACCCTGGCGTTGGTCACAGTGTTCTTTACTTGGCACACGTAGCTGCCCACATCCGAGGGCTGCACTTTGGAGATGTACAGATTTCCCGTCTCCTGCGAGATGAATCGTCGGCTGTCCTCGGCCACGAAGGAGGGGAGCTCGTTGAACACCCAGCTGTAGATGATCTCTGTTGGGGCCAGAAGGAGAGCATGCAGATGAGATGTGGTCGCTAAAGGCTCCTGTCTGAATGAGCATTGTATCCTGCTGCCCTTCCCGGAGCGGTGCAAGAGTCCGTGATGTGTAGGTGTTATGTATGAATACAGTGCTCTCAGGTTAAGGACCCTAACCACAATTTACATTTAGAAATGTAAGCGTTCAAAAGTTACAGGATTCCTTCAATACACATTAAGGATTTTTATGACATCATAGCGTACTTCAGCTTTCATTTCTAGCTGTGAAGTAAACTAAATGCTATTGGCTGTTTAAAAAGTGGGAGGAGCCTCTCAATATGCAGCACCCTAACTTTCCACAATAGTGAAAATTAATTCAACACGTTGAAAGTTGCATATTCAAAGTCACTTCAGTGGGTCTACTGCAATTAGCAGATTGCAATTTTCACAATATAATATATTTTTAAGAAGTTTATTTATTTATTTAGTTAGTTTACTTTTCCAGCTTGTATGACAGAGAATAACCCCACCCCACTGTATCAGTTAAACACTTCAAGGAAGTCTTCTCAAAATGTCAACAAATCAAGTCACTCACTTCTTGTGTTTTCACGATCAATCATTGCTGTCATCATAAATCCAGCAGATATGCCATACTGGATTATTTCTGTGAGTGCCATATGTCGACTGTATCAAAGTCACACAGACTTTCTTACAGCAGAATAGAACAGAGAAAAGAGAGAGAGACGAATTTCCGTATGGCACAAATAATTTTCCTCAAGACCAAATTCTTCACCGCATAATTAACGTATGAATTTCATAGCTCATTGATTTCTTTTGCATAGTGAATACAGGTGCAGCGTTTCTGATGATTGATCGCTGAAGGATTGCCTCTCTTTAAAGAGATCCCAGTTCAATTTTTCATTCACAAGAGTTAATTTCACCAGAGCAAACAATGAATATTTATCACTTAAATAAAATTGAAAAGGACTCTCTCATCCTCAAAGGCGTCAAACAATATTAAACACAATAGCTTGGGCTTTTGCTTTCTTACAAAGATTTCTGATCCAATTTTAATATGCAGTTACTATTTATACACTGAATTTATCAGACTTAACAAAGGTGAAGATAAATGTTGAAAATTTCTTTTCACTTTTTTAATTACACTATATGCACCATTACTTATCATGTGACATGTTAAGAAATATGTACATGCTGTAATGTTGTGTTTATTTCTCAATGACCGTAAGTGTTCTACACATTCATCAAGTCAAAATCCAACAACACCTTCTCTATCCATTCACTCGGAGAGCAACGATGATAAAATTGAGAGTAATATCCTGTTTACATCTCAGTGATCCCAAATTATTTTCAATTACTTTCACTTTTAAAGTCATTTGGCCATATTAATGTGAATGAAACCTCCTACCAGCACGTCAGGCAAATGAAAGACACATTAACCTCGAAGTCGTCCTTCGGTTCCCGCAGTTCTACACATATCACGTCCAAATAAGTGCTAATCCTCCAAGCAAACGTTTAATAGTCCTAATGTATAACTGTATGATGTTCTCATAGGATTATACACACAACCTGCAGATCATTCATATTTATACACTACCAGTCAAAAGGTTTGACACAATTGAAAAAAATCTCGTGATCTTAAAAATCTTGATGTATTTTTCAATGTTTGACAATTACTTTTGTAGACAATAATATAATTGTGCCAACATATTAATTTCTTTAATAAATAAACTTGATTTAAAAAAATTGATTAATTGTCCTTCAGTGTTGTTTAAAAAGCTTCTCAGGTTGAGACTTTAAGAAGCTGAATGATAAAATGAGTGATTGAAGATGATCAAATATAACATACATGTTATATTATATGTTTATTTATTTTAGGTGCTTTTAGTCACAAAATAATTCCCAACAACAACAACTATTATTATTATTATTATTATTATTATTATTATTATTATACATTATATATAAAAACTGTTATTTTTACCCATGGTTGGGTCAAAAAAGACAAACCCAACTGTTGGTTTAAACTAACCTAGAAAATGTAGATATTTAACCCAACCTTGGGTTGGAATAACCGAGCATTTTATTATTGCATTAAAGCATTTAAGAAAAAGTCATTGGATAAAAAGGTTTTTAAACCACAAGAGCTGTTACATCTCATTTAAATCTTGACAGAAGCTCTGTGTCTACACATGTCTTTCATTTTATCCCTCACTGGGAAAGTGGGATTTGTGTCTCTGAGCATAAAAATCATCATTGACATTTAAAAACATGTTATTCTTTGCTTGAGTAGCCAATGAGTGATGTTAAATTAAGAGCTTTCCATGCAAGGCAAACAATTACTTTAAATCAATAGACAAAAACCTTACCTCATGTAAATGGGTTGCCTGTTTAATTAACAACAGTGTTTATATTTTATTTTATATTTTATTTTATTTTATTTTATTTTATTTTATTTTAGGGTGGTATAATATTGACTTAATGTATGCTTAACAGCTTCAAATTAGCATTAATCTGTGTCCTTTCAAATGATTTTTTTACAACAAAGGATAAACAGCCAACAAATGTCCAACATCCCATAAACTTTTTCCAACACTGTTGAAGTTGTTTTAATGGATGTGCAGAGCTGTAATCTATAAGCAAAGAGACTCTAAAATATAGAGACTGATTTTTGGCTACTATATAATTGGTCACCCATACTTCAATTTGTGTATTTCAAAGTTATGATGACCGTAACATGTAGAAAAGAATAACAAGGATTGACCTGGTGTGGCGAGACATGTTCTGTTCCATTAGAGGACAAGCGAGCGCCGAGACCTGACCAGGACATTAAAGTGCTCCCTCATGCTGTCTGCATGAAATAATTGTCTGACTGAGATCTCTTTTCGTTTCTAATGATCCAGTAAATTTGAGCCCCTATGCTGATGCCTGCGTGGACACACACATCGACCGGTTGGAGATGGATAGGTTAACGCACAAAGCCGGTGAATTCTCCCTGTGAAACAGGAAACTAGTCAGTTTGCGTGATGCAAATTACACAGACAAAGTCTCTTGATAATACTGATACCGATCTGGACGGCAGACTGGAACGCTGCTGTTCAATCTCCTTCAATTCGATCAGGTGGACTACAGAAATCAATCGCACTTCATAGTAATAAAATAATGGCTTAAAATGATCAGCTGACACATGCTAAACAGAGCTGAACTGAGACTTAATATAAATAGATCAAATGTATTAAGAAGTTAAAGCAGATAAGATCAGAAACTGTGTCGGCACACACCAGGATTTATTCTGCACAGTCGAGCGGCGAGTAAATTTAGATCAGTGTTAAACCGCTGACACTTTCTCTCTGCTCCTTATCGCGGTGTAAACAGCGATGGTCACGCTCATGTCTGCATGGTGCAATAATGACCTCTTTCTGTTCGGTATCACACGTCTGGATATGATCCAGTGTGTTCTGGCAAGAGGACGTGGGGAAGTTGCCAAATGCTGTTGAAGATACATCAGATCCTTTTATTTTGCCCTGTTTAGGCAATTATGTGGGTGAAGATCTAAAACTGTTGTTTCATAGGAATTTAAAGGGAGAGTATATTCAAATAGGAAAATGATGCCATTGTGTTAAATCATGTGCTGTTTTTCTATGAAACAAAGGATAAATCTGCTTTCTAGAGAAGCAGCTTCTGCTTTTGGAAAAGCAACACAGTTGATATTTCAGGGTGAACTGTTCATTTAAATTCAAAGTCTGTTTTGTGGAGGGCTCTCAGCAGACAGGTAGAGAGCTGGATGAGGTTACTCTGGGTCCCCAGAAGCACTAAGTGTTCTAAAAATGGCCATCACTCCACAAGCCTTTCATCTGATAGCACCGGTTCAACTGTCTACTGACTGTTTCCGTCTCGTCCCGTTGTCTTTGTCTGCATGCATCTGACTTCATTTAACCAACAACTGCTGAGACTTGAGCAGAGACGAGCAGAAATTGAGAAAAAGCAAGAAAATCTACTTTCTAGAAAGACCAGCTTAGATCAGCAAGAACTGTCATGCTAGTTAACATGCTATAATGGGTAGTACTGGTTTAATGCTGGTCTAGTCAAGGCAAAATGCTGATCAGCAATATTTACTCTGTAAGGCTTCAGTCGGCACATTTTTGTCATGACTTGTCCTAGATTTTTTTTAGCATGTTAATGGTCATGTCAATGTATTTGGTCTTGACAGAAATAGATTTGCTTACGCTTCTAGTGTGGTTGCGAAGCATGTATGAAGAATTGCTACTGCTAATACACGAATGCTGAAGTAAACGTGCAGATGATGCTGATGTTATTGTAAAAAAATGTTTGGCTAAAATTGCGACCCTGCCTGTGAAAACCCAACTTAAGTCATTGTGATTTACTGTTTTTTACATAAAATCATCCACCATAATGTAAAGAACCATCTGTAAAAATATATTCTTGATATCTTTAATATCAACTGAGTAATGACATGTCAAAGATTGAAATCATAGTGATATTTTTAGATAAAATCTAACTTTGATGCTTGTTATCTCATCATTTGATTCTGAGAATTTTGCCTTATAATAGTTAGATGCAATTTATATGTAAGCAATAACATTCAAGAGGCTGTGTTGAATCGTGAAAAAGTCAGAGCTGAAAGCACTAGCCTCGAGTACTGCATTGCTTTTATAAAAGAGTCACCACACAATACAAATAAAAATCCTAAAAATATGTATCAATGTGACTTTCATTAAGTCAAATCTGAGTGATTTATCATGAATAAAACAACTATTGACAAATCAGAATCAAGCAATCCATCTAACCGTTTTATAAAGTTCATTAAAGCACCACCTTGAGGCAAATTCTCTCAAAAAAAGGATTTGTCCTTAAAAGTAAATTGGCTGTTTAGAAAACACATTTAGTATTGCATTAGCTATAGCATAAAGTATAACGTATAGCAGAAGAAAAAAAGCTGATCTATATAACTTTACTATTCGAATCATATAAGATTCTTTGCCGTTTGGAACCAGCTCCAAATTCGCAACATATGTGACCTATTTTCTACAGGAGAAAGAAAAGTAGTCAAACACAGAAGAGAGCGAGATGTACCTGGTGAATGAGAAGGGGGAGCACACATGAGCACAACTCCCTGACCCTCCCGCACAGAAACAGCTCCTCTAGTCCGTCCGCTGAACGCTCCCAGATCTGTGAACACACACACACAGGAACAGTGTTAGTGACACACAGAAGCACAGAGACAGCTGTTA
This sequence comes from Beaufortia kweichowensis, assembly GCA_019155185.1. Lineage (NCBI taxonomy): Eukaryota > Metazoa > Chordata > Actinopteri > Cypriniformes > Gastromyzontidae > Beaufortia > Beaufortia kweichowensis. The sequence continues at coordinate 17,106,372 of CM032802.1, forward strand.
ACCTGTAGATGAAGGGTCAGAGATTGCATACGAGCGGCTGAAAGCCGGATAAGAGCTCGCGGCTCGGCCAGATTTAGTATCCGTCATCAGAGGCGTGACCCTCGCCTGAACGTTCACTTTAACCTGCTCGCACCCAAAACCTGCCACTTATATCTCACTTTCTGTTTCCCTCCAGACACGACAACCGAGTGGTAATTAAAACAGCTAACCTTGCTGCAAGCCTTCGATCTTATGAGTACTTCTGAAATACCAGAGAGAGGTAGAAAATCATTTTATTTCATAAGAGCATCAGATTGTGGGTGATTGTTATGAGCCTCGTGACTGTGGGCAGCCTGGATGATACTTAAAAAAAATGTCATTAGAATATGTCTACTTTTACACTTGAGCTAGGGTTGCCACCCGTCCCGTGAAATACGGAATCGTCCCGTATTTACAGGCAAAATGACGCGTCCCGTATCAAATCAATACGGGATTTGGTGATTTGTCCCGTATTTTACATAGGTCCACATTATGCAGCATCCCATGCAAATCACGCCACCCACATTGTGTGAAGACACGTCCTATTCTGCCCCTGATTGGGTAATACTCGCTGCCATTGTTGGTTTGATTGGTTTGTTTCAGGTTCACGGGCCGTGAATCACGGCCAATCAGAGTCAGAGGAGGGCGGGACGCCGCCTCGCCGGTTCTTTTGGCAGAGTCAGAGAATCCATTTGAAACGATGGCGGAGGCACTGCCAAGAAGTGCACTTATAAAAGAAAGTAGGCCTGACATGCTCCAATACTGCACACTACTACTTCTGGTCCACTGATGTTATTATGTTCATGATGTTCATGGAAGATCCTTTGCAAGTCTCCTGCACTATATATATATTTTTTCCCAATATACTTTTTTGAGTATCAAAGCATTTGTTTAATTTATAATTACTAAGTTATGGATCTGTTAATTTAATAAGTTAATAAAATATGGTTCACATCTCACAAGTTTCTCCAAAAGCTTATTTTTTGTGGTCTCAGTCACACTTTGCTGGCCTATGTTTATTATTGTCACATCTGTGTATTCAGTATGACCACTTAAGTTGTGATAGTGAGAGACTGAGTGCATCTGTTCACACTGATTTCAATAGCAGATATCTTATTATAATGTCCATTAGTATCAATCTTAATATTTTTTTGAAAACATGTTTTAAGTTCTGATATACCACCACTGGCACGCCATCGGGACTGTGGTCATCGTGGCCCCCGCTGCGGCAGGCGTCCCTTATTTTTCTGTATTGAAGGTGGCAATCCTAACTTGAGCACTGTGCAGGGGTAGTTTTAGCTCAGGACACGAGAACGGTGTGAGACGACACTGCAGTTCATCTGTTGAAACGAACTGTATTTGAATACATCACCATAATAAATCACTGAGGCCGACACCATACCATTGGCTGAATGCCCTTCACAGTGAACACCGGTTTGAGATGTTATTACAAAGTCAACACAAAACACGAGTCTATTATAAATAATGGAAATATATGTGCATTATGGATGTGACAATGAAGAAAACATGTTTCTGAGAGGCGAAATACTTTGTAGGATTTCTGTGAATGAAAATGCACAAACCAGAATACCAATAATACCCAACAAAAGAGATGACTCTTTAAAGAATTTTCATGCGTTTATGAGGAATATGGACTGTAATGGATGTGACAATTCTGAAAACACACTTTACCTGACTTAGAAAAATCATGATTTAAACATAAAAACTGCTTTATTTGACGTCACATGAGGATTTAAACCACCAAATATTGACATCTGAGCTGTCAGTATGATTTTACATTGCACCTTGGCAAACCTGAACATGGTTTGAGACATTTTTGAGATCTTTACTGAAACCATAGAGGAAACATGTGAGATTACCAACTCGGTTTCCAATCTCACTGCTGTCTTGAAGCAACATTTAAGGTGTTAAAAAGTCTCTTGTAATTCTACTTTTCCACAGGCAAACACTTAGAAAATCTTAAGTGATAAACGTCTATAAGCACTGAACAGTATTGGTGAGGTAGTGCAGAGAAACAAACAAGCAAGCAATTTCCTCTTAGCGTCAGATACACAATCGGGGACACAGCTCCGAGATCTTCAACTGCAATATTTGAGTTAAATAGTTTTAAAGGTCATTTTGTCTCAGTCTGAGCTTGCAGATATGAACTTTCTCTTACTAAAGCTCTTGGTAACGGGGCTAATGGAAATTGAATGTTAGCAGCCGTTATGAAGGTCAGCAAATCAATAAATGTCCCAATTAAGCTTCGCTGCGCTGACACACAAACAAATATGAGGAATGGCATAAGCCGTGTTTGACTGGAAATGACACTTAATTTGGCTTTTTACTCACATGCTTTTAAGCAGCACAATAATAACAATAATGTTGAAGCTCTTGAGAACAAAAAGCAGACCATAAACAGCTCCGCTAATAGAAATTAGACAGACGCCAGTGAAGGGGACAGTTCACCCAGAGGAAAAAAATATTGCTCAGATGTGGAGCTGGAAGGTCATGTGTTATGCTTCTTTTAAGTATAACTTTGAGATTGTCTGTGTGACATTTCAAGTTTGATGATTTGTTTTGGGCGTGAGGTCTAACTGGGTGGGTTTTGTTGTGTCTCATTGCTCTCTAGGTCTTCAAAATCCTGAAAATACTACCAAAAATTAAGAGTATTTGATTATTTCACTATTATTATATACAGTCTTTCCTAACCAGAAACATTGTATGGTCTATTTGAAAAGGCCAATTCCGTGCAAATTTAGCCTAACTATGAAAAAAACTTATCAAATGTTTTTACCATAATGAGATCGGATGTCAATCTTTAGTTTGAATACCCATGTGAGGTCTTTTGAAGTTTTTAAAGCATCTTTTTATGTTTAAATCATGATTTTTCATAGTCAGGTAAAGTGCTGTTTTCAGATTCGTCACATCCATTACAGTTCATATTCCATAACAAGAAAATGAGAAAATAACTATTTGATGTTCTTTGAAGAGTCATCGCTTCTCCATTTGTTGCGTATTATTGCTTCTGCTTTGTGCATTGTCATTTACAAAATATTGGTAATAAACGCCTTCTGTGAGAATTTACGTCTCAAATTTTGACTGTAAATGTGACGTGTATAATTCTGGAATTGCCCAACAACAATGGCAGATGTGTTTTAGTGGTAGATTTTAAATTGAACGAGTCGACTCAACTTTAAATGTATTGTGCAGAATAGATTTAAGCATAAGTACACACATAACCAGACAGGTAAATTTTCATGTTGCCAGATGTTCATTCATCAGTGATTCAATGTGCAGTAAACAAGGATCAAAATAGCTACCATCGTCTTCGAAAAGAGTTCATTTTGATTTCAAGCAGAAGCAAAAGCTTTAAGCAAAAGTCTCACTTTACTCTCATGTATAAATTCTTCTAACCAACTGATGCATTAAAGTGTTTTTTTCTTTCCAGAAGGCAGTGGTAAATTTAACACAAAAGATAACAGATAAGAATAGCTGTTAATATATGTATGTGTGTATTTATTTATTTATTTTCAATTTAATTGTCTGCACTTTGTGAAAAAGACTGGGACGTGTGGGTAATTGATCTGTTTTTCTCATTGTGTGTGGAGACAGAGGAGAGCCGTTTCATCTGGTCTGCATGTGTGTGCTGTTGATTAGCCCCTTTCAGACCAGTGTCAGATGATGGGGAGAAACTACACATGGCATACCAAACTATTGAATCCACCCAAGCCAGTTGAAAACACAGCTGACCACCAGTTTTGATTACATGTTACATTCAATCTACAAATGATACATTTTCAAAGTGAAAACAGCAGGTAGTTTTTTCTCACTGACAGGTTTAAAATATCTGGACTGCAAACACGGCTGTTTCTGACACATCAATGCAGCAGAAATGACTTCCGCTGAACAACGGCTGATCTTTGCTCCTGTCTGTTATAACGTCTGACAGCTGAAAGATCGCCGTGCTTTATTTTTCCATGTGGAACATATGATTTGAAAAGCACAACCTTGACATTCGCCCTGACATGATAAATAGATGTAAAGAATAAAAGAATGTAAGAATAAAGCTCAGGTTACCACAAAAACACAGTGGTCACAGTTTCAATGAGAATGTGAAAGCAATGCATTCCCAGAAAACAGATGAAAAGTTAGCAAATCAAATACTTTGACACAGTAGTACTTTACATGACATAGAAAAGTGAAACATTTTTTACTAGACGGTGAAAAGGACAAATGACCAAGACACGTATGATATAGAGCGCAACGAGATAATCAATCACAGAAGACTTTTTCTCTCTTTGTTTCATTCTGCACTAGACACTATGATTTTATAGCTTTCTCTGTGAAACTTGGAGGGCTTTTCATGTCATTTTTGAGTCTCTCCTCATCCACGTTTGATAAGAATATTCATGATGAACATTAAATGAGAACGCTCATCGCGTATCACCGTCGTGGCTGGTTAGGACAATGATCAACATGAAAAGATCTTTTATCGCATGTCGCATTGTTTGGTCAGGATACAGTATTGGGCTGTTAAAAATTTTTCTTTAAAAACCTTTGACTAAATCATTCTTCAGGGAACCACAAAGGTTATTTGCATAATTCAACTGTGTACATTATTCCAAATAAAAACATTTATTTTCACAAACACTAAAATTTGCATTGCATCTGATGCCTTTTGACATTTCCAAGCCCACATTTCTGAATCTTGTCAATTTCCAGTAAATGAAATCTCACTCCACATGCTTTCTGGTTTAGTGTTCTGTTTCACTCCCAAATTCATTACATTACAGAAGATAAATTGGTTACGAATGTGGTTTTACATTGACTGTGTTAGCTGCCTGATAACACAAATGCAGACTCTGGAATCATTAAAATCTTTACATATTAGGAATAACTAAAACTGACATTAATGCACAGACATAATCACAGTTTACCATTTCACCTAATATAACAGACATTTTCTTTTCTGTCTAATATCATCATTCAACCTGAAAAGCTTGTTTTTGTGGCCACATGACGTCTTTTGAAGACTTTGGATTTTTCTCATCTGTTCTGCACAGTCAGGCGCTCCTGCATCAATACAATCACCCTACAGAAAATTAGCTCGCCACCCTTTCAATTACAATGGCTTAACACACCCCCACTACAGAAAAGCTGTTAATCTGTCACATTTCATGCGCCACATGTATTCCAGAGTGCTCTGAAGAGCCTGTGTGCCTGACTATGACTGTTCTCAGTAAAATGTTTATTGGAAATGCACTACAGACCAGTCATTTTTAGCCTTCATGCTGATTTTTCCTCCTGTACTGTAATCTGCTTGTTTTTTTGAAAGAAAGTAGGACTGTCAGTGTATTAGGATTTAGCCTTGAGCACACAGTTATTTTTAAGGAATGAAAAAGGGAAAAAAAATCTAGATGCAGAATGTTTTTCTATTTTTTCTAATAATCATATGTTTTTGTCAGATTCACATTTATGAATTCATTTGAAATATCCTCCTGGTAAAATACTTACAAATTCCCGTGTGATCAGGTTGACATTATTTAAGCTGATAACCGTCACAGCAGAAATTGAATATACACATAAAAATGCACTGAAATACATTTTTATATTTTTAGATATAATATATATTTTTCACATTTTTAAGTTTCTAAAAAAAAATCATTTTAGGTATTTTTATAAATTACAGTAACATTACCATTTTTTTGTTTTTGTTTTTTGTTTATGTTTATTGTTATGAATATTGACCAATTATTTCATCTCGAGTCTTTTACCTTTCTATCAATTTATAGTTTTTCATGATTAGATAAAATGTAACTATGAAATATTAAAGTGGATAGAGAAATAACATGACGAACAGTGACAGTTAACAGGTTAAAATTTACATTTGCTACTGGCTTTGCCAACCCAGATTATAAAATTGTATGAATAAAAAGATTGATAATACAAGAAAAGAAGAGTAAATATCTGGGAAAAATACATCACTTTAGAGTTACTGACAAGTGTTGAGAAAATGAAACATGTTTGCTAAGGTTGCCCATATAAAGTGCCAGAATTAACTGAAGTAAGAAATAATATGTTATACTACGTCACACTTTTTTATCCAATTGAACATTTTTGGTTAAATTATAAGTAACAGCTCTCTATAGTGTACATAACACTGTGACTGTTGGACTGTTGGAATATAAATGACTGTTGGATGCTTTAAGAAGAACTACTTGAGTGTGTTGGCGATCATGAGCGATCTCTAATGCAGCAGAAGCACAATAAGCCATCAACAGGCGCGGCACCTGTCTTTAACTCTCAAACCTTCAGGGTGCTGTTCACAATAAAAGCGAAAAAGATCAAAGTTTCCTTTCTCCATGAAAAATGAAAAGATCCAGTGCGAGCAGAAGAGACGCCCCTCTGGGACTGTAGAAAGGAAAAATATAAAGCGAAAGATTCTATAGTTTATATCTTATTTATGTGAAACGGGTGGTTGGCAGGCCAGAGCGGGAGAATGTGCCAAATGTCTGTTGGTCCACGGCAGCTCGGGGCTGAAAGAAGGATGGCAATGTGCTGTGTAATGTATGGCCTTAGGACGGTGATCTCCTCTAACAAATTGTCACAAGAGAGCGAGGATGGAGAGGCTCAGAATCCCATTGTAACTGTGCAGATTATTGATTTATCAGGCTGTGTCACTGCTGTCTTCTTGTTCTCCATACGAGCGTCTTACCCCTGTCTTCCTTCAATTCACTCCAGACGTATGAATTATAACTAATCAATGTTCTCCGCTGTAGTCTAAATGGGAAAATAGATTTTCTTTTGTTGTTCCTACTCGTATGAGGGACGAGACGTGATAAATGATATATCTTCAGACAGCTGGGGTCGTGAAACATGAGTAGGGTGACATGTAACGAGATTTTATATTTTTTTCATTTTTATTTCTTTCGTCCCCTGCTAATGTAGCGCAGGCAGTAAATTGCCAGGGCGGCCGGTTCTGGTAAAATTCACATAATTTACGGAACTGTCAAAAAGTATGCGATGGGTTTTTGTGAGCGTAATGAAAAGTGGAACCCTTTGATGGGAGTTACGATAGAAAAGATAAAAATCTGTTGACTTGGTTTCTTGCTTCACTTCCAACTACTCATCTCGTATTTTCCTGACCCCTCATCTTGCATAGTAAATTGAAACCTTAACCGTACCGTAAATCGATGTTCATCTGTTCTCAACAATAAGGGAGGATAGGAGGTAAGATAAAGATCTGCTAAAGCTGATGCGCTCTCAATCTCCATAAACGTTTGCCAGTCTAAAACAATACAATGATTTTTGAAAAATATATTGCACTGTATTTGCATACTGGACTGAATAAAACAGACAATTGCTTTCAAATGTCTGTGCATCCCTTACAAATCTAAGTGCTTAAGAGCACAAGTTGACACTAAGATTTTAAAACCTTGTCATTTTTGCCAGATAATAAAATAATCACAAAGTCTCTGTTCCAAATCCTTGTGAGACAATACTTTTAGTATCATATGGATGGACAATTCCATGCAAATGTCAACCTTACCATAAAAAAAGATTTCATCAAAGGTTTTTATCATACTGATGTCAATATTTGGTGGTTTAAATCCTCATATGAGGTCTCTCTCAAAGTTTATAAAGCATTTGTTTCTGTTTAAATCATGATTTTTCATAGTCAGGTAAAGTGCTGTTTTTAGAATTGTCACATCCATAACAGTTCATATTCCTCATAAATGAACACATGAAAATTAAAATAAATAACTATTTTATGTTCTTGAGTCATCTTTTCTTCATTTGTTGGGTATTATTGCTTCTGGTTTGTGTATTTTAATTTACAGAAATCCTACAAAATAAGTTGTCTATCAAAAACGTTGTCTATGTCTATGTTACTTTTTGTCACATCCATAACACATATATATATATAAAATATATAACTTGTGCATAGACTGATTTTTTATGGACTAATAAAAATATAAACAGATGGTTCAATATATTGGAAATAAATACATTCTGTGAGAAATTATATTTTAAGATTTAACCGAAAATGTCACATCCATAATGCTGGAAAAAACACTAAGCTTTTTACCCATCTCATGTAGAAACGGTTCAGAAACTATAGTTCCTGATGGCCCTGTTGTCTGTGGTCAAGGCGAGTGAAGTTCTCCTCAAACAGAAATGCTGACTCTCTTTCTTCAGAGCAATGATACCTCAACTCAAATTCCCCAGCTTGTCTGGAGAGAGAGGCCTGGATCTCAGAAGGGAGTTAGATCAGAAAAGTCCCCTCCGCCTGCAGTCTTCAAAGCCTGCACTGGTAACTAGATTGAACCAGGGACTTCTGCTTTTCAAAACAAAGACACAGAAAAAAAACACCCAACAGGGGATGGTTTGGGGGCACAACACCCAAACTGTGAAAGGAACACAGACTAGAGATTTTCTTTCTCCCCCTCTTTTTTATAATATATTTCTAAGTCTGCAGGGAGCTGTGGAAACTCTCTGCAAACCAACCGGTTTCCTTGGCAAGGGTTTCGAGCGGTCTGCCAACAAGGGAGGCTTGTGACATCCACGGCCGGGCTCAAAGACTAGGCCCCTCTCAAACGACCGGGTCGACCGTCTCTTGGAAACTCACGCCAGGTTTTCTCAATCAAAGACAGCAAACAACGAGATCCAAGTTAAATGTTCCCCTACCGCTGACTGGCCAGAAGAGCTGTTTGCATTTCATGAACCAAGACTTTTTACAAACATACTCCATGCGGGAATTCATTGCCTTTAATCACTTTGAAATTGCGCAGCAGTAGCTGCCGGTGGAAGTCAGTTCTTGTGGTTTCTGAGGGCATTTTTAAATGACCACCTTGAAAAACTCTTCAATAAAGTACATTTACATTTAGGCATTTAGCTGACGCTTTTATCCAAAGCGAATTACAAATCATTCATCATAAAGTAAATCATTCTCACAAGTTCCTGCATATACAAGAATGAGCCATTTTTCATTTTCAATGTTTTAGAATTAAGGAGGAAGAGAGAAATTGGGATCAAGACATGACCCAGACCAGATTCGTACCCAGGTCCAATAACTTATACATGTCGTTGTCAAGTGCACCGCCTTTTACATCACACCTCCGACAGTTAATTCATTTTAATGTTACTTCTTGCTGAGAATAATTTGAGCTCCGTATCAGACTCATGCCCCATGCCAACAAGAGTGAAAGATCCTTGGGTGTCCAACAGGGTGATAAATGGTGGCCATTTGTTATGCAGAGAGGCCTGGGAAAAGCTCTGCATCCCAATGTCTGCTGCTGAGAGCTTTCCTTTGTCTCTCCGACAGGCCTTCAGATTGGCCCACAATGTGCGGATCAAGGTCAAAACCAGATGGCAGAGAAGGATGACGGAAAAAGACGGAACAGTGTGTTCATGCGTGTTGGCAGCTCACGAGGAGATTCAAAGAAAAGACTGGGCAACTTCACAATCTCATCGCAGAATCTTTTTCGGTTTTGGTACAGAGAGAGCAAAACACGTAATAAAGCAGTAAAGAGTCTATTCATTCCTTGTGTAGGCGGGTGAACATGAACTCTATATGGGCATCGAAATTATAGACTGTGAGGTATAGAACAAAGCTGAAGTCATGTGGTTTCTAAACACAGCTAGAAACAATATGTACTGCCTGTGAGAATCTTACAATATACATGCGTCATTCTCACGAAACCACTGAAACATCATGGCAGTAAAGTTTTTAATTATTAAACATATAACTCAAAAATGATCATTACAAACATAATTGTGTTCTCTACCATGGACAAAGAATAATTTTAACATAGGCATAATTTATTATTGTATTGTTGTTGTATTTATTTATGTATTTATTTACATAACCGTAACGCGTCCAGAGTGCATTTTACGTTGTAATTGAAATAGAGTAAAGTTAAAATATTCAGAAAAATGGTTCTACTAGACGTTCTCAAAGTTTTTAGTTCTGTAGTAAAAAACATAATTTTCTCGTCACACTGTGTGCATGACTTTTTTGACTCTCTTTACCGATACAGGCAATTTTCCACATTAAAAAAATATTTTTTATAATTTTCTATTAAGATAAACTAAATTAATGTCTAATTATGTATGATGCATAAAACTTGCTAAAGCATCATGCCTTGTCTTTTTTTTAGTAATGTACTGTAATGAGATTTTGTAATTTTTTTAATTATATGAAATTGTCAGTAATAAATGAATGCCTTTAAACATATCAGTCCATGGTTTTAATGAATAATAAGGAATTTTGTTGATATAAGCATTTTTTTTAATCGTGTTTGACAACCAAAATTTCGTGAGAATCACCCACATATGTACCTGTATGCATACTAAGTGTTAGTTTTTCTACAAAAAACACCATGGGCGGTGAATACTGAAGTACACAATCCCCTAAGGTACGCCATTAAGGCTACTATGGTCGTCGCTCTTGGGGAAACAGTAAGCAAAGCTAACAATGTGCTTTCCACTGAGCAATTGCGCCTCTAGCCCTGCGCAGTACGGTTTCTTGGCTTGTGAAGATGTTTTGGAGGGAAGCCAAAGGAATACTAGTAAAAGAAATGTGCTTTTGCTCTGGTTTCGTGAGCCAAAGTGTTAAAGGCAGTTCCCAAGCTAATGGACACAACCCCCAGGCCTACTTTTAAGCAAAGCATCATGGGATTGACTTTCTTTGACAATTTTATTTACCTCTCATACCAAACCTGAGCAATGCTAAATCAAATAGGAAATGGTGACTGGAAGGTAATCGTTTCAGCCAAAACAAACAAAACATGGCAAAATTACAAAATCATCCAATTACTCACAAGCGAACTGCAGGAGGGCATCTCTACTCAAGACGATGCCAATGCTGTTCTCCGCTCTGCACTGGTATCTCCCGTGATCAATGGCCTCGCTTGCGTTGTGTATGATCAAGTTTCCATCAATCATACTATAACGGAAATCTGCTTCTACATCCACATTAGTTCCATTGATCAGCCAACTGTGAATACAACAACACAATTAGCAAATGAGAAGTTGATCTCTTGTATTAGATAGAATGTATTTTAAAAATATTTAATAAAAAAATTGAAGGATTCATGAATTATGGATGTGACAATAAATGTTTTTGAGAGACAACATACTTTGTAGGATTTCTGTGAATTAAAACACAAACCAGAAGCAATAATACCCAACAAATAAAGAGCCTGTTAGCACATGATAGCCTGATGTGTCTGAATCGCTTACACAGAAATATCGATCTATATTACGAACCAGAAGTCAAACCACATTAGTGTCTGGGAGTTCAGTCACATGATAGATCATTCAACCTCGCTAACACCTTTATTTATTTATGCTTATAGAGGATAAGCTATTCCTCCAGGTGGAATCAAATCCATCGATCAATCGCTGTCTGTTTCCTAAAGGTTAAGACCTTTCTGAGATTCAAGCACATATGTTTAATCGGACACAGTTTGACAAGTAAAACTATGATTCCAGCACATCATATCAATTTCAATTAGCAATCCACAGCGGAAAAGTCCATCTGTGTCAAATTAGCATTGCAGGGAGGATAATAAGGATTCAAGGTAAAGCTCCAGAGAAATTAAATGTCATTTATTATCCATTGAATAAAATCATATCCATGTTATTGAGACAGCTAAACCGTACCTGTAGGTTGGAGCAGGATTTCCTCTGGCTTCACAATTCATTATCACTTTCTTATCGTCTGAATCCAGGGCGAAGATTGCGTCATCGGGTTCCTGGATGAATACTGGGCCAAACTCCTCGCTCTCTGAGGTCATATGGAAGAAGAAAAAGTGATTTACAAATCATTACAGATGAATTCATTCAGAAAATATTACTTTTCTTCTTCCAAACTGGCATACAACTTTATCCGAAGTGACCTACAATGCATATACAGTACAATCTATCAATGTACAGTATCAGTTTGTCTGCAAAATCACCATTTAGATGCATCCATGTAAACTCATGATTTTAAATATGACTTAACTATATGTATCTGAGATATATAAAGAAGTGTTTTACATAATCAAAGCACCATTTTTCTGTCGGATCAACACAGAAGATGGTGCACATTTATAATTCTGTCCCCAGGGTCAAATTGATAACAATCTCAGAGAGTCTTTCCAATTACAAATACTAAAAAGATCTTACACACTGGCTCACATCTGACTTCTCAAATTGTTTGACAAATACATGACCATAAGGTAAACTCCCAGCATCCCATTAACCCACCAAAATCATGCCATATAGTTCACCCAAAAATAAAAAGTCATCATTTATTCACCCTTATGACTCTTTGTGGAACACAAAAGAAGATATTTTGAGAATGTCTCAGTGGTTTTGTGTTTATACAATGGAAGTCAATGAGGGTCAATGTTGTTATAAATTCTTCACAATATCTTCTTTTTGTGTTCTGCAGAAGAATGAAAGTCATACAGGTTGACAGTAGGCTGAGTGAAAGATGAAATATTCCTTATTTTGGGGTAAACTACCTTTAAAAAAACCTCCAAAAAGCATTTAAAACACTACATTACTACCCTAGCAAGAGCTTGGAGTGCCATGTCAACACCAAATGAATATGGTTGGTACATGAAATACATAACCTGGTCACCCAATATCACATTACAATATATCAAATTACCATGATTTTACTGTCCAACATTAATTGCAGGGACATTGCCGTTTGTGACATCATCCGGGCTCTATATTACTCTACAATATGCAATGCAACGGCTAAATCCAGCAGACGCTGTTGTTTTCATGTGCAGAAAGAGATTAGATAACAGAGAGAGAGAAGAGATGAAGGACCCATGGGCGCCGAGTTCAAGCATAACCTAGTCATTTGTAGCAGCTTGGGAGTGAGCTATATAAGCTCCGGCTGTATTATTTATGCTGTGTGCCGCATGCATAATAAATCCCTTCGCGCGGCTGCAGCATCGCCCCTGTCTCGCGCTGTATCTCGCCCAGGTGTCAGAGCGCCGCCAGCTAGACGCTTTAAAGAACGGGGGGACGTCTCCTGTACAACCTGAATCGTTTCCAGGACAAAAAACACATTTCTTATACATCACAGACTGCTGCCATATTGCCCAAAGAAAAGTGTTACATTCTCAAGAGGGGTATGTGATGATATGTGATCGCTGGCCTAAGAAAGAAATGAAAAACAGGATGTTTGCGATGCATGTCATGGCAGTATTTGTAAATAAAATATTTTACTTGTGGCCTGTATATGCAATGCATTATACATACATGACAATATTTATAAATAAATGCACAATTTATACATATATTTTTATATTAACCAGATTATTAAATTAATGTGAAAAATTGTTATGTGGTTTTTAAGGTGTTCTGAGTGATATATAACATGCTATAGGGTGTTCTCGGTCAAAAAAACTTACTTACAGTAAGTATTTCTAGGCCTCATACTGTTTTTTCAATAACTTTATATTGCTTTATATGTACAGGCATTAAACAAAATGTACATGAACTGCAACTGCTAGATTCCAACATCCAGAAAGCCAAACGCACGAGTGACTTTACACAAAAACAATCTGAAATCACATCTAAACATTGCTACAGAATGTGAGAAATGCCCTTCATTTGATTCATATAGCTGAGAGTGACACAATGAAAAGACCGATTTGTTAGTCATTGAGTTTTCAATGCATTCGTTCTGACAACAGCAGAGTATCTTTATGTAAACCAGCACTCCAAACACTCCCTGTCCGTCTCTTGGCCGACTGTGGGGCTTTGAGATTAAAGAGCTCTCTCTCTCTCTCTCTCTCTCTCTCTCTCTCTCTCTCTCTCTCTCTCTCTCTCTCTCTCTCTCTCTCTCTCTCTCTCTCTCTCTCTCTCTCTCTCTCTCTCTCTCTCTCTCTCTCTCTCCCACTCCCCCCATATGCTCCGCCAGCATCTCTCTTCAAGACCTCTAACCAGCAGTCAATCACTTCCTCAGTAAATTATTTACAGATCTGTGTAGCTTGAACAGACATTGTGTAATTGGTGATTATTTTTTGACATTGCAATAAAATGATTCATTTTTGCATGTCAACAGTGTGACATGTTTTTGTAACTAGATGAAATGAAGAAGTCATGTCCGAAGGGAAATCATCTCATCACAAACACATTGAATAGAATATATTCAAAGCAAATTTTGAGTTTTGAAAAAAATTCTAGTGAAACTAGATTTTTGTATAATTGTGAGGATATTTACAACTTCGCCTTCATTAACACAAAATCATTATGTTTGCAATGCAAAGGTTGTGTGTTTAAATTCCCAGGGAACACACATATTGATTAAAATGTACACAGTAAGTTGCTTTGGATAAAACTGTCTATCAAATGCATAACACACATACAGATATGTTTACTTGGTTATCATAATGATGTTCCTTAATTGAATTTTTCACAAAACAAAACAAAACAAAACAAAACAAAACAAAACAAAACAAAACAAAACAAAACAAAACAAAACAAAACAAAACAAAACAAAACAAAACAAAACAAAACAAAACAAAACAAAACAAAACAAAACAAAACAAAACGTGCAGTTTCTGTGTCTCCAGTATAAAAAAGCACTGTTCTTGTTCAGGTCACGTACATGTTGTTTTTACAGCAGATTAATATTTGCTTTACTGCTTTCTCTCATAATCTGTACACATACAGTATACAGTATGTCTTGCCCTTTCTGTGATAATACGAGTCGGCACACAGTTTTCAGTTGTTCTATACAGCAGCCTTCAGGCACACTGCATTCATACTGCTCTACTATGTCTTATGTTCCATTCCAAATAAAATAAACCGTAATCTAATTACATATCATAAATAGTTACATTCACAGGGTTTAAAACTCACTGAAAATGTCAAAGTTGAGAAACTCGGGTTGATACATTTACATTTCAGCAATAACTGCTTAAATCTGTTTACAGCCGTTTTCACATAGTAAATTGATAAATACCATTGTTTTTGCCTTGTTTTCAGAATAAAAAACACAATATTTGTCAAAGGGGAAGAAAAATGATCTTATTTCAAAGGAAGAACAAGTTATATTTTTAACTTTTTATTAAATTGATTAGATTTCTTTAAAAAAAGACTTGATATCTTCTTGATATCGTTTTGATTTGAAGTAAATATGAAATGTGACTTTTCCAATTATAAGTGGAGAAAGAGAAGTATTTCCGCAGTGTCGTGGCACGGTACTCTTTGTTTCGTTTCTGTTAACACCACCTCCAGCTGAAATATAGGTCTATAACCTAGTTTTGGTTGCTGAAGCGGTATGATATATATCAGCATTTAAGAATTATCAAGTGGCCGGGAGAAGCATTGCTTTCTTAGGAAGAAAGAATACAGTAATCTGTTTGGTCTCCAGTGGGAAATAAAACTCTCTGGAATTATACATTAATCAGAGATACGGCAGAGATGGAGGATAGGGCTGCTGATCTCTCTCCTGAAATGTTCAGAAAGAAAATGTAGAGTAATTTGGTGCGGGGCAGAAGCATGAAACATGTCCTATTGTACTCCCTTCAACACTTCATTTTTTAACATTCTTAAAGGAACAGTTCACACAAAATTATAATCCTGTCATTGGTTATTCCCAGCGTGTCACACCCATATTGATTGTTCTAACACACATAAAATAAGTTAAGCAAGATGTTCATGCTTCTCTAATGTAATTCAAATGAATGGTGACCATGGACTGTCCAGCTTCCCCCAGAAAATAATGATCATACTTTGTGAAAATATTCACTTAGTTTGTCACATTTTCTTACGAAACATAAAAAAGCAATTTTGTTGGACTCAAATCTGGTGACACATCTTGATGGTCCATAACTTAATGTATGCAAAGAAAGTTTTATTCACAAGTTAAAATTATTTTAGTAAATATCACCTCTGACTTCAATCTGTTCCTCATTTCTCATTTTTAAAAAAGCACAATTTGTTGGTCACTATTCACTTTCATTGAATGGAAAACAGCATTCTGCTAAACTTCCAGTCCACAGAAAAAAATGACTGTAGATTTGGAACAATATGACTATTCGTAAATACTGACGGATGAAATAATAAACTATTCCAAGCACCCTAGAAAGTCTGCACACTTCACAGTCCTGTATCCCTTTCCCATGAATCACAAATAACAGAGCGAGACAGAGGAACTCTCTTATTTTTCTGTGATCCAGAAAATCGTTCTAGTTTAACTTTCTTATTCTTCCGCTTTGTTGGCCGAGTGACACGGAGATGACCGACCATCAAAAGCGTCATTCTTTCAAAGTTAACAAAAGCCCCAATAACAAGTGCCATTCCTTCAAGCGAGACGAACCTCACCCGAGGCGTCGCTTTTCCCGCCTAGTGAATGCCTTTGAGAGTTTAATCAAGCGTTCGTTGCTTCACTATTAAACAGGGAGTGCTCATGGCAGTACACAGTTTTATAGATAGGCTATGACATGTTTGAGTGAACATCATGGAACCTTTGTATAAGTCCAACAGTGGAAAATGCAATTACGGCAGAATGCTGAGGTTTACTCTATTGTATTGTTGAGCTGGGTTTGAGCAAGTACAGCCTGTTCAGATATCACCTTAAACAAGGTCTTTCCACTGGGCCACACTGTAATTATAATGAGCATGCTGAGCTGGGGTGTATGAGGACAGCTAGACAACCGGCTCCTGACGGTTTATGTGAGGACACGACATGAGCTTGGCAATAACAGAACTGAACTCTAGCAAGACAGCCGCAAAGAGCTAAATACAGACGCCACACCGAGGAGCCGTGTCCAGTGTCCAGGGAGGCATCATGGAGAACGGTCATGAGAATATAGGATGTACAGTATGTGCACGCTCTTCAGCTACAAAGCAAGAGAAAAGTTCTTGTGAAATTGCTTATTGCCGAAATCTTAATGCGTCTTGTTTGGTTAGGACACAATGTTGAAAATAAACTTTAAAAAATAAATTAAATTAAAAATATATCATATAGCATTGGCCAAAAGTTATATACTGACAGTTTTGCCTGTTCTTTAAGTATATTATTAAAGATGTATTAAATATGTTGTATTTATGTTGTGTAGCTGCTTGGAGTATAAACATAAGTTCAGTTTTGAGAAGAATTTAAGAAGTTCAGGATGAGAGGATAAACAAAACAATAAAAACTGATAAAACTGTAACCAATGTATGGTTTATGTGCTATGAGACTGCTGATGTTCAATGTATTTTTAATATTACAATCAAACACATATTCCGTGATATGCTGTAGTTGCACTTTCTGCCAAATAATTGTCAAATAAATAACTTTAGCAATGAAGTATCGTCTCCATTCTGTACCTTAACGCTCTAAAAATATTTTAATTGTTTAATCTAACCTGAGGGAGCATTAAAAGAATATTATCTTATTTTGGAAATATTGTACAAAAATGCCCTCCAGACATTACTTTTGGCCAATGATGTATGTACATTTTCAAGTTTTCCAATCTTAAAAAAAGTGCTAGGAAAGGTTCATTACACAGAAGAACTTTTTAGGCTCCTAAAAAAAAAAGCTTTGAAGAAAAAAAAAGTGCTTTGAAGAACCATTTCTTTCTTACATTTCTTACATTTTCAAGGTCTGAAGAACATTTTTGCACATCAAAGAAACTTTGTGAGACAAATAAGGTCTTCGAATTTTAAAACGGTTCTTTTTTGGAACCATACAGGCAAAATTGGTTCTTCGATGGCATTGTAAAGCACCTTTATTTTTAAAAGTATACTACATCTCACCTTGAAAATGGGAAAAATGAACCCCTAAAACCTAAACCAAACAATAAAACAACAAGAAACTCCATATTATACAAGTATATTAGTGATTTGATATTTTTATTTCCCCTTTCTATGTAGAAAAGAGCAGTGCGCGAGCAAGAAATTACTGTTTCCCACATACTTTTACGACTTCATACAATTTAAAATATTGCATAACGTAATAATGCAACTCCTAATAAACCTGTTTTTGTCTCTATTATCATCAGTCAGTCGTGATCACACCAGACTGTTTGGCAACCGTTGGGAACTAAAGTTCTGTGTCTGAAGCAGTAACAGCTGAGAGCGAGTGTAGTGTATGCAGAGATGGCGACGTGTCTGTCTGTGTTTCTACATCTCCAGCGCTGCGCAGGAGGTAGCGTGTAGTCTCGGTATGGGGCCACGGTGAGTGTTTTCTGATTTAGCAGCTTGATAATGTCAGAGGAATCAGACATCTGAGAGGCACGCTGCCATCCGTCAGTCTCGTAGTGAGCGTGACAGCCCTGCGCATCTCTGTGGAGATTTGATTCAATGACAAGCAGAAGATTGCGGGTCACAAAGAGAACGCGTCCTCACGGCATAGAGAAGTAAGGCCCCGCACACCTCATTTATGTGACGGCTCAGCGTGACCCCTAAACCGCTGGAGCGTGGTGATCCGGAGGAGTCAACCATACTGATGGCATCATCTGGAATGAGACGGTTCTTCTGACCCTGTTCTGACCCAATCAGACTTCCTCATCTGTTCCTATTGAACCATGAATACATTGTTTAACACTTCCCTGTGAAGTCGATACTTTCTTTCACTGCGAGTCTTTGTTTGGTGATCTGATCTAATCTATGGGCTGATTGTGGCTAAAATTATATGGATGGAAAAAGAAAGACAAACTAACTTTAAATGGTCAAGCTTTCCAAATCAATGGTTTTTTCATGGTCAACTACCTCAGTCAAAACATCAGCAACACAGCCAATTTATAAGCTCTAACCAAAGATACACCAAAGTGGGTTGTTTAATGTGTTAACATTCGCCTTTTTATGCGTTTTGGCTATTCGTTTACACGACAACAGCGTTGTAGGGGACGTTTTTGAAAATGACGCTGTTATCTTGTAAACAGCAAAAATGTAAATCTGTGAAAACTGTGCCGTCATGCACATGCACTTTTTAAAAATGCAAAGGAAAACTTTTTACATTTTTGACTTCCTTGTAGTTACTACTTAACTTTGACGCTATTGAACACTTTTATCTTAATTATTTTGTTTTCAAACTTGTAGTTTGATTTTCTACAGAGAGAAAACATGTATTTTGTCATATATTTCAGGGTTAAAAACACTTGACCCACAGCGCTAACAAATGTTGCTTCCAGCAGTCTTAAGTACAAAAACTTTGACATGTGACAGTCAGATGTTATTTATTGGTAAAGATAGCTGTCGTATTGTTGCTTTGTCATTTTCGTGTGAAAATGTATATTTGACCTCCTGACAAGAGCATCCATCAGATGTCAAGCTGACTGCGGTTTGCCAAATGCCAAAATGTTTCAATGATCCCTCTTCAATTTCCAACCGGCCGGGGTCTGGGTCAACTTTACCTCAACATGATGAATTGGTGAGATGTCAAGATCACTTTTACTGTTAGACTCCAACACTTTAAACTTTCTGAATAAGAAAAGTTGAATCTAAAAACTCTAAAACAACAATAGCTCTAACTAGTAGATGATCTAAAAACTAAAAATATGTCAGAATATTTATTTAGTAAATAAAAAAATATTCTGACATATTTTTGGTCCTATTTTTTGGATAGTAAAATAAACTGAGACTGACAATCTGAAAAGTAAAAACTAACATCTAGTTAGTAAAAAATAAAATAACCTCTAGTTAGTAAAAAATAAACTAACCTCTAGTTAGTAAAAAATAAACTAACCTCTAGTTAGAACTCTCAAGTTTTTTTTTTATTCAAATGTATTTTTATCTTTCAGATTTAAAGTATTTTTTCTCTGAATTGGCTCCACAGAATCAGTGTCAAGAGCTCAGTTGCTGTCGTGCATTTGGTCGCGTGTGGCGCCTCCGATTGAAATTCAAGCCGGAGCACAGAACAGAAAATGGATATTCAAGAAAACACCAAAGTCCCATTAGTATTTGAGTCACTCAGTGAGGGGTCAAACTTCTAAAGTGGGTAAGAAGTGCAAGCAGAAGTCATTCCTCTGTGTGACAAGAACAACGATCAGAGACAGAGTGAATCTGTAAGCGCTCAGCGTGAGTGATCTGGATTGTGTGATTCGTTATTCACCTTCGCTCATGTAATCTTCCTGAGAGCTGAGGGCGGAGAATCTGTGCCTGGAGAACGGAGGCCAGTCCTGGAGGGACGATCCAACTCCCTGGCTGTTTCTTAACCTCATCCTGGAGTTCAGCGTGGAGGACGAGGAACTGTCCGCCTTCATTCGTAGCACTGCCGCGTACGAGACGGGTCTCCCGGCAACGGCTTTAGCCAAATCTGGAAAGAAGACAGGGAGGCCTGTAGCACAATACAATAACTCGGTGGAGATTCATAATTCAGGACGCTTTAAAAACCAGCACGCATCACTAGCATTAATGCTCACACTTATCTCTAACCATTAAAATCAAACTTCGGGATGTTACTCGTCCCGCGCCAACTATATCTCATACTGTATGTAGTTTCAAAGACATCAGAATTACAATTCTTGCCAAGTGTATTATAAAACGTTAACAAAACTAACAAAGTAAACAAAAACTACATTAAAGAAATGACCCAAACCATAAAATCAAACAAAAAAAAGTTTAACAGAACAGAACATCTAAGCAAAAATGCTGTCAATTTTTTTATTGTACTAGTTGCACTAGAGTTCACTAGCAGTTATCTTTAACTTTTTTGGCTAACAGAAAGCAAAATTCAGTTGTTAAATACATACATTTAAAAAAAGTACATGAAAAATCTTATCCTGATTCACAATGGTACGTTTATAATATTGAGCTTTAAAGGACAGAAAATTAAGAAAAAGTGATATTAGAATATTAAATCAGTCCAAAACTAAGCCAAAAATTCCTGATTTTCATGACAGATTGACCTTAACAAAAAAATGGTCTTTCCGATGTTATTGCCGGTGAGAAACATGTAAGGCTGGTAAGTTTCCCACACAAAGTTGTTTTTTAGCAACTATCAATGTCTTTCTTTACTTTATTTTGTCACTTTTTTTGCGCCACAGACTGCAACAATTGATCTGCTAACAAAGGTTCATTTCAGTAAATTTCATGAGGAAAAACAAATCTCCTCCAATTAAAAGGCACACTTTGAAAGAGACCCAGGCAGTTTGACGGCTTGTCTCTGTTCTCATGCTGTTGCTTTTCTCATCACAAGAAAATTAGAGCAGCAAAAGGTTATATCAGTCATAAACACTGCCACTTTCTATTGAAACCGCCACTCACTCGCTGTGAAATTCATTTAGATAGCAAGCCCTCCCTCGCTAGTTACGCAGAGGAAACATACAGATAATTATGTTTCTATTAGGTTACGTCAATCAACGCTAGAATTGCTACAAATCATTCTAAATTTCCCATTTGTGTTGAAAACTGTGCCAAAACAAGAAGGATTTATTCAATATCTTAATTAAAAAGTCATTTTACACCTGCTGAAATTTCTTTTTTTGGGCCGTTTGCCAATTAGAACTTAACGGATAGTGGCTAAGGCGCAGTGCATCAAGCTGTCTGGCTAAACCCCCAGATGCGCAGACAAAATGACAACTTAAACACTCCGTTCTATGTGTGGCACAGAACGTCTGGCTCGCAGAAAGGGGATATAACCTCCTGAAATTGAAGCTGTCCAAATTGTGCATCTGGATTTGTGCAAACAGGCACTCAAAAGTCTGGAAAAAGTGGGCTGACATTTATAATTTCCTAATTAAAGACAGCTCTTTTAATACTTGCAAAATATGACCTTTGCCGTTACCAACCCTCCGCTTACAGCCTCCAAACCCGACGAGTGATTACCGCTTTGACTGCCGAGCGAAATGAGAACTGCACTCTGAGCTCCTCTTCCGCCTCTACGGAAAAACATTAATAAAAATCTCAAACGAACGGCTGAAAAAAGAAAGAAGGTTGATCCAGAACTGAAAGACAGGTGTGTAGACAGCTGCCTACACAGAAATCAACAGAAGCACCCATATAGAAATAAATATAGGCAGTTACCGGATTTGATGGATTGAAAGATGAATGGATGGATGCCTGGGTGAATGCCTGACGGACAGATGAGCCGAAGAAAAAGAAAAGCAAGCTGTGAGATGTGTGTGGAGGAGACGGATGAAAGAGAGAGGCGTAGAAACATTCACCGGAGAGATCCAGCTCTCTACCTTACAGCGTTATCATGTTTACAACTTTAATATTCAAGTATATGAAATGTATGAGATTAAAAAAACAAAACTGTAACACATGTAAGATCATAGATTGGGCATTCTCTACGTTATCTGCTGTCCATTTTAATGTTTAAAGTTTTGTTTCGTGATTTTTTCGACATTCATCTTTGAAGTCAAAGATATTGAGGGACTTTTGGTTCTTTAGGTTTTAAACCAACATTGATTGTGAAAAATGAACCTGGGCTGAGGGGTTTAACCAAGCCGTGCGTGAGCTTCTGCCTCGGGGAGAAAATATAAAGAGTAAATCTTCAGTTGTAGTATACAACTTAAAATGAACCTGAGAGGAAAAATACTTATTGCTGTAAAACTTACTTTCATCTAATTACTTAGACTTAAAGGTAACGTGTGTCTATTTTGATGTTAAATGACATTCTCCAAAACCAGCTTAATATGCAACTAAAAAAAGAAAGCAATAGGTAGGCGAATTTCTCTAAAAAGCGGAAACGCTTTGGCTCTGTAGTGCTGTCAAAATGCTCAAAATGTTTGTTTGAGGAGCGTCCCGAGCAGTCGAACACAGCAATGCTGCTTAACCATTGATCTCCTCTAATATAATCTCCTCAAAACAAAGACACTGCTGAACAGTAGTTTCACAATTGAACTCAAAGCACAAGAAAATAAAAAGGAACTTTGTTGAGGGGAACTAAAGGCTTTGTTAAACAATAAAACTTCTCTTGACAGTCCTGTTACAGAATGAGGAGAATAAACTGAACTCAATGCTCTCCTTCATATAAACTGCCATTGGACAAACAAACTGTCCCATCTCAAATTGATCCCATTGGTTGGATGATATCATCAGGTCACAATCAAGAGCAAGTTTTATTTGTGAATAAGTGATAACTGTAGGTGTTGTTATTGCATTTATAAAACAATTTCCACACAATACGAATATTATAAAGCTTAAAAAAGTAAAATCACTGAACGTCTGTTGGAAAAATTACTCCCTGACTGACTGTGATCAATCTTTACGTCGCTAAAGGTGCTGTGCAGTGATACACAGAATTATCATGAATAAAACACAACTATTAACCACTTTACAAAAAATTAAGATTCAATAAATTTAAGTAGAAACAAATATACAGTACACATCAGCTTAACATTCACAATTCACATTCAGCTCTAGTTCAAACTTCTGAAAGCTGTGAAAACACATCAGCTGACAAATCAGCAAAGAAGCCACAGAGATAAAAAAAGATTCACGTGGTAACTGACAAAACTGTGTTGACATAGGCAGATATTCACTGACACAGGCATTCCAAACATCAGAGAGATGTAAATTCACTCCTGTGGTACAGACATCATGGATGGAAAATGGTATGAAGTTACATGATGACATTTCGGGCATTTCATGGAACCAGAAATCATCATGCACATTAATTCCACTCCTACAGACAGGAAATGATGAAACTGCTTCATTGTTTGGAAAAACCCCAAATCCAGAGTTCACGTGTACTGCCACAAACAAATCAAAGGTGTCTGACATGATAAAGGATAATTTAGAGAACTTTCTTCAACACTTGTGACTCCTTTTCGAGGTTTACCAGCGAATTACATTTCACTCCTGAGGTGCCAAACGTACATGACAGTCTTAGTGACGGCTGACAAGTCTTTTAGGTGGAAGATGTTTCTGCTAGAAACTCAACAGCAACTCACTCAGCCAAAAGTCATCTTAAAGAGCATATCCCACAACTTTGTATAGGTTATTAACTTTGACAATTTGACATGATATTCATTCTTTACAACATGCACACAAATGAACGGATCAAGCCATTAAACAAAGACATAAAATAGCACAAGGATAATCATCTGAAGTTTGCTATAACCCTAAGAAGATCTTTTGAGAAATGTCTTAGCGGTTTTGTGTTCATACAATGGAAATCAATGGGGTTCAATGTTGTTTGGTTACCAACATTCTTCAGAATATCTTCTTTTGTGTTGTGCAGAAGAAAGAAAGTCATACAGGTTTGAAATGACATGATGTTTAACTATCCCTATAACAGATTTATATGTTTTTTAAGACCCTCTGGTATATGGTTTTAAATGTGTTGTTTGTTTCTACAGACTGATGGAGGAGCAGAAACAGCAAACATTTCCTTTAAGCTCTTTTGAGAGACGGGTTTTATGTCTTTCCCCGCTACTGTTAATAAAAGTTGACATTTATCTTTTGTTTGACAATATGATAGATTGTTCTTTTGATCTTATTCTGAATATTCTGTCTTCTAGTCACTGTACGCACATTATTGTCGATGAGTTGTGATACCACCAGAAATATCAAAATCTTTCATTTGTTTGAAGATTCAAGAAGACATGATCTGTGTGAAGGTTTAAGGAACGCACAACTTTCATTTCTTATGTATTTATCTTTCCATCACTCATTTGATCTGGTTTCTGATTTAAGATGACAATTCAAGTTTTTGATTTTTTTTTGGCAAGATGTGATTTTTTTCACATTTTCCCCTTTATTGTGTAATTTCTCATTTTGATGTTTTGGTTTGTGTATCGTTTAATATTTAATGCTTCAGTGACCTTTAATCACACCGTGTTTCACAGTGCGTTACTAGAAGAAGAACTGATTTACAAAGACTGTTTTATTGTTAATTATAAGGTATGTTAATTTTATATAAGTGTTTTCATAATTTTATTACATCTCAACAGGGAGAGCATTTTATAATGCATTTGTAAGGAGATGTTTTAGTTTAAGTTGACCCATGTATAAACTCTAGCTGTCATTCTGTATCTAAAACACACACTGCAGACATCACTGCTCACGGTAGTGTAATCTTGAATTTTCCAGATTTCTAGAAAAATTGATTTCTAGCAAGTGTGTTTCATGCATATCAATAATGCACAGACAGCGAACAAAATTATTATCATTGATGTTACTATGATATTGTATAATATTGCAGAAAACCTATTCAGTAACTGTAAAAGACTGTCTTTTTTAAAACTAAACCTTATGCTGTAAGTTAATATTGTGGTTTTATATATGATCAGACACTTGCATGTGACAGAACAACTGCATCTCGTTCAGTCAGTACATCAAAACATTATAAATTGAGGGAAACGGATAATGTTGCTTAATGTATTAATACAGTGGTATGAATAGACCCATCAGTACAGATCTTATACATTATCCTACATACAGGCACGCAGATGAGCCCAGGATATGAACACAACAAGTGTAGTCACGGCATGTGTTTTCTCATAAAGGTTGACCAATACTAATTCTTTTAGAAAATTTAAAATGACCAAATATGGAGATTCTAAAGTCTCTGCCTAACAGCGACAATTAAATTATGGTTAATTTACAATATTGTATTCTGATGCAAGAAATCATCAACACCTGAAACATCATTATTACATCCCGCTCTCTCTCAGTTATTTGTTGAGACTTTTGTGCTACATTTAATTATGGCACATAATATTAAATCTGTAATGTGTATAGAAACTGTAATTGTGTAATTTCTGCACAATTTCTGTCCTTGAAAATAAAAACACTATGTGTCATTTGTCATGTCTCGCCTTAAAATACAAACATTTACATTTAAAGATACTCATAGACCAGAAATTACCATAAAAATACCATAGTAGAAGAAAATGTTCAAAATGCAGGCAGTACTGCCAGAAGAGATTAGCTGGAGCGTATCGCCAAAGCTCATAAAACAAATCCACACTTACAGTAAACTACAGCAGTGTTACTGTAAATCAGCATTTGCCTCTGTAGAGTTTTCTGGTAAAGTGTAATGAACAGTTTCCTCATTTTTAATTGTATCACACTAATCTGCATTGCTATTACAAACCCACACCCACTGTATAAGTTTTCTTTACATATACATTAGACATTCTCTGTATTTTTACAAGACAACCCCCAGTTTAACTTGCATATAAATAAGCAAAACTTTAGGACTGTCCTCATCTGCTTTTCAAATAGAGGGAAATAAGGCAAATAAGGTCTTCTTTCTGTCATAATGCACAATATCATCCTGCTGCCGGTGACAGTATCAGACTGAAGAAACTCAATGAGTATGATGCAAGACTGCATTTCAAACTTTCAGTCTTTCAAGCCGTTTGAAGAATTTTACGAACAGCACCTCTGACTACATAAAAACAGAAAAAGGCTCTTTGCAAATCAGTGCATTCAGTTGAAGGCAAGATGTTAAGGAGAGATGCTGTGCCTTGCCTAAAATTTAGTTGGGAATTCAACAAATTATGCCCAGGAAAAAGTATGTGCACCATTTATTTGCACACTCTTGCATCATGTATGTTTTTTAAAGCACACAGTGCAAATGTTGACCGAAAACTCACAGTTCTTAAAGAAACCCATTTATATCTCTACACTTGATCACTACATGCACAATTGAGCCCAAATTAATTCTTTTAAAGTTGTTATTTCTTTGTGGTTTCCCTCTACAGTCACAACAGTTCCACCGCTGTTCTTTTGAAAGGCAATAAAATCCCATTCAGTACCCAAAGTGTGCTAGCCTTGAACACGTTATCTTCCTAACTTTCTCATTTCATATCATGTCTTCAAAGATACACATTTCACACTCAAAATGTATTGACTTTAATGTATGCCAGCCGTGTGGAATTGAATAACGCAAATGTGTTTATAGAGGTTGAACAGGCAGGATGCATTAGTCAACGTCACTATAGCGAGAAAGACGTTTCCCAGTGCTATTTCATTATGACTTTTCGGAAGCGTTTCTGGGAGCCGCAGAGACACAGCTGTTGAAGGGGTAAATGCAGGTTTACAGTGGGTCTGCCTAATAATAAATATGGCTGTTATGAGTTGGATCTTGCTTTTATGTTGTGATGTTACAGCTGACAAGTGTGAATACTTGATTTGGATTCATCAGTTTAGGGCAATAACCCCTGACAGCCTGATATTATTAGGACTGAAACAAACAGAACTTGGTTGCAGATATATTTGTGTTTGTTTGCGATAGACCGTTAAAACTTTACGAGCAAAACACAATATTTTATGTCTAATTACTCTTTCGCAAAGTCATTTCTAGAAGATATCAAGGAAATTATATGGGAAGAAAACATACTATGAAAACAAATCAGTCGCTATTATCCAAATGGCTAATTAAAAAAAGAGTATCACCACATTTCTCTTTTACATAATGTTATGTAATCCGAGTTGGATATACGATCTGGAACATAAGACCTGACGGTTAATTAAATCCACAGTTTCAACCGTTTTCTTTATAACAAAGATGGTTTGTTATACCGTATCTGCAAAAAACAGGAACTGTAATCACACAACTGTAACTTAACATAAAATAATTCATAGTGAGGTCACATTTCACCAGAACAATTAAGATTTTTTTGTAGCAACAAAACCAGTAACAAACACATAAACACATTTTTACTCTTATTACCATAAAGGTTGTGCATAGTTTTTTAAAGGTCAATTTCTACTGTTGTAATCACAAAATAAACCCCAACTGAGTGTTCAGGACCCTAATGTGAAGCGTAAATGTTTTATTAGCTTATTTGTAACAAATACAAATATTTTGGGAGAAAAAAATGCTTACTATCAGCTTTACACATGACTATCAGCCAAGATACAACATTCAAACAAGATAGACACGTAATTTGGTATAATCATTTGTAATATAATCACATACTGTATGCCATTAACTAAGCATGTTTCTATGTAATTTATTTGAAAGTAAATTATTTTCAAGATCAAGCTGATTTACAATACCAAGATAAGCCTGTGTTATTAGTTTTAAGTGGTTGTTTTTGCAGAATAACATACATTGGAATGTCACGACTGACCGATCAGAATCAAGTATTCAAGAGTGCTGTGCAATAACCGGGTTTATTTTACCACAGCAACATAAAATAACTTCACTAACTTTAATAAAGAGCTTCATTTCTTAGACAGACAAATTCCTTATTTCTTTTCTTTTGATTTTTAAAAGAAGATTTCATGAGATTCACCCTCGCAGTGGTTGATAGACTCCATCTCGTTTCCGCCTGTGGGCCGCAGTGTGCCAAATTAATTAGAATAACAGAAGAAGTGGAGACATTGGTAGGGGCTCAAGTACAGGGACACGATTAGCCATAGTAGGCGAGATTAATGAAGACCTTCAGAGAGAGATTATATTGACTCAGTCTGATTATACTGGAGACCATTTATTCAATGGCATATCATTATGAATGGGAATCCATAGATCATATGCGAACCCCCCTCGCGGAGCTGATATCTCACTAAACCCTGCCTTTCTCGTGAGCCTTAAAGCATGCAGATGAATTCATAACAGCCGTGGCGAACCGGCCTTACAAAATACTGTCCAAACAGCAGCTGAGAGATCTTAAAGAAACAGCTCACCCCCAAAAGAAATACATAAGACAATATCCATAAAATGCAAGTGTAACAGTTGTTAGTCAACATCTGCATTCAAGAACAGAATTGCCACATCAACATAATATGAAAATGTGTTTTTGATTCATTCACTGTAAGACTGCATTAGAAAACACAGTATGCAATCCTTATTTAATGTTTAAACTAAACATCCAAATTATTCTCTAAATGAAAGATCATTTTCGACAGATTATGTTTTGACAAAGCAGCTTATGTAAGTGGACACGGTTGACCAAATGCCATTTGCAACCTATAGCTTTCTGTATGCTGTTAATCCATTCAAGCCTGAATGTGTGCTTAGCATGCTAATCTCTCATTCTCCTCTCGGACTAAAAAATAAATGCACAATAAACTCAGTTTCTGGGCTCACGACTCTTTTGCCCTTGATGGAAATGATTTCATACATCACTTATACCCTCTCCACGCATCTATATTCCATCTAGCACACATTTAATATTTAAACCGCAATATACGGCAAATGACGGGGTCCCTGATGTTTACTGTGCAGGCCTTTGAAATTATGAGCACTCTGAGACCCACTGACAATCTGAGAGGAAAATGATATGCGATTGGATGACATATAACATTTTATTACCCCCATAAGATAAAAAGTGATGTTTTTTAGTCAAGACAACAATATGAAAACCAGACAGCAATGCGCCTCAATGTTCAAAATGAAGAACGAAAATGAATGTAGTGTAATCTGTGTAATTGCTAAAACTGAGATTTCTAGCAACAGAAGGCCACATTCATCTTTGCCTTGATGTTTAGCACGTTCACTTCATTTACACTAATTTCTCATAACAATTTAAGCTTTTATCACAAACACAAGTCATTATCTTCAGTAACCTCCGTCAGGAAATGAACGTCTGCTTGCTTTTATCTGAATAATGTGTACAAACACTCAGTTTGCAGATAATCCATATTGTGATCATCGAGATTCATATGTAAAGCGCATATGTATGCTTTTATATGTGCACAGAAACATCACCATACTGTGTAAACGTAAAGCAATTGATGCATGTGCTGCAACTTTGTCGAAATTTAATTGTAAATTTGTACAAACGCATGCAAACTTTATCACTTTTATTAAACATAAAGCAAGAATGAAGATAAATAATAGAGATATGTTTTCTGAGAAAGGCAATGATGAATGAAATGGGACCATAAAAGTCATTTGCATTCTTTTAATTTCCATCAACGCTTAACAAATTCGAAGCATAGGTGATTTTGTCAACGTTACTTTTGGACACAAAAAATGGTTGAAAAAATGGTTGACATACTGTGTTTCCGGAAGTTTTGGAAGAGCGCAGCAGATGGCCAATCTCATTAAATAGCCAATAGGCATTAGATACACCACAGTCACAAATCATCATTTAATATGAGAACTAGAACTACCGCATACTGTACATATGAACACCTATATGAATGCTAACAAGATCACTTACGTTTGGTTTATAAATGTGTATCATTTGTAATGAAATGATTCTCCTCTGCTTGGTGTAAATGCGCCACGCTTGGATTCGCCCAGATAATTAAAACACGTGCAAATCCAGGGATTTCCTCCACGCTGCCGGAGACAGTAAATGAAACAGCATCAGCATCCTCGACACTGAGATCTTCTGTGAGAATAAACGGCAGCGTTCCCCGAGGATGACACACACGCTAGGGGAAACTTGCAATGCTGAGGCTGAGAGTATCAACGGCACGCTCGCTCACACCATCAGCATCTATCCTTGATTGCATTTGCATTTCAATAGCTGTTCATATGCTTGAGTAAATATCTATTTCTGGTTTAAAGGTCTATGCTGGCATACTGATAAAGGTATGTGCCGTTTATTCATCAAGCTCCTGTCTTTTATGAGGTTTTCTATTTACATTGATATTTACATACGGTTTTAAATATATACATTTATTTTTAAGATGTCTGTCTGAGAAAAAAGGAGACTTACAAGATTATTTTAGTTTAAAGGTAACAGCACTAGAATTAGATTTAAGGTAAACATAGTCCCATCAAAATCCAGACTAATAGCAGACTTCTAAAACCCAGATCCAGATCAACAGTTTCAGACCAACACTACCTAAAACAGCAGAAGACAACCAACAAACCAGATCAAGAATATTAGTATACTCCCTAAAACCAGGATCTAGATCAATACCAGACTCTGTAAAACCCAGATCCAGATCAATAGTGGACTACGTAAAACCAGATGAAGATCACCAGTAGACTACCTAAAACCCAGATCCAGACCAACAGCAGACTACATACGATCTATAATATACTTAAGTCTACCCAAAACCCAGATCCAGCTCAATAGCAGACTTCTAAAACCCAGATCCAGCTCAATAGCAGACTTCTTAAAACCCAGATCCAGCTCAATAGCTGACTCCTTAAAACCCAGATCCAGCTAATAGCTGACTCCTTAACCAGATCCAGACCAACTGCAGACTAAGCAGACTCCCTAAAATACAGATCCAGATTTACAGCAGACCCCCTGAAACCCATATAAAGATGAATTCTCACCTAAATCCCCAAAATTAAGAAGTGGCACTGGTAATCGGTTTTGAAGAGAAACTGAACAATGAGGAGCTAAATATAAATCATCAATGTGAGATTAACAATGAATTGATTCACAGCACTGAAGATTAAATTAAGATGAAAACAATGTCTTACATGTGCCAGAACAATTCAGTGCACAACTGTAAAAGCAATGGAAAAACACCTTTCTACAATATAACAAACACTCATATATTAGATCACATTAGATTTTACATCATGCTCTCATTGACCTTAGTTAGAAAATCTGCTGAATTGATGTGAACAAGAAATAATGTGATTATTTTAACTATATAAATAAAGAAAGTCCCCGGGCAACAATCAATAGATAAAAACATATTCAATGTCTGTCTGATGACTTACGAAAGACTATTTTATAGACTATTTCATATTTCCATGATTGTATTCAGCAGATAAATTCATGGATTCTCATCCACCGGGGTTAGTTTTGAGTGTGTGCGTATGTGTGACATCATTTTTCACAGACACATACTCATTAAGATCTAATGCAAACACACATCCAGCTCCAAGTATGATTTGACATTTAATTTGGACCTTTCCATATTAATAATGTAGCATGAAATTGTTGATGTTTGACTGATGGCAAGAAAATCGAAACCAATTCAGTCATCTGATAAAGCCGGCTGGTGAAAGCTTCCTTTCTAAAATTAAGCACAAGGACCCAAGAGTGCTGCACGATTACCCTGAATCACGGCCATGATGATGCCATGGGTGGAGATGACCTTACAGTCTGACAGATACTATTGTCTCATTTTGATGACACTTGACTACAAGTCATAAACTAATTGGACGAATAGGGCATCATGCAGTATTTGTTCCTTTTCTTTTTTGAGGGAGCATTAAAACTGACTCGCTTTGTGCCCTAGCACGATTTTTAGAAAGTTTTCAAGCTAAAGCCAATCATTCAGGATACAACCTGATTTGGCTAACCAGTGTGCAATACCTATAAGCATGTGCTACCAACTAAGCTACAAGTTGTGTTGGGTGTAATTAATTAATAAATAAGTAAATTACTTTTTACTCAAAAAGTAAAGTAAGGGATTACTTTTAATGTTTAAGTAATTTAATTACAGTTACTCATGATGTACAGAACTGGCATTATATACTGTATACACTTTTTCTATATTAACTTAAAAATCTAAAATTGGATGTAGGTTTGCTTTAGAAATGACTTATTAATTCATGAAACATTTATTCATTTTTTAATTTATAAGAACATTTAATTATTGAAAAGTGTCATGTTAAGAGCTTGCTACAGGTCATTTTGGATATATTTTGTAATTAAGAGAATAAGAGATTTTAATATAAAGAAATTTTTTAATAAAACTTAATTAGCTAAACTATTCAACGTTTGATTGTAAAAGGTAAATATTTAGAGTTTCATCTGAAAAGACCGATTTTAATAAGTAATGCGATGACTTTTTACACATTCTAGACTAATTAGTGAGTAATTTAAATACAGCAGTGATGGTTTGATAGTAACTTACCCAACACGGCTACAGGTAAGCGGTACCTAATCGTCCTTTATCTATATTCAGCAGAGTAGTAAACGCCGCAAGGTCATCTGTCCAAAGGACAGGCTGGAATTATGTTGTGCTATAAAAGATCACAGCAGTAATCCAGCACAATTTTCTGTGTCATTTTACACAGACATGGAGAAAGTCACAGTGTGACTTTAGGGGTCCATATTAAGCTAATCCAAAATGCGTGATTGACAATCTAATTCGTTTTAGCATTAGCATAGCCGTGTAGAAATTAGCCTTCAATTACCACAGTCGGTTAAGTACGGCAGACTGATGAATGTGTGCGTTGGATGTGGCAAGTCATTCACACACTCCTCCCATGTCCTAAGCTCAGGAAAGATCAGGGTGAAATTTGAATTATGGTCTAATAAAGTCATATTAGGATATTATTTTATGCGTAACAGGCGGTAATGAATTGTAATTTACCATGCAACCAAACGGCAAGCAGTTCCCTCTCAATAAGAACAATGATCATTATGAAAATTCATTGCGTGTCCTAAACGTGACCTCAGATGTCGCAGATCTCAAGCAGACATGGTAAAATGCAAGGAATTTTTGTATTAAAATATTTTCGCCCATTCCACTGAATATGCAGAAATGAATAAACATATTAAAGAACAATTTAACAAAAAAAAGTTGTGCTTTATTTTGTTGTTAAGCCAGTGAGACTTAAATTACTCTTTACTCTTGAGATGCATCTATGTGGCTGTTTCCAAATAAAAACAAAAAGGTTTTAAAAAAATTTTAACTTTAATTTTAAACTTTTTTACAAATTTTAAGTACCAAAGTATCTTTCTTGTCATTATAATTATTGTTTACTTATTGTATACTTATTTATTGTAAGAATATTTCTGACATTTAAGTATTTATTCTTTAATTTTGGTGACACTAGTGGATAAGTTATCAAGTTGCAAGAGTATGTTTTGTCTAGTACCCAGAGCAACACAATAGCTTTCGGAGCACTCGCAAGAAATTGCTTTTGTTATGTACAGAGTAAGATACAGCACAACAGAAAGGTTGACTCCTTGTACCCTCAACGCAGTAAGTAATGAGGTCCAGGTCAACGTTTTTAAAGCAGAGAGTCAGAACAAAAGAGGCTCCCAGCAGTTTGACATGTGTAGACAGCAGCAGCTATTACAGAGAAATGCTGACACAGGTCTGGCTCCTCTGTGGAGATCTCTCTATCTGGCCTTTCATTAAAGAGTTTCTCTGTGACTGATGCTCGCTGCTGGAGGAGAGGCGCATCAGACGGCTCTGGTACCCAGGTGCTGCTGCGCAGATGCGCTGCACTTTAGCACTGAGTTAGTGGCTGGATGCGGGACATGGGGTTTAACTGTGCGGGAAGAGGGGAGAAACTCTGTACATTTCATAGCATGAAAAGTGGTTTCCATACATAGCACAGCATTGAATAAATCTGAAAATTTCACTGCTCGTATGTTGCTCTGCTGTATTTATTTAAAGTATCAGCTTTGTTTCAAATGCTTGTCTTAAAATTCTTTAGGAGACATTAAAGTATACAGATGAAATAAAAATAAATAATAATAGAGCTCTAATTATTGTGGGTAGCTTAAATAATTTTGTGAGAAATATTTTGCATTCAAAATATTTTGCGTATGTTTTTGCAGAACAACTATCTAAAAATACTTTAAATCGAGAGAGAGAGAGAGAGAGAGAGAGAGAGAGAGAGAGAGAGAGAGAGAGAGAGAGAGAGAGAGAGAGAGAGAGAGAGAGAGAGAGAGAGAGAGAGAGAGAGAGAGAGAGGCAGGCCACGGTCACAGCAACAAACAATCAGTGTTGTCAGCTTTAAACAACTATCCCTCCATGCAATGGCCTGGCCAGATCAAAAATCAATGAAGAAAAAATGGACTCAGTAAAAACAAATTAACTGTACCAGCCATTCAGGCACTCTTTGTAAACTTGATAAAACCAACTCAAATCCTTTGAGAAAACAGCAGATGCACATATAGTGATTAAGTCAGCATCTCGCAATTACAGTACACAATTCTTTCAGCAAACTGTTGCTATAAAGTCCTCTACATGACTTGTGTTCATGAGAGGAGTGTATGAATACCAAATCCTCTTAACCCATACAAGCTTTGTGTGACAATAGAGAGAAATGTAAATGATTATTGCACGTATGCGTCACGTTTCAGTATGTGTAAGTGTGAATGAGATTTGGGAGCTACAGTGGAAACGACACATGAATAATGACTAAAGCCCATTCACAACTCTAAACATGAGTAGAAAGACTGCTGTAATGATAACTGTTTTAGTGTTCATCAGTTGGAAAATGATCCAAACAATAGTATTTCTCTCTGTTTTTATTATAACAGTTGTGGTATGGCTGTTATCTTAATAGTTACTTTTAAAGTTATCGTTTCTAGTGTGAATGTGTAATCGTCATACAAACCATGATCAAACATTGCTCCCCAGCTAACAAAAATATGCATTTTGCAAACATTCCCATTAAATTATCAAAACATAATTTCAGATATTTTTGTTTATGTTTTAAATGTTCCACTTACAACTGAAAAAACATTTGATATACTTTATAGTGTTTAGCAATGACATATAATGTTGATAAAACACTCTTCTAATGTTACTGAAACAACGCTGTTTTAACATTTAAAAAAAACGTTAGAGCATTTAAGCCAAAGATCTGAGAAGGTTCCCTTTTAAAAATGTATTTATTTATTATTTTGACTTCCTATGGAATGAGAGCAGTACCATTACCACCAACTGTTATTTTACACAGAAAGTTAACAAGAGGTCCAAATGATGGTGCACCAGCCAGTAAAAACAATTACTTTTAAAAAACAAAAAAGGTTTTTCAAAATCACAGACATTCCTCCCCTATCCTATCATTTCCCAGAATAACATTTCTCTGAGGATCCCATGAGTTAGCCGAAACAACGGCATGTAATTTGCTCTGTAATTTTACAGAGGTTATGTGAGAAAATATAGACTTGTTTGATTGAAATAGGATTGAAAAACATCTGTGGAACACAAATTTACCTAAACCGCCTTAAGGGACCCAAATCTTGTTCAAATAAGACTTCTGACTATTTAGCGCTGTGATTTGTTTGGACGTTTACTGGACTGCATAAAACGTTTCGTTCGTTTACTTTCTTCTCTCTATTTTAGTCACTCATTTAGTCGCTCATAGCCACCAGCTACATCCCTGGAAATGACAAAGAGAATAAAGTACAAAGAAACAAACTACACCAGAAAGGTCCAAAATCTACCTGGTCGACCCACGGCAGGGTTATTTTTGTGGAAACAAAAGTCACAAAAGATATTTTCCATTCCAGACACATTTGTGGAGGCAATTTAAACCCTCAGCTTGATATCTGCTTCGCTGTGATCCTTGTGCAAAAGCTGGTTATGCCCGATGGTTCTGAATGATCAACATCGAGGCATTTTACACAACATTATCTCTGCCTTTTCAGATCTCACGCTGTGTTGTTTGTGCACATCCACGCTGCAATTTTTACAGCGAGAGACGATCGCGTTTGTTTGTTCACGCACGGGGTGCAGAAACGTGGAGACGTCTGGATCTCAGATGAAATCATACCTGCGTGATATTACACCCGAGTCGCTGTTTCAAAGTTGCTTCTTCCATAGATAAAGTTACAAATCATTTTACGTGCTCTCGGCATTGATTGGTTTTGTTGTTTTGTTAAAAAACACGCTGTCTTGATATTTTGTTTGTCTTTGTGATCAGATGTAGGTCTAAACAGGAAGATTATTTCTTAATGAAGTTTCTCAGCGTCCGTCGGGACACTCCAGCGAGTGTAAAAGAGTCATTTAGATGTGAAGTCATGTTTGGGAGTATTATTTTAACAGAGAGGTAATGCAGGATACAGCACATCTCACCGCTCGGCTGGGTTTGCTATAGTGTTCTTTGCTGGAGGCGTCACGTATTTTCAACCTTTGATGGAAAAGAGAAACGTGTGATAAGTGCAGAGGACATTCATTATTGATAATAAAAACAACTCAAGCATCTGCACTGTTTATAATTCGCAGAAAAAAGGGAATAGAAAGGAGAGTTTATTTCATTAAAATATGCAAAATCTTGCCAGTAAAAAGATAACAGTGTTTATTAAGTAAGATTAAATGGTGGATTATTCATAACGCACAATGCCTTCATCATTACGGCTGAATGTTGTATTTTCATTTTTTGTGTGAAGATGAAAAATGAAAAATTGATTTACAGTTAAATGCTTTAAAGCAGGTGCTGTGTGAAACATAACAAAGAACCCATTCAAATGGCCTTGACCAATCTCTTTCCCACACTCCAGAAGAAACATCAAGTGTAATGTGAAGTAGCATATAGCTGTTTTATATGTTATTTGGCCTAAGGTAACACTTGAGGTTTTTATAAAACCTTAAAGGATAAAAGAAAGTTTCATAACTCTTCATTTTGTATGAAAGCTTTGAAACTCTCCTTTGGCATCCACTCTTCTGTGGCTCATATTCACAGATATACGTGACATATAATGTACATGTGTTATAGATAGGTTTGCATAGACACTAAAATGTACAGTATTGATGTACTGACAGCATATAGAACTTCACACTTCAAAAGTCTTCAGAGAGTCACAATTTCTGTCAGAGAAAGACCTTTTACTGGCTAATTTAGTTATAAATAAATAAGAACATGAATAAAATAGCAATTTAAAGTACAGACACATAAAAACTAACGAGATCAAGTCGGTTTAACTGACAAAAAAGACAAAAAATAACTCATAAAACTGTTCAAATGTGTGAAGCTGTTGAAAGACTTCAATTATATAAAGCTAAAGGCTCTCCATTCTTCAAAGGTTATTTCATGCCTGCGGGGATTAGAAAAACTGAATTATTACTTGTTTTTGTCTTAGTAATGCCCATGCTGAATACATCGATATATTTCTTTACATGCTGACAAAAGAAGGACATTATTAGTATGGCTTTCAGTCAAACTCACATAATACTTACTGTGCTGACATTTACACTAATCTGACAAAACACTGATTAAAAGATCATTCTCTCTTTTAATTTCTTGTTATTTACAATTATAATATGCAGTAAGAAACAATAACCATTTAACCACTTATAACCGTTATAACACAGTTTGAGCTCCTTTGACATCATATGAGACAAATTATTCTGACTATAAAAAAATGAAACGACAATGTTTTCATAACCAGTGATTTACTACATATTGGGATGGACCTACAGTATATACAAAACTGAAGCAAATTTCTATCCATGTGAAAGTGTCACAGATTTGGTGTGAATAAAGCTCAAATTTGATCTACTCTTAACATTACTATAAAGTCATCTTTCATCATAGGTGAAGGTTGAAAAATCATATATTGTACAAGAAGCTTCTGCAGCATCGACTCGTTTATGAGTCTGTGAGATGTCCAAACAGGCAATCCATTAAAAAAGGACAAATGACAACGTGCAGGCGATGAAGATAAATGTGAGAATAACAGAAAGCACTTTCTGGATGGCGTCATCATTAGAACCAAAAATGCCAAACTTTTCAAGCTATTTGGGTGATCTTTAACACTCCATTTGCTTCAACGAAGCTGCCAGGTGCAATTTTGTAAAAGACATTAGGAACGAGATCGTCAACGGACAATCTCAGACACACACAGCGGTCTCATATCCTTTTTATGACATTATCACAAGAAAACAAACAAACACACAGCTATACAGCAGGCCAATACCAAAATTATAAATATATATATTTATAATTTGACTAATTATAAATATGACTATCAATATTTATGATAATTTTGTTGTTAATAAGGAAATCCACAACATTGTAAATATCAAAATGAGTGTACCTGAATGTAACACAGTCTGTTTAGCTGAAATGTTTGTTTATGGGAAAATTTTTTTGTTTTGTTTATAAAATAAAACATGAAAATGGAGTCTGGGGTCACTGAGATTATCCTGTCCTCAATCTTAGAAACACCTATTAGTCTATCTTATCTTTGCTTATAATAAGCATTAAAAGATAAGCAATCTCATGCTTTTTGTCTTGTTTTTGTTTTCTTCAACGCACTAATCTTCACTAATCTTTGTTTCGTATTCATTCCACACGAGCGCCGCACCGACAGGGACGATGTCGAGAAACTCATCTGGCACTGTGTAAACCTCAGAAGAGCAATTACAATATTTTCAGCTCAGAGAGCCGTACGATTTAAACGTCTATCTGTGATGGCCGCACACGTCGGCTGTTTAAGGCAAAGCATGAGTTCACAGCAGCTAGTTAGAAGCACTTCTGCTTACAGCAAGCTTGATCACCTACGGTTCTGGTCATCTGACTCTTCACATTTCAGCTATTAAGGAAAGAAAACACATCATTTCTTAACACCGCGTTGTGTGGGAGTGTTTAAAGGACCAAACACAAACACTGGGAGTTATTTCAGTCATACTTTGGTTTGTTAATCAGTAAAATGGTTTTGATTACAAATTACAGCTTGTGGAGTCAGCTAGTGTTTGTTCTTGATTTTGACTTGGAATAAATTAGCAGCGCAATCATTGTCTAATGGAAAACAAATACACTAATCCCTTTCAAGATGTAATTTCCAACAAATCTCAAATGTAATCCCGCATGTCATGACATCTCAACAATTTGGGCCACAGGGTGACTCGGTACAATACTAGAATTGTAAACAAAAATCAAACTCCAAATCAAACATTGTATATCTCCATTCACAAATTATTTGGAAATATGCTGTAGGGAATATTGACTGCGGTTTTAAACACCTTTCAGGTTGTAAAGGTTTTATATTCTCAAGAGCCAATCATTTACCACAAACATGCTGTGATCAGTATAACCCATGTTTATCACACGTCATGTCCTAAACAGACATTATGACAGCGAAAAGGTATCTTTAACATGATTTTTTGTCTCAATCAGCTCAACTGTGATATACGACAGTGTATTTTTATTATTATTTATATTATATATACTGTATATATGGCTGATATCACTCACCCAAAAAGAGATCTCATTCGATGGAGGTTCTGGACATCATGAAAGTTATTCATCAAACATAGATTTACCACAAAGCTTGAAAATATGTGACCCTGTCTGTGACATTCAGACTAAAGTCTCGAAAACCTAAAGATTAGATTAGGAGCATCAGAGTTGTTCAAATTAAAATGATGTGTGTTTATTGCTGTACATGACTGATTATATGATAGATTTAATACAGTACAGAAATTATTATTACAGTATTATTTAGCACAAAAAATAGAAGTTGGCTTCCAAAACATTGATTTCAATCTTTGACATGGTCTTTGTCAATATTAAAGAATATTTTTGAATATTTTCACAGAATGTTCTTTAAATTATTTAGACTTTTTTTAGAAAACAGTACATTTACAGACATGGTCACAAACTATAGTAAACAATATATTTTCACTTTTTTAAACAGTTTAAACTCATATGGCTGTGGTTTTTTGATTGATTTTGTCAGTTGTGTCAGATGTGGACAAATTGATTTCTTGTCACTATATGATCTTATCTTATTCAAACCACTTAAACAATAGCAAAGCGCATTCATTAACCATATACCAAAAGAATCACAAACAAACACAAATTACAAAACTATAAACTGGTTTCTCAGCTACCCAGCGTTTAGATTTGAGACTTTCCCAGTTTTTACATACATCTCAAAAACAACAACAATAGTTCAAATACTCAGTATGGATAAACCAAATGGTTTTATAAACACTTTTTGTGGTTATACGTCGTGTCTGCGTAGATGTTTCGCTTTGTGAAAGTTGTGAGAGTTTTTCAAAAGTCATTAACATTCAAAATGCACTTTTACTGCAACACTTCAATACACTTTAAGTCAGTAGCAGCGTGACCTTTTTGCGCATTATTTACTGCGGTCTGCGGACGGCCTGCGCATGCA
Organism: Beaufortia kweichowensis; assembly: GCA_019155185.1. Taxonomy (NCBI): domain Eukaryota; kingdom Metazoa; phylum Chordata; class Actinopteri; order Cypriniformes; family Gastromyzontidae; genus Beaufortia; species Beaufortia kweichowensis. Next base: position 17,146,985 of record CM032802.1, read on the forward strand.
TTTATTTTCCAGCGTGTAAGCACATAGCCATGAGTAATGGCTGTTAAGTGTGGCTCTCTGGTGGACCATCAGCATGAAGTGGCGGTTTATTCTCAACGCAGGTGTCCACACAGAGCCATTATGTGTGGGGCACTGACTCAGCTCCAACAGCACGAGACTGTAACCGGAGACGAGTCGCAATGAGCTAAATCCTAAATGAATGACATCTAAAATGTGCTAAATTACCTGATAATTTTTACCACAACAGTTTAAAGATCTACAGAAGCCAAATTATCAAACAATAATGTGAAAACAAGGTGTTTTAACCATCACACAACACATTTGTGCTTGGTGATTTGGGATACATTGTGATTTGAGACACACTAGTTCTGTGCACACTATTTAGGCCAGACGGCATGCAGGATGGGACGCAGTGCATGTGTGAGCTGTCAGTCAGTATCACACATTCACAGACATACAGAAACTCCATCCATTCATTTCACAGGCGTTTGCTAATCTGTATCGCAGGAATGCAGAACGTGTTCCTGTAACTGTATTACATCAAAATCATTTACTTGTGAATAACCCGCTGTGCTAACAACATGCTGGTTTTACACTTCAATTACCAAACAGCCTTTCTTTTACAAGGAATGTATTACATAAATATGCTAGTTTTTACAGAATTGTATTAAATGACACATTAGGAAAATGCTTATTCGGTTGCTCGTGGCAACTTTCTCTCATGCTGAATCACAACGTTAACATGAACATTAAATCAAAACTGGTCTGCATCCACAGACAGATCGCTAAGATTAACTTGTAAAACCTAAAACAAATCTCTGTATAAATATATATTCATTTATATATCGTTACAGGGAAGCAGTGCAGTGAAAAGATGTAAAAATTGTATATATGATTAATTTCTGAATAATCATAAGATGAACGTACATACGTGCGTAATAACTACTGAAGAATTCGTTTTTGTATGAGACGTGTCTTTCTGCAATTCAATTAAAAATCACACTGAAAGTAAATTGGTTTGTGTCATGGTTAAGATTCAGTTGTGAAGGTTTACTGTACAATTAGCTTGTGTGCTGTTGATGAAGAGTAATGATAAAACCCGCCAGGAAAAAAAACCACTCTTAATTTAACCACTTAATGAAGCAACAGGCTGGAGCAACACAATTACATTTCCCATCATTCTCTGCTTCATATTAATAACTAAAGCATCAATTACACACCGAATGCACATCCTTTACTCTTAAATTGTTTATACTAATGCCAAAAGCTTCATGTCTTTGTCGAAAAGTAAAAAAAAGGGATAAAGAAATACAAAATTGCTCAATTTTCCAACCAAAAGCACTTAAGCTGGCTCATGTAATTGCGACATTTAAAATCATAACTAGTATCTTTTTAGGAGGACTTTGGAGATTTTCAGCTGCAGTCAAACTATTTAGACTACAAGATACTAATAAAAAAATAAGCTATCTTTACTGGGTTTTAGGATGCTTATTTATGTATTTTGCTTTAGTGTGTCTGAAAAACTGCTTTTTTGCCATTAATTGTCATCAAATGAGACATAAACAAAAACAGAAGGGTATATTCTACTGACACACTAAAGCAAATCATAAATCATAAAATAAATATCTGAAAACATTTCATTTTTGGTGAAGAATACAATGTGCTAAAACACGTCTCATGGCAATTCATAATTATTTTATAAGGTGGAAAATTTGTATGAATTTGTACTGTTTTATTTGCATGTTTTAGTACAATCTGCTTTTGCTACCAGTAATGGTTAGGTTTAGGAGTGGGGTTGTTTTTTTCCCTATTCATTTTTAATTTATTAATTTTTTGATTCACATTTATTTACAGCATTCAGCCGTGGCTTATTCATGATGAAGCACAGCTTACAGTACCTTACTGCTTTTTCAAAACAGTTTCCACACAATACTATAAATAAAGTAAAACTTACAAACATGTGTCAATGCAACTTTCATGAAGTAAAATCCCTGAAAGCCCTTTGCTTTTTCCACTTTTTCACAAATAAATCTCAGCTATTGACTTAGATTTAGGGGGTTGAACAGTTTTTTTTTATCTGAAATAGATCATTTTTTTCTGCTTCAAGCTTCAGTACTCTTTTGATTTATTTTTGAATATATTGTTAATACCTGTATAATAAATTGCTTGTGATGTCTCTTTATTTGTATATCACTGTGAGTAAAGAAATGTCAATATATCACCGTTACAGTCACACTACTGTAAAGCTTGTATTGTCGCTACCTTTAGCTATTTTTTAAACAACTGACACATTGTGGAAAAAGTTTCCAAACACCTGTTAGAACGCCTGATAGCCACAAAGACTGCCAGGCAACAATTCAAATGATAGACAAACACGAAGAACAAATAACTTATTTGCCTTGCAGTAAACCGATTGTGAAGTACTGTCATGACCTTGCGCACGTACCTCAGATTGCTGGAGGAAAAACTAGCCGGCAAAAGATTTTTTTCTCTTTGAGTTATCAGTCCAATTTTATTCCACAGTCAGATTCAATTCATATGTTTACCCCTTAGCAAATCGCACCTGCTTTTCCGGGTCACGTATGAATGCAGAATTACCTGTGGGCAGACCAAAATGCCATTCTAAACGGCACAGGCGGGTGGACGGGGTTACCAAGCTTGATTTCCTAGCGGAGAAAAAACCGTTCACTTCTTAAATATCACACGGTAAGATTCAGACCAATGGGAATCATATTCCAAACATAGAATTACCCAGAGAGATCTCCAAACGACACTATTTTAGTTAAAGTGAAAATGGAGAGCTTGATTTCCTCCCACGCTTTGTGTGACCTCTGTAAAGTTATCATGTGGGTCACACGTTTTTCAGGCACCTCTGACATTGTCGGAAGTTTAAACATATTGCAACATTCGCAGGTTGCCATTTCTCATAGCAAAGCTTTTCCTTTAACTCCCTCATTTTCCAGCACTCCAGGTGTCTCAGATGGGATCGTTTCATGCGGAGTCTTTCCGGTACGGGCTCGCTTTGTTCTCACGGGCATTCATTTGGAGACAGATGTGGCCCGGGGGGTAGACGGTCACCTGCTGAAACTTTGGCAGAGATTACACGCTAAAGGGGATGTGATACTGGGCCAAAAATAAGATCTGGTAAACCTGACGTACATCGTATAACCTGGTTGGAACGTAGATATCGCTTTGCAATTGTATAAACAATGACGCTATCTTTCTTAAGGCTTTTTAAAAAAAAATCCTTTGCAGGCTTTCTGTCATGGACAGCTCTTTTGAAATGTGAGACACTGATGGAATAATATGAAGAAAATCTGTGAGATTTGCTGTATGTGTGTGTGCAGTCTGTTCTGTGTTCAGATGTTGTGTGGGTTTGAGTCATATAAACTGTGTGACCGGGCTTCACAATCACTTTGTGCAGTTCCGATTAATGACAGAGATTTTAGTTTTACATGAACATGCTATTACATAATAGTGATGATAATTCCAGACTGAACTTTCAAAAAACTGAAATACAAAAAGTACTGTATTTCATTTATTAAATAGCCATTTAAGACACCTTGAAATCTTAAAGGAAAACCTTTTGAATTATTTGATCATAAAATAGACCAATTTCAAATCAGCATCCAAAAACCATTTTTAAGAGTTTGATTCGTATGAGATTGAGACCTTGTGGTTGGATGGAAGTTCACCTTTCAACCAAAGTTATATGCAATTACTATTTACAGCAAACTGTAAAAGTTGAAACATGAAATATTAGCACTCTAAATTAGTTTTCAACTTTTAATTTAAATAAAAGATTGTGATGGTGAATAAATGATGAAAGATTTTTTTTTTTGGGGGGGTGAACTACCCCTTAACGGTTATATAATATGCATCACTTTGACATGCATTTAACAAGTCTAGATTCTGCTTGTATAGACACATTTTACTCTCCTTTCTGCTCAGTTTCAGTTTCAGAGAATAGAAGCTGTCAATAGAAAGTGGCTGTTCAAAGGCACCATGTGAAAAGGAATATTCAGCTCTTGTCCAGCTTGCGATGGTGCAAACATCAGTTAAATAATTGCACAAGCAGGGCTTCTTTATCCGCTGAGGACGCACAACACCACGCATTTAAAGTGCCAATTACGCTATCTGATGTTTACTTAACCACGTCTTTACCGTGCTAACACTTTTATAACGTTATGAGAGCTAATGGCAATGCGAATATCCGCTCAGTCGACAACTAACAAGCTCAGAATAACAAAAATAACCGAAAATGTTTCAGTTGCGAGAGAGAAAGGGAGAGACATGCTAAGAGAGAGAAGTGAAAAGGCTGTTTTTAGGAGGCAGTTTTTTATCTTGATATAGTCGCATCGTCGCTTTCCTACCTGCCAGGGCACTGATAACTGACAGCAGCAGGAGTGGTTTCCATGGTGACCCCATACTTGTTCTGAAGGGTCCCTTCTGTGAGATTGTTAGCAGGTCTGTTTCTTCATTAAAGCAATGCCTGTGAAAACAAAACGACAACAGAGAGAATGAAGGAATGGAAAAGGAATGAGAGACCAACAACACTGTATCATTGTACATGTAAAAAAAATTGCAACACTGTATTGTAAGAAATACTTCACAATATTTTTTTATGTTTTATTGACTAAATTTTGACATGTTCTTAACATTTCTCATTTATTATTAGAAAAAAATCTAAATGAACTGGTATTATTTTGTATCAACTACGTACAAACAACATTTATTTTTCAATAGATAATAAACATATATTTTTACATGTTTACTGAACTTTGAGTAAATATTGTTAAAGCGTTTATCAAGTTATAGCAATTTTTGGTACCCTATGCCCTAGTAACTCCATCAGTTATTAAAAATCCATTGCTTGACTACTGATTTAAGTATCAGGGTATACAAATACAGCAATGACACAATACCATAGTGAGCTTATTTACCAAAATATTACAGTATTATGATCTGAAATTCGTTTTTAATCAAAGTGCTACTACAGAACTTTTTTCAGTAAAAGCCGAAAACCAGAAGTTTCCATTTCTCTCCTTTAATTAACTCCCACATTTGTGCAGAGAGAGAGAGAGAGAGAGAGAGAGAGAGAGAGAGAGAGAGAGAGAGAGAGAGAGAGAGAGAGAGAGAGAGAGAGAGAGAGAGAGAGAGAGAGAGAGAGAGAGAGAGAGAGAGAGAGAGAGAGAGAGAGAGAGAGAGAGAGTTTGTCAGCGTGTGTGTGTGCATTAGTCTCCATGATCAAAGCATAGTGGAGTATGTTGCTTTAGGCGTGATAGAAAAGCCAGATGCTTGAAAAACCGACACACCGCTCTCTAAACCTACAGTACCATAACACACACATACACACTCATGACTGTCTAATGGCTTTGCAGCATCTCAAATCAACACACAAAAACATACACACACATGCAACAGCAGGTTTTTTAATAACCTTTTTGCATAAAAACTCTGAACAAATATTAATTTTTAAGACTGGATGTAATTAATGGGGTCCTGTAGTGCGCCTGAGGGAGAACTGGACATGCATCCCATAGTCTCTCTCTCTCTCTCTCTATTACTAATAACATCTGCCTCTGCCTCACCTCAGTGCACACGCACAGACCAGGACTGGCTAGTGTAAACCAACAATTCTCAAATGATTTATATTCATGCCATCATGGCCTGCCTATCAAAAACAATATCAATGAGAGTGTTTTGCAGCGCTGCCTGTTCAAAATATGCCCAAACTTTCAAAAGCCACCACAGGTATTGCTTTCAGTTTTTGTCCCCTATTTGTCCCCAACTGTTTCTTTTTTCCATTAACAGTGTGACATTAAATAAATCTGAACTGATGCACGTTTTGAAACATAATATGTGATTTTAAAAGCATCATTCAAGTGCAATTACTGCACTATTAGTATCACCACAAAAACAAAAGAGGTTAAACAAAAGCTTCCTTCATGCCTCATTGGCCTGGACTATATTCTATAGACAATATTTCTGAAGTCATACTCTAAAATAATAATTCAGATTCATTAGTATGAATTATGTGATGACATTACACTTAACGTAACTTTTGTCTTGTTGTTTATGTTGGTTCAGCAGTTATAATGTTTGGGTTTACACAACCACACACACTGTTTAAAATGTATACGTGTGTAACTATGGTTGTAGACGGAAAGTCAACATTCACAAGGGTTTGACTGTTCCAATATGGCCGACAACTTTATATATAGTGGCCCATAGAAACAGCTACTAATATTTGCATTCTATATGAAAAAATTTAAATCAAGCGCTCTGGTAAACCCTCCGGTTTTATCTTAGTTTTAAATGCACTTGATTGTTAAGTGGAAACACGTACTACTGTACAAACTACTAAACTACAACAACAACAGATGTTAAAACCCCATATGAAAGTTTTATAGGACTGCATGCTTGACAAAAAGCTCAGTTGTTTATAGCAGTGTGTGTCTCCTGTATGAAGGGTTCTCCTGTGTATATTTAGTAATGCAGGCCTGTCTAAAGTTCATCGCACTCGACTGCCTCACATCAGGCTGTGTGCAGTGAGCTCTGCCTGCACTAAACTCTCTCTCTCTCTCTCTCTCTCTCTCTCTCTCTCTCTCTCTCTCTCTCTGTCTGTCTCTCTCTCTCTCTCTCTCTCTCTCTCTCTCTCTCTCTCTCTCTCTCTCTCTCTCTCTCTCTCTCTCTCTCTCTCTCTCTCTCTCTCTCTCTCTCTCTCTGTCTCTCTCTCTCTCTCTCTCTCTCTCTCTCTCTCTCTCTCTCTCTCTCTCTCTCTCTCTCTCTCTCTCTCTCTCTCTCTCTCTAGAAACAGGAGAAATTTCAGTGTACATCAGTTATTACTGAATGTATATCCCACACTTACAGTGTGGAGGAAGACTCCTGTCTGTGACAATTATGTCAGCTTGTAATTCTCTCTCTGCTCGTATAACTGCAGCACTTCCATTCAATATGTTTCTTGTGCTGTTGAGAATTTAAAGTTGAAGTCTCTCATTTTTGCACAACCCACTGCACCAAAATGAACTGGACTCTTTAAAATAATGCTTCTTTATTCTTGTCCATTAGATAAGGGTTACTAACACATTTATTAATATTTTCCCACATTTTAGATCAACGACGCAAAATGATCCAAACTATGGAATAACACAAATGTAACTTTTGGAATTGTGTTGTACTGTATCTAAAAACAACTCACACGAGATGCTTTTTAAAAACTATTGGAGTTATCATCTATTTTGGCCTCTTACTGACTACAATTTCCTTATTACTCAGTCAAAGTTGTCAATAAAAAAATAGCTCTTGTCCCACTAGCAGAATAATTATTTTAGAATTCACTTTAATATCTCATGACAAATATATATTGATGGAAAAACATTTCTCAAATCTTCATAACAATAAACATACATAAAAAAAAAATACAAAAATGTTAATGTTATAATTTTTTTTTAATCAGTGCATTTTCATGTTTCACTCAATATATGCAGTGACTGATATCAGGTTAAACTCTAGTGTATATTTTCATTACAAGTGTGTAGAGAACTAAAGAGAACAGCTAGTTAATAATGCAGTGATATCGCTCTCATTTGGACACTGACAGCTTGTCTGAGATGCTAGAAATCACAGAAACACAAATTTTAACACCGTCTTTCTCCACCGGAACCCTGTGGGCTGTGTAACCCATAGAGTTTGCTTCAGAGAGATCATACAAAACATACGGAAATGGTGGTTTACTAAATGTGAAAGATGAATGTATTTAATTTGTGTTTGAGAAATAGCATTTCGATCCAAAAGAATGGCACACAAATCTGCTATCAAACCAACAAACCGAACTAAGAGTTCTGAGCTTGTTAAAACAGCAGGTGTCTTACTACAAAGCTAGCCAGCATTCAGATCACATGGCGAGATGTCTCTGACGGTCTAATTCCACAGATGATGAAATAGAGACAACGGCAGGGATAAAATGAGGTGAGGTGTACACCATCCCTTTGAAGTGAACGCTGAGAATAATGAAGTACGGCCACCGTCTCGTATTCAGCTCGCGAGCTCTTGCTCTTGCGTCCGCTTTGACAAGAGCAGCGAGATCAAACGCTGTCCACCCTCATGCTAATTGTTTAAAAGGCCGTCCTGCTTTAAAAGTCTGTATGAGGGCAGTGCGATAATGAAAAAAACAACAGCGACACGGTGCTCATTTGTCATGAGGCGGATCAGATGGCTCTCTTTGAATTCCTCATTAATTAGAGAAGGCAGATCAAGTGTAATTTTACCCAGGGGACGGGGATTAGAACCGCTCTGGGCCGCGATGATACCGCCACGGTGACCTCAGCGGGACAGAGCTCTGGGCTGCTGGAGACCGATCGGGGATTAATACGAGTTTTATCCGCCGCTGGGTCTTCTGGGTCGGGACGGTTAAGCGAACGTGCTCATCTGTAGAGTTCATGCCACAGTCTTCTAATTACCCACGAGTTGTGTTTAGGGAGTCTTTTCCATTCTATAAAAAGCCAAATATAGCCTGCATGTGTGCGCTGAAACCCATATATTCCTCATTTCTCTACCGTAAGCCCGTATCTGCCCGAGCTAAAAGCTAGTGAAATTAAATGGATTAAACTAAAGTTAAAGAGATAATTAATCAGAAAACTAAAAATGTGTCATTTATTCACCCTCATGCTTTCTTCTGGAACACAAAAGAAGATATTTTGAGGAATGTCTCAGTGGGTTTGTGTCCGTACAATGGAAGTCAATGGGGGTCAATTTTGTTTGGGTACCAACACTCTTCTTTCTTTTGTTTTCTAAAGCACATGATATCAAAATTATATCATTTCTACATTTCAGAGCAGTATTTATTTTTAACAATTTGTCTTATAGTGTTAAACTGCAACATTAAATAATTTACAGCAAGTGTAACTAATAAAACTAGAACATCATCCTGTTTTATCAAACTGGGTCAAATCGATATACAGCCGTATTTAATTCACAATTCTGCTACAAGAAAGACGATGTGGGGTCCGAAATTGTAGTACAGGTAGACAAATGTATAAATTGTTGTTTGTTAAATGTTGTACCTGGCATGTGCTTGTATCTAAAGCAACATATAGTACATTTATGCTGTAGATTTATTATCATTATGTTTACTAGGAATCGACACCATGATATTTGCACAGCAAAATGTGATCTTCTCTCAGTTGAGCTACAGAAATATATAATCCACGTATTCAGGCAGATCACGTGTGTGACATTCAGCTAGCACGTGTTTGATTATCGGCTAAGTATTCTACATTGTAAATGTGAAAAAAATACTACTGTCGCAGTGAGAAATGTTGTGAAGTTAGTAAATCCACTGTTTCTTCACACCCGTGCAGCACAGGTCTACTGTATATCACTAATAAACGCTCTACTATTCTAAGCTTTCCTTTTCTGAGGTCTGTGGGAGGAGAAGAAATGGAGAATGGAGGGCGGATAGTGAGAAAAGTAATTGCGCTGGTGCGTTTGTCATATCTTAAATAGGCAGCTCTATCTCGTTTTGCCAAAGAAATGATCCATAAAGGAGACCATCAGTAGAGAAGAAGTGAGTGGAAACAAGCGGTGGATTATTTGTGTTTAAATGAATGCCAATACCAAGCTCTGGACGGGGGATAACTTATCTACAGGAAGCCTGCAGAAATACTGTTACATCACGAGCTACAGAAGCACGGTCTGTGGGGAATTATAAGCGTTGATCATTTTGGGCTGCAAAGCCAGAAAGGGACAGGGCCATATGTTCCAGTCGTCAAAATGAAGGAATGCAAGGCTGATTACATTCAAATTACATTTACATTTATCTATTTTCTGTAGTTTAGGTTTACATTTGATTATTTTGTGTGTGTTGCCTGGGATTCAAACCATGACGCTCTGCTTTACCAACAGGAATGTCAATGCCAATAATGAAGAAACCTGTCCTTATTAGTTACATTTAGCATTGTTTTTCCTGCCTCCCGAGACGCTTTCGAAACAGACCGGTCGCCGTTCCACCAGTTGGACTGTTAAATGATTCACAGTTTAGCAAAAACCGGGCATTTCCGTTAACAAGTCCTCTGGGGGCCAAATATAATCCATACAGTGTAAAAACGAGCTCATGCTGCCCACATAACAACCGCTTCCTGTCCACTCAATATCTGCAGGAAGGTGAATGTACGTGTCCAGTCGACAGCTCGCTGGATGTGTGGAGATCTCCAGCAGAAACCTCTGCGGACTGCAGATGAGGTCGGTAACGCCACGCAGCCGAGCGCAGGTCGTAATCGCGGGCTGCACGCTCGCTTAGTACAGAACCTCCGTGACCCGTTAGCATTTACTGCCGTCGTATTGAGAGAATTCTGGGAGGAGCGTTGAGATGCAACATGACTGATGTTTTAATTGGACATGTTTTAGCATTAACGTAAAAAGAAGCAGTTCTCAGATAAGGATGGAGAGACATGTTCATACTAAAGGTGTCGAAATATTATTGCTCAAGGCTGTTTTATTAATTAAAAAAGAAAAGAGAAACACTATTGTGTTGGTATATTGGCATTAAAAAAGCTTTCTAGCACGTACGACAACGCTACTTACACTTACACTTCAGTATGTATTTTGATCATTTTTCTTGCAGTTTTTTATGGATTTACTAAATATTCAGGCTATAAGCAGTGCAAATTTAAGGTGAAATCTGTAGAATGTATTTAAACATGATCAATTGTGTTAAGCGAAGCAGCCAACCTGATCACACTTGATTTATTTTACAAGATGGTAAAAAAGAAAAAAAGTACTTTATTTAGCAGTACGTGTTGTAAATGTGACTTGTGAAAATACCAAGTACTACCGTCGCAATGTAAAATGTAGTGAAGTTAGTAACCAATGCAAGCGAGTTAGCAGCTGTGTCAACATAATGATGCCAAAGGGGTACAGTATAGGATTTCTGCCCAAGTGTCAATATTTGATGCCCTGGGAATGAAAACACCAGAAGTCACCATTGAGTTACTAAGAAAAAAAACAACACAGTACTGATATTGCTTACTGTATGCCAAGCTGAAACCTGCTGTCTGTTTCTTACAAAGTTTGTCATACTTGATGATTCTTTATTGTTGGTTGTATGCAAAGCAATATCACACTTGTATTCATGCTGTTAGACTCTATACCAGCATGTCTGTGAATACAAGAGGCTTCGTGCCCACAGCCGAATCCCATCCACGCTGATGCGGAGTCTAACATCGCTCCCGTTACACTTTGCAAGCACTCCCATTAGACTTTAATAACGGCTCTCGAGTACAGTACAGGCAAATCTTCGATCTCCCCGCCGGTTAAAGCCCCTCCAGCTAGCACATCCCATTCTGTGTTATCGGAGCTGGCAATATTGATATTTGTCTAATAGTCAGGTAAGTTCTCGACTCACACTGTCTATTGGAGTGTGGGGATTTGAATGATGTGTATTGATGCTGGCTAATGGAAGGCCTGTACAGTCTGCCATCATGATTCGGCAGATACAAGATGATGCTATGTTATCAAACAAAAGAGCGAGGTTTCAATGGAAATTTATTGTGTTAGCCAACGGACTGAATAGGATACCACACTGGATGTCCTTCTTCCTCTAAAGGAGATTAGAAAATAGCAGTCAATGCCCTTGAGTCTTGATGTATCGCTTTTGGGGAGTAGCAACTCGGGAAACAGGATTAGAGAAATTTAGATAGTATCTTAATGAAAACATTACACTGAATTAGTTCCCTGCTGTTGTTTTTAAACCGGTTTCGACCTGAATTTCCAAAGTGCCCGTTTAGTTTGTGAGAAATAAAGATGGTTAGGATGATAAGAGACACTATAACCTATACTGTTTATTATGCTGTATGTCCTTACACTTCCAGTGTGAACGCACTGGTTATTTATACTGGGAATTCTCAAGTTTTCTCAAAACACAACACACCACTTTCATCCAGTTGTGAAATAACCGTACGCAGCGCGGTGGAATACTCGGTTCTGATTAGGCAGTCGTGACATTCCAAGGTCAGTTATTTCCAGAAAACGCTAAAACGGACCCTGTCGAAGTCTGCAATAACCGGCTAAATGTACAATTTCACTTATTTACCACATGGTTAAATATTGCTGTATAAAAACTTTCCAGCTGAAAGCGACTATACTGTACATACTGTATCCATCACATAAAATTCATTTAAGCTACAGTACAGGTTGTGTCATACTTCCACACATCAAAATGATGAAAAACACAAACAGTAAATGTTTCCCAGTAACAAGAAAGTGTTACAGCATTGCATTAGCAGCGTAAAGGTCATGGGTTTGATTTGCACAGAACAAACATGCTAATAAAAAAAAAAACATATGAAGTGAATGCACTGCGTCGCTTTAGATAAAAACTTCTGCATAAATACTCAGTACAAACAGCAGATTAAACTGTTCAGGACAGGTATTTTTCCACATATTTGCATTGTTTATGACCCTGTTCTACACTGTCACAGCTCAAAGACACATCACGCATTAGCAGAAGATCGTGGCACAAGAGATGTGTCCTGTGTCACAGGATGTTGTGGTCTTGTAACTTATCATCTTGACTTATGTGGAGCACGGGTATGGCTGCCCAGTCCCTGCTCATTATCACCATTAACAACAAGCTGTCATCCAGCGTCCAGGGAGACCGCTGACATAGTTTGCGTTTAGGAACTCTCTGTCGTATGCATTATGCATTTGCTCCCGAGCCCCGAGGTGTGTGGCATATCACACTGTCTCTTGATTAAGAACACTCGCACCTATTTGTCATTTTTTGGCCTTTTCATGGCTTCAGAGGGAAATTAAATGTGTAGAAAAAGTTTTCTTAATTGTACACAGAATCATGTGCTGGACCACCATTTGGGCCCAAGAGCTTGAAATTCTGGGATAGAATGATAAAGGCCCGTTCACATTAAGGATGATAATAAGAGCTTTATAAATATAAAGTTTTAACCCTCATTCTAAATTTAAAAGGTGTCCACTGTACATCTAGAACAATAACTATACAGAAGAATACTATTAATGAGATTTTCCCCTAAAAAAATCATAGACAGCCAATTAAAATCCATTCAATGGCTCACACAAGCGAAACTGCAGCACATGAGGTTGAAATAAACAAATGAAATGTCCATTGGTCTGGATGCAAAAACAGTTATTCATTACAGTTATGTTTATAATTATCATTCTTGGTACAAATGGTCCTAAAGTTAGCGCTATCCTATGCTAACAAACTAAGCAGTTCATATTAATTGAAGTTTGAAAGCTACAGCGTCTAAAAAGGGAAAAGTTTGACAATTAAAAGTTTTTGTAAAATAAGAAACTGATAAAATACATTCATTAAGACTAATACATCATAAAGTAATTATCTGTCATTTCTAATCAGGCAGCAAATACATTTATAAAAAATTGTGATCTATAAAAAGTCACCTCAGCTTGTATGCTTTTTGTGTGCCATTAGTGTCTAAGTACAATAATACAAAACTAAAACATTTGTATGTTTCTGAAATCCATATTTGTCATGATTTGAGTAATTAAACATAATAGGAATGATTTATTTTGTACTGTCATGTATATAGTAAAGTCTTTTATAACAGCCCTAACAGTCAAACTACACACATTCAATGCCATAAAAGAACCATATTTGCTTCCCAAAAAACCCCATTCACTTAAATGTTCTTCAAAGAATCATTTCATTCTTTTTTATAATCTTAAAAGAAATCACTGAGGACGAATGCACCATAACATTGCAACTGTGACAATACAAGCAGAATAGAAATAACATACTGCCCTATTACTGTTGTTTTTTTCTGTAAACCTTTAACATACTCACACCAACCAACACTTTTAAGGTTGCACTCACTTTCTTAAAAAAACCCACAGATACGGCCACTGCTAACATTTAATCCATGAGTTACAATTAAAGTTTTTCTATAGATGTAAAGCCAGGCTGAGAAATACCGAAAGAGCTCATTAAATGCTAATGTAAAAGCCACATGTTACACCATCAACCTGTTATTTTAACAGCAAGCGCACAGTGATGACCAACTGCACACATGATGAAAAGAGCCCAACAATTAAAGCGGAGTGATTATCTCTTAAAAGCTTTAAAACAATGTCACATCAGGCGTGCGCTGTCACCTTTAAAGCTCTGGTGAATAATCACAATGCTAATGAATTGAGATGAGATTAGTAAGAGGAAAAAAAATCTTTGCATTTGTTTATTGTCGCTGTCAAAAATGCGAACCTGTCTTGTTTATTGTGTCAATCTCAATTTCATAACCTTACGTTTCATACAACACTCACAAACTTGTGCATGGTATGTGTCACATATTTTCCTCAATCAGAATAAAATGATAAAAGATTCGCTGGGTCTTCAGTCTTTGTCAAGTTATTCAGGGCAGCACAGCAATGTGGTGAAATTGTAGCGTTTTTTCATTTGAGAACAGAAATGCTTTAAGATTGGATGTCAGGTTAACTTTCACACACGCTGATCAAAGAGATTAGCACTCGCACGTCTGTCAAAATGAGATTAGGTCTCCCTGCGTTCTGTGCAGAATCTGCCAGGAACTGGATAAAGGGATGCAATGTTCAGCCACACTGTTTGGCAAGTGTCGTTCTGATATCACAGATATGGCATTGAGAAGACCGATATCACTTGTTAGTCAAGGACAGACGCTTTCCCTCAGGATATCGACTGCCGAACACTTCAGATTTGAAGAGGCTGAACCATCTTTCAAAATGAAATGTACAGATGCCACGCTAATCTGCTCGAGACAACATGTTTGTGAATAAATCATACCAGTGAGGTTCCTAAAGCTTCGACTAAACTATATAAATTACAGTATGTGCTATACAGAGAAACATAATAATATTAAACCCCTTATTTCTTTCAAAATACAGATATGTTATTTTATCTACTATAATATTTTCTCTCGCTAAGAAAGAACATCAAACAAATTTGCAGTGCATGTAAGAAAAACACAGTCGCTCATTAATGTAACACGGTGTCACTTCTCACACAGACCTAATTAGTGCTGTTGCTCATATTTGAGGTTAGAGATTTGAAGAAAAGGAATAGATTACCAAAAATGAAAATGATCCATTAATTCACTCACCATCATGCCATCCTAGACTTATATGACTTTCTTTTTCAGTTATCTTGGCTCTTTCTAGCTTTTTAATGTCATAAGATGTGAGCTTTTGAAGCTCCAAAAAGGAGATCCATCCATCATAAAAGCAATTCATACAACTCCAATGCATTAATTAATGTCTTCTGAAGTGAAATAATACAGTTGTGAGAGAAAACGATAAATATATTTGACGATTATTTGTTACTTTGTGTATGAATTGCGTATATGCAGGCAACATACTATACAGATTTGAAAATGGTGGTGTGTCAATGACGTCAAATCATTGGTATATCGTTGTTTCATCGTTACATTAAAGGAATAGTTCCCCCCAAAATTGGAGCCCGTTGACTTTCAATAGTAGGATTAAAAAATACTATGGTCAAGTCAATGGGGTCCATTTGTGAGTGAACTATTACTTTAATAGACCAAAATATCATAAAGATGTGGTTAAGGTCTTGCATAAAAGCAACTGCATTAAACAATATGTTCATGTCTGATCCTGGAGGGCCAAGGTCCTAAAAACAGTTTATTCAAAAGTCAAGTCGTCATAATCTTGGAAATCACACCAAGTTGACATTTTTGTGACCTAGCCCCACTGTCATGGGAGTATTGCAAGTGTCAGTACTGCTTTTGTGTGAATCTTACATGAATTACAATGTCAAAGGGTAAATCCAGCCGTAACCTGCCGTATGCTAAATCCAGCAAACCTCTTATGATACGCCACCAGATGCTGTCTGCTCTCAACTGGCTCTTAGTTAAAACCTCTTCAAACCTCTAGCATGAGAAACATGGCTTAAAGGAACGATGCTGAGCACTTTCAATTATTACCAGCCACAAGATCAAAGAGTAAAGCATGTGTGTGGATAGGAGCCGCAATAGTTTTTCTTTAACTGCACGAGTGCTATTTGGGAATGCTTGTCACTGGTTAAAACAACAGTTCACAATATTAAGTGTAAACCTTTAAACTGATATTTGAATAGAAATAGTGGATAACTTTCTTCATGCATTGCAGATCAGTTGAATAAACAGTTCACCCAAAAATGATGTTTACCCCATATTTTACTCCATGCATGCACATGGATGTAGTACTTTTAATCTCATTGGTTTTCTTGTGTCTCAGAAGGTGAGATACGTGGACCTGGCTTGGTTCAAAATATGTTTATTAATGTTTATTAATTTTGTTTCAGAGGATATAAAACAACAGTAGGTTTATTTCTATGTACTTTATTGAGCTTGATATTATTAAAAATAATTAAATTATGAGGTGAAAAATAATGTTTTTGTGAACTATTTTTCAATAGGAATGTTGTTCCAGGATTAACAAGGATGCAGATCTGACAGCTTTTACTGTACATAATATAATACAAACAAAAAGCTAAACAAAAATATGTAAAAAAGAAGTGGCGTGTTATGAACCTGTTTTTATGAATTTATTTGAATACATTTCATTCCATGACATTAAATTCTTCTCTGAGGTTTTGAAACTGTTTGTAGGCTTTTAAGCTTTCTAAAATGATGCATGCTGCATAAACAAAAGAAGGAAATCCAGAAAGTCATAAAGCTCAGATTACACTCAATACAACAAATCAATCGCTCTAAGTCTGAACAAATATAGGCCTAGCATTACAGTTCAATCCAACTTCTAGAATTCATTAAAAGAAATAATTCTATCATAAAATTGCTTTTATATCCTTCACAGAGATCACAGAGACCTGCTATCATTCTGAAGCCAAAGTTTTGTTAAAGCATTGAGACTTTGAGACGGAGAGAAGCGTCTTTAATGACAAACATCAGCTCTCAACCTCATCCTGCAAACTTTTAAACCTTTTCAATTCTGATGTTAAAGGTCTAAATCTGAATTTCACAGGCCTGAAATGACTGTAGCACTTCCACAGGTTATAATTTATAATTCAATTCCACAGGAAACAGGACCTGTGGATTCTTCAGACCAGCCAAGCAAGACTCCATATGCTTATGATTCTTCCACTGGGACTAAACAAACACCTTCCGTTGCACTTACTTCCGTTGTCTTATTTGTGACTAAAATTGCAATTATTGTTACACTAATATACTATTAAATATTTACAGCAGCGAACGTAATAGGTAAACACAAATAACGTGTACTGCCATACTCGCTTATTAAATGTCGAATTCATAGTATTTGAAAACAGTAGGTGAAAATCGGATGGGATATGTTTGTAAATTTAGATTTTGATTCTGGAAATGAGCCGGGGAGCTGAGTCAGAGAAGACGAAGGCGAGGCTGCCTTATTTTAGAAAATGGCGGAAAGCGGAAAAACTTTTGCATTCATACTTCGTTTAACATCGTCCAAATTCATTAAACTTTTAAATACGAATCGATGGGATATGGTTTGTAAATTGGCTGTAAATTGATAAGTAGGCACTACATTCATAATTCATACTATATACTGGTTTACGGTTGATAAGTAGGCACTACACATGCGTACTGTCACAGTACGCGATTTCGGACGCAGCCACAGTCCTACAATAGTCTGTCCTCTCTCCCATAAGCAGCATTGAGTTTCAGATCTTTTTCAGATTTTCAGTTTCAGATCAGTTAATTGATAGAAGATTTTAATAATATTCCTGAAAATGTCAACTTAGTTTAGGGTTTTTATACAACACATCCTGCACTGCCTCTAGTGGTCTGGAGCTCTTTGCCATTTTTTTATTAACATTGCGTGTTTGCATGCAAAACATATTGTGTGTCACATAATGTTGCAGTATGGTAAACACTTTAAAATGCATTGTTTTTCTAAATGTTTTATTGCTGTTAATGTTGTTGTGTTATGGGTTAATGTAATTGTGTCAGCTGTAGGTTGCCATACTAATGTCCACCCAGGGGCCACAGACTATGCAAATCTCTATTTCATCCACCAGCAAAGTGCAATACTGGATGCCTTGCTTCTGTGTCATTTTATTCTGCTGTACCAGCTGATTGATGGTCTTAAATAAAAAGTTGTCTTTCATTGCTGACACTGTGGAGGTTTGAGTGGTTTCCACTTGTCTTTCTGGATAATGGACAATTTCACAAACAGTGTGTTAATGTAGCTCCTGTTTCTCTGTAGTCTATTAATCCTTCCACTGTGAATGCAATAAATGCAGAGCATGCAAAACACTTGGGTAGATGAAGCTGAGGAAGAGTTACATAATGGGGAACCCAACATTAGTGGTTAAAGAAATAGCTCACCCAAAAAATCTAATTCTGTACATATTGACTGAAGTGTTTTGGCCAATCACCGAGATGTGATACTGTCCTGTCCTGTCGGCTCTATCGGTCTAAAGGTTTAATAGCAGGCCACATGGGGCTCTGCAAGGGTAAACGAACGCCTTTCCTCTCAACCAGACCCCTTCGACACGTCGCCTGCGTCCCACGCTCGGCTCTCATTCGCTCCTTAAGTTGATGCTACCGGACTCTTGCTTTCTCTCGCTCGCTCGCTCACTCTACTTTGTCACTTTTCACCCCCTCAGCTTGCTTGATTGTGTTGATGACCTCAATCAAAAGACAATTACCTAGGCGAGAGACGGAGACAATTATCTCCCATCAATGCCAGATTGACCACACCTGAATAGAGACGGCCACCTTTTATTCCTGTGGTGAAAAAAGAACGAGCAAATTCTGAGAGTGAGCCCGAGACTGTGACAGAGAGAGAGAGGCAAAGTGATGAGGGGGATGCAAGCGTGAAATTTGTACCTGCAATGCTTATCTGTCCTTAAACTATGGTGGAATACTAAAAGGTACTACCACACCAATAACAAGGTGGGGGAGAAAGAGATCAAGCTGAAAAGAATGAATTTAAGGGGCTGAGAGCGTCCGAGGCAGGTGATGAAAGAGTCTCAAGTGGGGATGAGGGAGTCTGAGCCGGACTGAAGAATGTACGAAGAAGTGCCAGAAAAACACCTGTGGCTAAACATGTTACATAGAGGACAAAATTTTTATAAAGTCATGATATGTTACATTCATCTTAAATTTTAATACGCTGAAATGAACTTGCCATCAAATTTCATTTATAATGTGCAAACACTTGCTATTTATTGCAGTGGCTTCTTACTAACCCAAGCAGCAATTATCCTCAAACAACCAGCTGTTACAAGACTTTTTACTTGGCTTTGTTTCCAGAGTCATAAAAAAGATTTCTTCTCCTTTACAACAGCCCAAAGAGATATCATGACGGGGACTTTGAGTATAACAATGCAGTTGTCTCTGAGAAAATAATAATAAGTTACAACGGCACATAACTATAAATTTAGACCAAACCCAATAAGCACCTCCAAATTCCATTTTATACTTGATAGGATCTATAGATAAAGAAGATTAAAGCTTTTTTTTGTTGGATCGATATTGTCTCTACTGCCAGGAGTGATAGAATGGCACGGTAATTTACCGAATAAGAGGGTAATGGGAAAACAGGGCATGTGTGTGTGAGGGGGTTAAAGGATAGTCATCAGCTGCTCTGGGTGTGGTGGTGTTATCTTCACTGCTGGAGGACGCTTTGATGCTAAAGGATGATCACCTTCATTTTGGCAGGGTTTTTCTTTGAAATGATTGCTGTAGTGTTTTCTGTATCTCTTACAGTCTATTGATATGGTGTTGAGCGACTGTGGCACTGATCATATATTCACAATGCACTGATCATATATTCACAATGCAGTCTTTATTTATATCTTTTTATGTCTGTACAGAGATTGGCAAGTGTATATGAGTTAGATGGCATATAGATCAATCTCATGAGACCTGTTAAGATGGTCATAATTCATCAAAAGTCACAAAGGAACAGAAAAATAAGAAGGTGAATGGAGCAAAAAAACTGAACATAGGGAAAGAAATCTCATGTGGGGGGCTGTAATACCTCTAAAGCAGCCAAAAATAAATTATACATTATTAAAATCGCTATTTATAATTGTAAATGCTGTGTAAGTTTGCTTAACTACATTTATTTCATATATTGTTTAATTTATTACTTTTAATAAAATGATTGTCTCTGTATAAGACATTACTGTATTACAGTCATTTTTTAATATAGATGGATTATAGTCATGCAAATAATGTCACAAAGCTAAAAAAGTATCATTTTTTCCAAAAAGGTCAATTTAAGCACATTTTCTGTTTTCAAATGCTTAATTTTATTTGGTATATACAGAGATTGGCTATTTGAAACTAAATATAAACTATAAACTAAAACTCTGTTTTGTAAACGTAGCCTTACTGGCAATGGAACAAGGTTTGTCTATTTTTTAGACGCTTATGATATGTTGCCAAAGCTACTAACAGACAGGAAATAACAATGTTTACAATGTCTGAAAATGCGCAGCCGAAATGAGTTTAGTCGAAAAAAGTAAACTGGTCAACGGGCGAGGTAAAGGAGCAACTATATTGTTACATAAACGTATTAAACAGTAATTTAGGGAATACGTTCTTACAAATAAAGAAAGAAGGAGAGACTGTGTGTTGTGCATGTGGCACTACAGACTTACATTCCACCTCCTCCATCCCTGCAGAATTCCCACATAACCCAGATACAATAAGAACTCCATTGTTTTGATTAATGCCATCCACTGTACGCATACAGTGACACGACAGAATAAGCAAAAAGCAATTCTCTGGGCCACATATGTATCATTTGGTTCAAAATGGCATGATATCTAATCTTTAACCACCCCGGATCCCGTTACAAAACACCTTGTAAAATTCCCTTAAGAGGAGCTTGGTTGCAAACATCCTACATTAACATCCCAAGTGAGAATAAACTAAAAAATAAACCGTTTTTCATGACACATTTTTATAAAAGCTGTGTGGATGCTCCCGAGTTCTGTAACTCCCTAAGGTGGAAACTGTACCGTGTCCAATGCCAAACTCCATTAAACGTGGTTTCACTACAGCGAGTTTCTCAGCCCCTGCACGTTTCTTTTTTATGAGTATTAGATGCGTTCGCTAACAAAGGATTGAAATGTAAACTGTGGTTGTAAGGAATACATACTTCATATCTGCACCGTGCCTTGCTTTTAAACTCTTCAAGATCAGCTGCGTCCCCTCATAATATTTAAGAAACTAATAAAAACATTATTTCTGTGAATGCTTGACATGAAAGACTTTCGACTTCTTTCTCTTTCGATCTTCTAGCAGGTGTGTACACCTTTTGTATTTAGCTTTGGATAAAAGCTCAAACTCCTAGAATGAACTTAACAACCAAATTCAACACCACAGCAGCACACAAAAAATACTCAAAACAACTTTAAACGCAACCTAACAATGTTAATATAGCTTCAAAAAATCATATGGGCAATGACATCTTCAGTCAAAAGTTGAATTATAAATTCTCACAGAATGTATTTATTACCTCTATAGTGAACCATCTGTTTACAGTACTGAAGCCTTGTTGATAAGAGTCCAGACATATAAAACAGTCTATGCATTAGTTTTCTATTTAATATATGGATTATCGATGTGACAAAAAAGAAAACATGTTTTTGAGAGTCAACATACTTTGTAGGATTTCTGTGAATTAAAATACACAAACACAGAAGCAATAATACCCAACAAATGATGAAGAGATGACTCTTCAAAGAACATCAAATATATATTTTTGATTTTAATATTCATGTGTGAATTTATGAGGAATATGGACTGTTATGGGATGTTTACAATTATGATTTAAACATTAAAAATGCTTTTTAAACTTTGAGAGAGACCTCACATGAGTATTTAAACCACCAAATATTGACATCTGAACTATCAGTATGATGAAAACCTTTAATAATTTGTTTAATAAGTTGACATTTGTAAAACACAGAAGGCCATGTACACTTAAGAAACACAACTGTTCTGTAAAGGTTCATTCTTGAGCTGGATTGATCCATAACAAACCTTTAGCAAAAGAATCTTTAAGTTCTACAGACTATAAAAAGGTAAACTTGATCTTTTATGAACTTTTGACAGAAAGGTTCTTTGAGGAACCAAAACTCGTTCTTCTATATCATTGCTTTGATGACTTTAATTCTCAAACGTGTGTACTGTATGTACGCAAATACATTATAACAAGAC
The DNA here is from genome assembly GCA_019155185.1 of Beaufortia kweichowensis. Taxonomy (NCBI): domain Eukaryota; kingdom Metazoa; phylum Chordata; class Actinopteri; order Cypriniformes; family Gastromyzontidae; genus Beaufortia; species Beaufortia kweichowensis. The sequence continues at coordinate 17,169,184 of CM032802.1, forward strand.
ATCAGTTGCATTAAATGTTTTGTTAAGCACAGCGGCAGCTCAGTATGGTGGCAAGAAGAGAGAAATGCCTTTGCAGTCAGGCAGCGGCCAAAAATAGACACAATTAAGTACCAGTAGAGGAAGGATGACTGGAGAAACGTCCTTCCTCTCTGATGACAACCTAATGACTCCTACTCATCATGAGAGGAAGAGCAGAAGATTGCAGCGTCACATGTGCTATAACCATTGACACGGAGGGAGGGTGTGTCATGCCGGAGCGTTCATTAGCGTAAAACATCATTAAAGAGCGTGCCATTTATGCGCTGGCTTTCGGCCATTCATCACAATTCTTAGTCTCATCGTTATAACGATTATATTCCATAACCATAAGAATTACCATCCACAGCCAAGCCATCAATAATTTAAGGCTCGCTAGAAATGCCATGGCGCCGTGCCTTATCCGGTAAAAAGTCTTCGCCTTTGAAATAAGGCTGACTTTGTGACCCGCACATATTGATGTTTTTATTTTCGAACCTTCCAAAGCCATTTAGAGGCACCCAACATAGGTGGGCCCTGAAAATAGCAGCGTGTGAGGTGAATTCAAAGCGAGCGGTTGAGCCGATCTGCTCTCCCGAGAGAAAGCGTGCGAATGCGCAGCTGAGAAAATTCAGCTGGAAGAAAAGAAAAAACACGCTTTGGTCTTCTGTCGGAGGTGCCGGCTCGCTTACGCCCCGTGGAGAACTTTGGGTAACAGGTGCATGCAAACATTCACTTGGAAAAAGCGGTGACAACAGCTAGCCTTTATCTCCTGAGCGCACATTGCACAGGGTTTCATTGATTAAGAGAAAATAACATATGGTTGTGGAGCAAAAAATCCACAATGTCACAATGGCGGCTTTATTAATTGGTGTGATGTGTTAAAGAGACATTTACTTATTCTCATGTCCTTCCAAACAACATTTTAACGCTTTAAAGGGATAGTTCACCCAAAAATAAAAATGATTTTATTATTTCCTCCCCCTCATGTCATGTCAAACCTGTGTGACTTTCTTGCTTCAGCAGAACACAGAAGAAGATATTTAGCAAAACTCTGGTAACCGGCTCTCATTCACTTTCACAGTCTGGACACAAGATACAATGGAAGTCAATGGGTGCCGGTTACCAGCGTTATGCTAAATATCTTCTTCTGTTCTCCACAAAAGAAAGAATCAGTTACAGGGTTTGAATGACATAAAGGTGAAAAAATGATGACATCATTTTTATTTTTGAGTGAACTATCCCTTTAATATTTGTATTGTGTGTATTGATGTAACCACTTTTCCCACTATTTTTTGACAACCAGAAAGTTTCTTCTTGATGTTAGCAATATATCGATTGTTTAATCATTTTAAGCTTTTCATCAAACTTAAGAAGTGGTTAGCAAATAAACGTCTTTATCTCGTCCTATTAACTCAACTTTACCAGGGCTGTCAGAGCATTTCCATGAATATTTCTTGTTTTAGTACAAATGTAGAAATAATTGCAGATCTATTGATCTATGAACGTGTTTTTAATTATGTTGAAGTCTGAAGCAGTCTTGTAATAATCATCCGTCTACGGCAGATCGGTGAGCTCTATGTCAGTACCGCGGTATTTGTCGGGTTTAAACACATGATTTAACTCTCGTGGGATCCTTCGACAGTCACAAGTGAGAATTACATGGATTATGAGATAAAGAAACTGCAGCACAACACATTAGGATATGCCAAAGGCAATCTGTGCAAACAGATAACCACACAGCCGTCAACGTCAGACTGACGGAGTGAGCGAGAGACACCAGACAGACAGAAAGTAAGATAGCGAGTCATTCTGGTGATAAACTTGTTATATTACAGCAAACATTGTATGTTTTAAATAAACATTTGTCAAAGACACTTTTAAATCTGATTATCTGCTATCTGCTAATCTACTATTTTTTTCTTTATTTGACTAAGTTCCAGGAGCAGGCAGATCTTTTGGGTCTCTTTTTTAATGCAGTTAATCCAGAAAATTCAAGGTAAATTTAAATCAGTCGTTGAGTTTGTCCATGTTTGACACAAAGGTGGACTAAAACAACCCATTTATTGTATTTTCTTGAAAGTGTCGTAGAATTAATTTTCCGTGCTAGTCAATTATTGTAGCATAATGTGTCTCAGATTTCGCCACCCTAAATTAAAACAAATCAAACTTTGATTGATTGCTTTGCATGTCGACTCTTCCCGTCTAAGTGGGCAGATCTTGGGAAATTATTTTTCCACGGCACCTTTTATCAAACCCATCAAAGCTGTTGTAACACACAATTCTGCTGCATATATAGCCTAAAAAACACATCACAAAACAATGTAGGTCAAAATATCTTAAGAACTCTGAAGTTTTCATTCAACAGAGATAAACTAACATGGTTTTATTATGGTAAGTGTAGTAACTGTGTTTTTGGTGATCAATTAACATCTCTGGTTACATATTGAGATCATAATATACTGTATTTGTGGTTACTTTTTTCAAAATGGTCAACAAATACAATATTAAAAGCATGGTTATTGTCGGTGTGGCCTAAATGAAAAGGCTATGAGTCAGCCTCTTCTACATAAAAGTTAAATGACCAATAATCAGATGTGACCCTGGACCACAAAACCAGTCATAAGGGTCAATTTTTTAAAATTGAGATTTATACATTGTCTGGTTTATCTAAATAAATAAGCTTTCTATTGATATATGGTTTGTCATAGGACAACATTTGGCCAAGATGCAACTATGTGAAAATCTGAGGGCGCAAAATATTAAGAAAATCGGCAAATAAAGTCCTTAGCAGTGCATTCAAAAATTTGGATATATTGACAGTAGGATATTCAAAAAAAAAACATCTTCATGGAACACGATCTTTACATAATATCCTGATGATTTACGGCTTAAAAAAATCTGTACCCATACAATGCATTTTTGGCTATTGCTACAAATATAGCTGTGCTATTTCTGACTAGCTCTGTGTTTCAGGGTCACAAATGTAGCATGAACTAAAACTTTTATTTATATATTGGCAGGACAATTTTAACATTCACCAACCTGCAGAAAATGACCCCATGACCTCATACAAGGCATGTTGGCAAACCCTCACAGCGTTTCTCTAATTAAAAGTTAGAAATCAATAATGAATGAGAAAAGATAATACATGATATTTATATGATTATCCCATAAGGCAGGTTACATTACAGATGGTCACTGATCCTGCAGGCAGGTGTGTACTCTTAGCTACCCATAATGCTTTGTGTTTTCTCAGGGCTTTGAGAACAAGGCCACGCAAGAGTTACGATTAAACCCGACAGAGAAATGGCTAGATTTATCAATAAGCCCAGCGTAAACCCACGTCCCCCGGATTTACGGTTGACTCGCTACCCAGAATTCATTTACTTTTCACCCTCATGCACCACTGACCCACTTCCCGCCGATGCGATATGACAACGGCTGTGCGGCCTCCATGGCGCCCCAGATCTGATCGTCTGTATCTAATTCATCCCGTTTTATTCCAAAGTATTGGATTTATGTTGCTGTGTAGCATTGAAGAGCGTCACAGCAGAGTTATACAGACTGTCTCTTCGGCCCAAAGCAGCTCTTGAAAAGGAAGGAAATAAATAAATAAAATGTGACATTCCTGAAACCGTATCCTGGCTCCAGAGTAAACTTTATCCTGTGGGCAGAAATCTATAAAGTGAATACAGAGCGGATTTGAGTGCTTGTGGACACATTATGCTGTTTCATCACGAGGTAACTCAACTCTGCCTGTGGGCATGTCTGACTGAAAGAGGTTGTACTTCCATTAGATAAAAATCTACCAGACCTCTCTCAAGTCCGAAAACGTAAACTAAAAGCCTCCACGTCTGTACTTGGTAAACAATCTGGTCGCCAGTGACACGGTTACACACAATGACATGAAATCTAAAACAGCTTTTGAAATTATGAGCTTTTAAATGATTTCAAAGGGTTATAAAGTGCACCTCATCTTTGTTTTTGAGATTTTTAAGGATTTGTTTTAGACAACTTATTGTAACAATTTAACTGTATATGGAAGTGAATTTAAAGAACTTTTGTTTTATGAATTATGTCTGTAAAATAATCAGGATGGTGTTTTTCATTTCTTTTTTCCATATTGCTTTATTGTGGTTAAAAACATTTCAGACAAACTTGACACTATGTATCGCATACAAACAACAAAAACCACGATTGGTCACTTTAAATGTCCATTAGAAGGTTTCTTACTGTCTAAACAGACAAATCAAAATAAACTTTACCAATTCTAGTTTGTCTACCATGTTTTTTTTGTGTATATTCACAACACAGACCTCTTGCTAAAAAGATATTTTTTATGATATTGCTGAAATGTAACTGCCAAGCTGCATTGTGGATTTTATGGCAGTAGTCTACATGTATATATTTATTATTTATTTATATTATGTACTAATATTATTATTTATATTATTTATTTATTTACAGTATACAAGTATAAAATTAAGTAACATTTTGTGTGTGAAAAACTACACATTAGTGTTTTCCTCTGGTTGTCTTTTACACCTGAACTCAAAGCGAGTAATAATCTGAGCGCGTTTACAGAGAAAACTATTGTGTGACATCTGAACCTCAGGTCTGATCACGTCCCTCATGACCATTACGGCTTGGGCAGCACCGTCTCTCCTCCGCCCAACCTTTGACCTTACATTTTTTGATACAAGCAGCTCTACCCAACCCAGATTTGTGAACCTTTCTGACTGTTGTTTCTAATTATCGATTGGGGCAATGGAGACAGGGATCAACTCCACAGCCACAGCAAATGCCTGGACTATTGATTTCAGTTCAAGCTGACAAAAAATGATGAAATCCACGAGGACTATAGACCCCCCCAAAAAATTTTAAAATAAAACATTCGTCTATCGCAGTCATGGTCAATATTACTTTTTAAACAGCTCCGACTACAACAACCTAAACATAAAAAATTCAACAAGGTACAATTAAAACATTTCAAAGTGGGAAAAACAACCGTCTATTTGCAAGTTCAAAAGTTCATAAATGCAATAAAGGTAAAACGGTTCGACTCGTTGTCCGCAACAGAGAGGATCGAGCATTGAAACGTTCCCTCTGCACTTCATTATGTACATATATGTTGGAGGAACGGTTGAAGGTAAACAGTGTCTATCTTCTGCTTTGTGATTGGCAAAATTATTAGCACGTCATCTTCTTGAAGTTCTGTTTGAAATCCATTTAATGTCAACACACACGGTTTTCATCCGATAAGTGTTAAAGCGAAACGCGTATTAAACACGAGGAACCTGAGGACCTGTATAATAGCTTCTGTGAGACTTTAATTAAATATGACAAATAAAGCTGTGGAAAAATAAATACAGCTCTCGTTCTGCCGTCTCTGACAGACAAATGGAACGCAATTATTCACAGATATTGTTAAAGGAAAGCATTTAACTCCTCTCATCACGTCACTACCCACAAAAGCCGTAAAATAGTCGTGTGAGATTTGTGCATGACCGTGGATCTGTTTGTTGTGTTTTCAGTGTGTAGTGTTGTGTCTGAGCGAGACGTGCTGGTCTCTGCAGGGTTCTGTTCATTAGCTATTGCACACTGTTATGCAAAGTTTGATAGAAAAGACACATTTAACCAACACAAATGTTACAATCAGAATCTCAGGAATGGAGAGGAAACACAACTCAATTAGTAATCGGAACATGAGAGATTTTAAAAACAGATCATGTGGCGGCCTTGATAAAAGAAAGACAATGAAAAATAAAAGTCTTGTTTGTGAATAAAAGCTATCAACTAATAGATATTCACAAGCCCCCACGACCAAAAGAAATTGTGACTTGCAACTTTTTGTAATTGTAGAAAAAATACATACAAATACAAAAATGCAAACATGTACAATAATTTACAATAATCTAAAATAAAAATGCCTAATAGGACCGTTTTAGTGAGCATTTTTTTCTTCCTTCATTCAGTCAAATAGGACTGTTCTCTTGCTATGACTGAAATAGCTGCTGACATTGCACATATGGCGAGTTTGACTAGTTTTTTACAAGTATATTCGATCTATTTAGGACAGATATGAATCACGTTTCATCCAGTAAGTGTTGGACAGGTCTACCTGACCAATAAACATCAACAGATTGGGTGTTTGATATTCTTTATGTTCAGTTTGGTGCTGTTTCTCATTTAAAACTATGAGAATATTTAGCTAGATATTAACACAAAATCTCACAAAAACAGCTGCACAATATCCAGATTTCCATTTGCATTCATGTACTTTCATGCGAAAAAATGAAGTGGATTATGATAATTAACTATGATAATAAATGAAATGATCAAGAGTTTTTTAGGTAGTGATGCAAACATCTGTAGATTATACATCAGCAGCACAGCGTGGCTTTGTCTCCGTCTCCATCTCGCACCTCCAGGTATTTTTCATCTAGTTTTTTTATTATCAACTTCACATCTCTCTCCAAAGAATAATGATAGAGGCAGATGGTGGGAAGCTGAAGGACAACCAGCGCTGTTAACCTCTCCAATCCACTCTCATCTTCAGAACTTCACACGCGCTGCAACCATTCAAACAGCAGAAAATCTGCCACCAGATTTTCCGCACCTTTCCCGACGCCTTTGCCCGTTACACAAGTTCAATTTCTGATGCCATCAGAGAGATGCCTTCATCAAAAGCCGCTGAAATGAAAAGAAAGTGTTTACGTGGGTTGAAAACGATGCTCCAGAAGTGTAATTAAAAAAAAGCTGTCTGGAAATGTCTTACACTGAAAGAATTTGAAATAACCTGATCTGAAGCGTGCTTATATCTGCTTATATTTAAGGACACTTCAAGGAATTGAGAAGGAGATTTGTTCATGATCTGTCTCAGACCTTTTTACAATACCTGTGATGATGAGGTTAGTCCTAATCAGTTGTTAAAATCGAGTTTTTAGGAGAGGAAGGCTCTTAGCATCAATGATTTATGCGAGTTATGATTAGGGTCACGGCAGCCCGACTCGACTCTTACCTTAAGTGTGACCCACGTGAGCCGATCCTCATGTTTTCATTCATCAACTTCAATCGTGGCTATCGGAGGATTATTCAAGGCGAGAAAAGGGTTCAAACGCCCGTTCGCGGCTAACTTTATCGTGCGCTGGAATAGCGCTTTGCTCATTTTCATGGGGATTATCTCTTGAGATTTGCCATGATTCAGTGAGGAATATGATGAAATGACAGTGAGAATGAAAGGGCAGAGTGTTTCATTAATTAGGTTTGGGGGAAATGCATTGGGTATATGAAGATGAGGAAACGTTGACCTTCTTTCATCAGCCTAACAGACCTGTCATCGCAAATTCTTTCATGTGCGTCATAACTGGGTTAAAAAAAGAGCTGTTGATGATTTGCTTTTTTTGGGAATAGAGAATAAATTAGAGGTACATTGATGCATCAACACAGGCAATGATAATGTATTTTAAACATCTGGGTAATTCCAGCGTTATGGTCAAAACTTGAAATATAAATTCTCACCAAATGTATTTGTTAATTATAGATTGAACCATCTGTTTATATTTTACTAAAGCTCTGCTGATAGAGTCCAGACATTAATGAAATATATCAGTCTACGCACGAATCATCTATTAAAATAAGGAAATATACATGCGTTATGGATGTGACAAAAAAACATGTTTTTGAGAGGCCACAAACGTTGTCGGATTTCTGTGAATTAAAATACACAAGCAATAATACCCAACAAATGAAAAAAATAATTATTCTTATTATAATTCATGTGTTCATCTATGAGGAATATGAACTGTTATTAATGTGACAATTCTGAAAACAGCACTTAACCTGACTAAGAAAAATCATGATTTAGAGAGCAAAATATGCAAAATATACCAAGCCACATTGATTTTATTTATCTATTATTAAGCCCTACACACCATTCAGTCACCTCTTTAAGCATTTCTACAATCTCCAATAAACCATTATTTCACCACTTCTGAACATACCCACTTGAAAAATCCAGATTACCTGGCAATCCTGATATTTATATATGCTAAACCCGAGTGTATGTAAACAGGCCCGCAGCATTGGTCAACACAGAAGAAGAAGAACACTCAACATCACGGTCTTTTGTATAGTCATCTACAGTAATTATCATAACACCTCTGGGCTTGTTTTTGGAGAAATGGGAAATGATTTTATTCCTTATTTATTTACTGATAGAGAGTTCGTTGTAAAATATTAAGAGACCACATAAACTAGTGCCATGAAATGAGTACCAGACGTGAAGCACCAACAGCAACAGAGATTGCAGAAAACAACACTGCGTTATAAATATAACTTAATAAAACTCACCGGGTCTCGAACACATGATATCTGCAAATCAGGGCTCTGCGTGTCATAGTGAATGAGTGTCAGACATTTGTGTGTGTGATTAATAACCGTAGCCTGACATTTCCCACACGAATCAGCCAACAGAATGACTTTAATAATCATACAGATCCCTCCTCCACAAATCCTACACAAAGTGTAATATGCAATTCATTATATTCATTATAATATACGTCTAGAAACTGTCACTGTTTTGCTTTGTTAGTCATGCTGGATAAAATATTTCGATTTTGAGACCCAAAATCAGCTAAATTGGTGTATTGTATGTGTGTGATCTAATGCTGACTGTGAGGTCGGGGTGACTTGGGTCGGGTTGGGTAAAACAGGAAAATGTGCACCAAAATATTGGTGAGTAAAACAGTATGAAGAAAAATGTCAGCTTTCTAGTTATTAATTGATATAGTTAATTGATTTTATAAAACTTCAACATTTTCATACCATGCCATTGTGTGCCATTTTGCCGTGCCGTTTTTAAAATTATGTGCAATGTGTCCAATTTATCATTGGAAAAACACATCTCCAGACATCTCCTGCATTCTTGAAGCACAACAGTCTCGCAATTATTAAATGCAAGAATACTCAGATCTCATAAACGGTTCCTAATAGACGTCACTGCATTAATAATAATGTTAAAATAATATGCTCGACAATCATATAATGTTATATATTATATAATCATTTTTATAATATTACAGTTTTCTTACTCAAAATATTATTTTGAAAACTTGACGGAACTTGAAGCCTGCCTATTTGAAAAACTACATAAAATTGTTTTAATTCAGTTTGTTACAGTTTATTGCAATGTTTTAATAAACTATTTTTAAAATAAATATGTTAAATTGCGTAAACGTTTTTGTAGTTTTATTGAAAACTGTATCAAGAATCTTCCTTTTACTGCTTTTGGTCTCACACCTGAATAAATAGAAAAACCTTTTTTCCCGGTAAGAATCAAATATATATATATATATAAATATAAAATAATATATATAATAAAATCTGTTTACTATACTATTAAAGTTCAAGGAAGTTTTATGACCCAACAAGACTCAGCCGGTGTGTACATTTATTCTCTGCCTCACTCCTGATGTCCTTGAGAGACGACGAGATGTCAAACGATCTCATGATCTTCCTTTTTGCCACAATCTAAAGACACTAACTCTTCGTGAAAGTTAAGCTACTGCTTTTTGCATAGAAGACAAGAAAAAACAGAAAGACTTAAAAAGTGTCATCTCTGACTTGTCACCGAGAATCCCTCGGTGGAGGCTGCGAAACAAAATAAAGAGTGAGATAAATATGAGAGTAGCGTGAATGGCAGCTCAATGGCCATTTCATCCGCTCGGCATTCAGTCATCACAGGCAGGCGCTGGGACAAACGAGCCGGCGCTGACATTTCTGGGGCGGGTGGATAAGTGACACCTGCAGTGAGGGCTGGCGTGAGCGTCTGGTCAGTAAAGGGATTACTGGGGTGTTCTTAAAGGGAACTAGGAATCTCATAAACACAAAGCCACACACAAAAGCATTTACTGAAAGACTGAGGATTTTAAGGTCAGTCAATTTCACTTTTTCCGTCTTCTATTTCCCAGGCCTGTGAAAGCTCAGGTTGCATTTTTGTTGCATCTAAAGTCGAAAAGAAGCACGTGTGCGATTTATCACATCCTCTGCGTTTATTAAATGAACATTTCGAGAATGTTATTATGGGACTACAGAAAAATCATGCACCTAATGAAAACGGTTTGTTGATTTGAAGTAAATAAGAAAATGAAAAGTTTAGTTTTGCCCTGTCTTAATATACATAAAGTATTCATAAAGAAAAGACCTTTCTCTTTCTCTCTGTCTCTGTGTGTCTCTCTCTCTCTCTCTCTCTCTCTCTCTCTCTCTCTCTCTCTCTCTCTCTCTCTCTCTCTCTCTCTCTCTCTCTCTCTCTCTCTCTCTCTCTCTCTCTCTCTCTCTCTCTCTCTCTCTCTCTTTCTCTTTCTCTCTCTCTCTCTCTCTCTCTCTCTCTCTCTCTCTCTCTCTCTCTCTCTCTCTCTCTCTCTCTCTCTCTCTTCTCTTTCTCTCTCTCTCTCTCTCTCTCTCTCTCTGACACACACTCGAGCAAAATATATCTGTAATCAGCTAGAATTTCAACTGCGGGTATTAAAATCACTATGACAAAATTATGTGCATAGTAAAGCAGATATTAAAATAAAATGACTGTATTCTTCAGAAAGTATTTTTATGTAAGGCTCTAATGTTACTTTGTTCTGTAGCTTTGTTAGCAACAGAATGTTGCATTTATACATAATAACAAAGCAAACCAAATTTTAAGAATGAACAAGAAAAGAAAATGAAAAACTATATACAATGCATTCAGCAGGCATAGCGATATTCTGTTCAATAAAACTATACCTAAAAAGATTTAAAAAAAACAGATTTATAAATAAATACTTTTTCCCAAATTAGATTTGTTTGGGATATGTCTCACTGTTATTTTTCACATTACTCATTTCTTTATGGCACGGTTCTGCCCACTTACAGTTACGCAGATGAATTTACTGCAGTTTTAACAGCAGATTTCTACCCAGTTGAAAACCGCTGACACATTTATAAATTGCAAATAAAATAACATTTATGTAACAAAACAATGAGTCAAGACGGAACAAAACAAAACACGGTTGCTTTTTCACAATATGTTGTGGGTAAAAGCATATGATAGAGACCGAAGAGATAAATGAGTCTCTCTGGAGAAATAAACAGTTTAGAATTAACAGGTTAAAAATGACACGATTTCTCATATATAACATACTATTTTCTTTGTCGCAGAGACTGAACTTACAGCTTCTGGTAAGCAAACACTTGTTATTCAGCTCACAACTCTGGTTTGTTTTCATTGTGGAAAAATGACTGACACCAAACAAAAATGTCACCGTTCTCATCCGTCAATAAAAATAGTTTGAGGAGAGACGGTAGTAGATGGTAGTTATCAGTGTCTAGACATGAAAGTAGAGGATCGATTCATGCACTTTTACTCTTGGCTAGTGTCAAACACAAGTTCATTTCTTTGTTGATGTATTGCCTAGAGATGCACAGAATTCACTTTAGATGCAAGATTATTTATTATATACTATATTATGTATTATTAAATATTTATTATAGACATAGGACGTTATGTTTAGTCATCATTGGCATATATTTATTACCTATAAATGTAAATTAGTACTGACTGTTATTTGACTATAAATGATATACTTAAAAATAGTTAGATTTCAGTCAACCAACCCCTCAATATACACACCTTGATAATAATAACCTGACGTTACGTGTGTTTGTACAGTATAAGATAATGAACTTACACCACCCGCCTCGGATATAGACACATTGATATTTATATCCATTTCCTATGTGTGTCTATTTTTAAAGATAATGAACTAATAAAGATGTTAGAACAGATGTGACTTTTTTATCACGCACAAAAAAATGATCTTATGCAATGATATCAACACCTTTAGTCTATTTCTACAACCACAAAGATGACTAAAGAAATGTTTATATTATAGATACTGTAGGTAACCAGTGTGTTTACAGATCGTTTCTCATATACTTATATTTTTGTGCTTTAATTGCTAAACCGTTTGTATAGTAAAACACTCTCTGTACATTTATCCGCTTTATTAAAGACATACACATTCATATAAACGCCTTTGGCGGTTTTGACGCATTTAGGCCTTTTTAGTTTACGTGCACATGCTTTACACAATTTGGTATTGTTTTTTCCAGCATTGCAGTCTTGCTGTTTTTCAACGCAGAAGCACATCTTGTATAAATGCCCAACAGGAAATGCATCGACTCCGGGTCTGATAAATCGAAAAAAGTGATAGTTCACACAAACATTGAAATTCTAGGATTATTTATTCACTCTCGTGTTTCTTTTTTAAAATCCTATATATGACTCTTTCTTCTGTGAAACCCAAAGAAGATATTTCAAGAAATGTCTCAGTGGTTTTGTGCTCATACAGTGAAAGTCAATGAGGGACAATGTTGTTTGATTACCAACATTTCTTGAAAATATCTGCTTTTGTCTTCTGGAGGATAAAAAAAGTAGAACAGGTTTGAAATGACATGAGGGTGAATAAATGATGAAAGATTTTTTATTTTGGGGTAAACTAGCCCTTTAACCCTTAACATTCAGGTCATAAAACTAGATGATTTTAAAAATATGCTGTTTTGCAAATTCCTGATTTATATCAATTTCACAGTCAAAATCATTGAAACATTGAAAAAATCATCCATTGAAACTTGAAGTATTTCACATGAAAAAGTGGCAAGTGCTAAAAAAATAAACCATCCACAATCCACCCATCATTTGGCCAATAACAGCAAGACTCCCAGTCTGAAGTATTTTGGAAAATGACACCTATGATTTTAATGTGCCGCTGTATTTGTCAATACTCCGAGCATCATTACCTCAAACGTTTTCTCATTCTGACGCTTTAAACGTGAATACACTAGAAAGCCACAGCCATCCACCCACATCTCCCCATGTAGTCGCTGAGAAAATCTCCGTTCCGATGCCAAGCCGTTCAGTGGGCCGCCGTTTCACACGGCACAGTGGAACAATAGTTTCATGTCTGGAACAAGAGTGCTTCAGCTCGAGTCAAGTTCAGAATGGAGATTTAATGACACGGCGATCAGGCGTTTGAGGAAACGAACACTTTCTTCCAGAAAAAGCAGCTCAATTAACACGTCTCCTCGTACGACGCTGTAACTCCGCACAAAGAAGCAAAACACCTACGCCTGCTCAGCACCACCATCCGATGCCGTTTCTCCTGCACAGTGAGAGAAGGTGATGTGAGATCAGTCAGTCGACTTTGGCATGAATCTGGTGATAACGGCACTCGGTTTGAGTTCCTGGTCCAAACTCAAGCTCCTCTGTGAATCTCAACAGATCAGTACTTTAGATCAGATCAGTACTTTAGGTCAGATCAGTACTTTAGATCAGATCAGTACTTTAGATCAGATCAGTACTTTAGGTCAGATCAGTACTTTAGATCAGATCAGTACTTTAGGTCAGATCAGTACTTTAGGTCAGATCAGTACTTTTCAGATCAGATCAGTACTTTTAGGTCAGATCAGTACTTTAGGTCAGATCAGTACTTTAGGTCAGATCAGTACTTTAGATCAGATCAGTACTTTAGGTCAGATCAGTACTTTAGATCAGATCAGTACTTTAGGTCAGATCAGTACTTTAGATCAGATCAGTACTTTAGGTCAGAGTCTTTAGTCAGATCAGTACTTTAGATCAGATCAGTACTTTATCAGTCAGATCAGATCAGTACTTTAGGTCAGATCAGTACTTTAGATCAGATCAGTACTTTAGGTCAGATCAGTACTTTAGGTCAGATCAGTACTTTAGATCAGATCAGTACTTTAGATCAGATCAGTACTTTAGGTCAGATCAGTACTTTAGATCAGATCAGTACTTTAGATCAGATCAGTACTTTAGATCAGATCAGTAGTTTAGATCAGATCAGTAGTTTAGATCAGATCAGTACTTTCAGATCAGTACTTTAGATCAGATCAGTAGTTTTAGATCAGATCAGTACTTTAGGTCAGATCAGTACTTTAGGTCAGATCAGTACTTTAGATCAGATCAGTACTTTAGATCAGATCAGTACTTTAGATCAGGTCAGTACTTTAGGTCAGATCAGTATGATCAATACAGTACAAATGTGAGATATATGTGACCCTGCGTGTGAAAACCCAGCTAAAGTAATTTTTTAATTTATTTACTGTTTTCTACATAAAATCACCCTACATAATGTAAAGAACATGACCTTGATATCTTTAATATTGACTGAGTAATGACAAAGATTGAAATCATAGTGATATTTACAGGTGAAATCACAATGTAATGCTCATTATCTCATAATTTATTATATATATCTTAAGTGTTGCACATCCAAAACTAATCTGTACTAATGCTAGATTTATGAATTATTTCTTACGAATAATATAAGTTATCAAATGAGATATCTTCAAATTCTTAAAAAAAGTTTTACAGTACAAAAACTATTGACTTATGCCATTACAATAATATGATATGACTCATATTATGGTTTTATACATTCCACCCACATCTAATAGACACACGTTGATATTTATATCCACACATTATGTGTGTGTATATGTGAAAGATCATTAACCAACAAAGGTGCTGGAGAACTGACAGAATGTACAATTACATAAACACCTTCATCTAGTAAATCTATCATTTGCAATAAACATTAACGAGTGTCAAAACAGTACATCAGTTAATTAAGATTAGAAAAAGGTGACAGAAATTTACTAGTAAGATATTGCTATTACTTTATAACGTTGTTAAAAGATTATTTAACGACATAAACAGTAACAAATAATGTAGCAGTTCTATTCTCAGAAACCTCCATCTTCTACACAGAAAGTATATGGAGTAGTTCAAGCAAATATCTTTTTTCATATGATCAATAAAGCATTTGTAAAGCACATCAGTCATGCTATGGAGTTCTTCTCTTTAATGTAAAGATAAACACTAATTAAGAATCAAGACGAATGGGTCTGATGGATGAGCTGTAATGATTGGAGTGAGCCAAGTTGAGAAATGATCTAAGACACTTAATTACTAAAGATCTATCCAAAAGGATGAGCATTTTTTAAATGATTATTTCACCTTTGCTTGTCTTGTATTCATCAAATTCAAATGTACATCCTTAATAATAAACAGTATCTCTTTTGACTTTCAAGTTTTATGGAAAATCCAAGAGGTTTGAGAGTCAATGTGATTGCCAATGTGACAGAAGACTGTAGCCCAGAACTACAATTAAACGTAAAATTAGGGCCATGGTGACACCATACACAACTATAAACAGCCAAATGAATTCATTGCAACTATAAACACCAATATAAATGAATCACTACAACTGCAGATTGTATATTACTGTAAACTGTACAGAATGTAGAGATGGGAAGGAAATAAACAATTCAGATTTCAAACACAATTCAGGTTCCACTGTATAACAGTACTAGAACAACAATTTTAGTCTTTTGAAATGAGTCATTAAAAAAGAACTGACTCATGAGTCATTTGTTTGCAAATGACTTGAATTAAAGTGATGAAACTGCACTGTTCTGCACGGCCCATAGTAAAGCCACTTATGAAATATCTGTACTTGCCACTACTGATACAGTGTTATTTTTCATCATCTGGGCATTTTCCAAATGTGCATTTCATTGTACAGTAAGTATCTTAAGGCTCTTTCACAGTCACGTGTGAGAATGCAGATGTCCGTGAATTCAAGGAAAAAGGACAAAGAGAGATAAATCCATATTCATCGGCTGTGACAACTGTATCTCTGCACACGACGATTTGAAATATCACCATTATGTGCTTCTTTATGCTCCAGGTTGTCTTCAGGATAGCACAGAAACCATCAGATTGTGTCTTATCTCAGAGTCAAACCCTGTCAAATATTATACATTAAAATAGAAAAACTAACAGCTGAGGCCTGAAGATCCTAGTGTGCCGTTTTACATCTACCAAAGTTAGAAAGAAGCAAGAACATTTCCAACACTGCAGTTTACATGTTCAAGAGTAAGTCATGGTGATACTACACTTTAAAAACAAAATAAATAAATATTGTTTATATTATAAAATAATAATTGTTTATAATTAATTTAAAGTAATGCAATGAATTAAAATTTTGCAATTTGAATTGTGACAATTTTCATATCACTGCATAAACGCAGTTTATACTAGGGATGTCCCGATCAGGTTTTCTTGCCCTCGAGTCCGAGTCATTTGATTTTGAGTATCTGCCGATACAGAGTCCCGATCCGATACTTCTATAATACATAAAAAAAGAATAAAGAAGAGCGAAGAAACAGATCCAGGATGTTCCTTATTTTTTATTTAATTCACCTTATTTTAACATTCAATAACACTGTTAACAAACAGAGCACTTCTGTGAGGAGGCTTGAACAATCAAGTAATAAATAACATCAATTCTTCACTTTTGGACTTTAGTGCAACAGTAAATATAAAAAAGTCTAATATAAATCAAATAGCACCTCAACTTAAAATACCCGGCAGGCATGTAAACAAATAAAAAATAAAAGTGCCACAGTGTTTGTAAAGCCAGTAATGTGCTTTTAGGAACTGCACTCCTAACTCTTACTGTTTCTGTGTGGAGTCATGAGATCTAACTCTGTGCCACCACATAACTATAGATGTGTTCAAATAATGAGAATATGTCGGAGCCTGTGGCTGAATGGACAGTGCTCCAGACATATACAGCGCTTCAACGACGCGAGTTCGAATCCCGGCTCTGGTGTCCTTTCCAATAAAAAAACCATGAGAATATATATACATATATATCCTAGTCCTGATCATGAGGTAACGTCCGATTCCGATCGAGTCTGAAACCACGTGATCGGCCCGATTTCTGATCATCGGATCGGGACCTCCCTAGTTTGTACCGTACAACAAAGTGTAAAGCATCACTGATCATTGTATTATTGTCATAAGTATATACTAATTTCATTTAATTGTGTATGAATAAAAAGTGAAAACAAAAAGTAAAAGTTGTGAAACAGATTTTGATTTTTAAAGAGAATTTGAGGTGAAAATATTCTTATTTTTAATATAAAATAAAAACACATATAGATATATTTATAGATATATTTCAACAAAAACAAATCTTAATGCTCCAAACAACTACTATAAAGAATCATTATCATACTCCAATAGCCGAATTTGAAATGCAATTAAAGGTCAAGCAGATATCACAGGAAATTTCCAGTCTGGAAATGATCACTTTTTTATGATCCAGTAACGTTTATTCTTACTCTGCGCTACAAGTCATCACACAAACAACCTGACCATGACAAAATTATGTTAAAGATGTCCAGAGCGGTTTGGCATAAAGATGTATTTGCATATCTAAAACAAGCAAGACTTTTTTTTCTGCAAAGAAAACTTCAAGAGCCAGATGTAATGAAATGACTAGGGATGCACCGATACCGATACTGGTATCCAGTATACCAGTTTATACCCAAAAAACAGGTATCGGTATCGGCGAGTACCAGGAGAAAAATATCGGTACTCGTACTCGGTCTTTAAAAAATGGTATCGGTGCATCCCTAGAAATGACTTTTTATCAAGCCAGTATTCAGTATGGTCTTATTCAGCTCTTCTTTCATATGCACGTATTGAATGCATGTAAACTCTCTAAAGAGTAAAGAAGAGATGTGTTCTCTCAATACAAAGGTTGGAGAGAGGAGCACTTCAACAGACTCGCTGTTTTATGACACACAATAAATGTGACGGTAGGGCTGAACAGATGGTGTCATAATGCCACTGAGTCTGCAGTCATACAGTCAAGGTTAAACACCATCAGACCGCATCTGGAATCAGCCAAAAACATTCACTCACAGTTCAAATAAAACTTTGTGTAGTTATGTACGTTTATACAATTCCATTCTTAGTATGAAATATTCATGATGGCCATGATGTTCTGTATTTTATCTAATTGAAGCCGTTTGATGCAGCGATGCATAACAAAAGTATCATAACAGAAGTGTCACAAAACTGTGGATTTACAGCTGTAGTACAATCCCTTGGATTGGCATGAATATCATACACAAAACTGGCATGTGCTAGCAGAAAAACCACCAGCTCCAATCTCTCCAATTTGGCTGGAATCTACACAATTATTCAATTCGCTGAAGTTTGCCAGATTAGCTCCATTAAATATTGGATAGTTTTGCTTGAAACACAGAAATGTATATTATACTTTGCTTTTGTCTGTGAAATAATGACCGATACGGTGTAACAATAGCAACTTCAAGGTCATGAGTTTGATTTCCAGGGAATGGAAATACTCATTAAATGTATATCATAATGCACTGTAAGTCACTTTGGATAAAAGCAGCTTTCTATAAAAGTAAAAGCATACCTATGCACATTTCAGTCGCTCAAACAACGACAAACAGCAAAAGTGTCAAGCCAAATTAAACAGTAAATAAAAACAAAACACAGTTGAAAAGTTTCTAGCTATTGCAATCAATATATTCTTTAAAACTAGACTGATTGTTTTGGAAAACAAAACACTTAAACCCATTCCAGAGGACAGAAACATTCCTATAATTGAGGAATCACTCAAATACATCGTTATGATTACAGTCGTCTGAGTAAACATAGGGTCCCTTGATTCCTGTTAATCCAACAACTTCAATCACAAACACACAGAAACAAGAAAATATGTGTTTTCACGCCTAAAAAGATGACCGTTTACGAAAGTAACTGATTGGAGTTGACAACATAAACGATTCAAAACAAACTCTTTCCATTCCACACATACGAACATCTGATTACGCTCTTAACTGGATTAATGCAATAACAGCAGACTGTCGTGACCAATCACAAGAGATTATTTCCTTAATCCCCCTGAATGATTCGTCCGCTCTAAAAAAGCACCTTCATCGGTTCAATTGATTAATATGTCACCATGACAACCACCTATTCACTCGAAGATCTGACAGAACGCACGTACGAGCCATACGGCCAATCAAAATGACATCATATACTGCACGCTGCCATGACGCGTCCGTATGTATTCGGTCACAGGAGAGAATGTGAGGATTTCACTGTCACGCTTTGTTTTTCTCATCTCTTTTAATCCCGAGTCGACTCGAGCGAGCTGTACGAGGTTAAAGAAGCATCCACTTGAATCACTGAGTGCTATAAAAGAGTTATTTTTGTGCTTGCGTGGCAGTGGAAAGCATTATGATTTTGTGAGTATTATTATTTTGTTTGTCGTGTTCTAGGTTAGAAGATTTAAATGCGCCGTCTAGGCTTTTATGACAGTTTAATCTAATTGTGATTATTTGATATTACCGCAATCACGGTGCAATTTATATTTCAATCATGTATTGCAATCCAATTTTAAGTGAATAACAAAAATCTTCACAAAATCTTCATTTTATATCTCTTGGATTATCTGCGGCAGTACAGATGTACAGATGTGCTTTGGGAAGCTCCAGTGTAAGTCTATGGGATTCTGTTACCTGTTTTCTGTCTGGTTATGTAGAAAAGTAAACACACAACTGTCTAACAAGGAGCATGATTCATATCATATCATCATGTATCAAACAGTGCAGAATTAGGTTGAGATATAGGGCATACTCAGAGAATGCTTGCCCTAGCAAGTACCATAAACAATTAATTTACTTAATTTAATTTTTAAGAGAAATTGAGTGTCAAACAGTGTACTGTAAATACAAATTAGACCCTACAGAGGAGATAAATATTTGCTTACTGTTGTTTAAAGCTATTATCTGCAACTATTTTTGGTTAAAGTTGAAAAAATAAGTTAATTATAAAGTGAAACATAAACAAAAAAACACTTATTTACCAAGTACATTAAAAATCAGCATTCAAAACTGTGTCCTTGCCTTATCTGGATTCACAATGGTAAGCTTATAATAGATATTACTGTTATGATTGAATCCTACTAGGAAGGATCTTAAATGTCAGTTTAATTCATAACTCATCGTTACATCACACCCATAAATATAAAGATGGAAAGCCGGCTTGCTTTACTCCCCGTTGCCAAGTCTGCAGTTTTACAGAGTTTAATCAGTTTACACAGGAAGTAGATTTTTGTTAGGCAGATCTGGCAACCCTGTTTGTGACTGTATTTTTTGAACAGAGATGGTGATAAAAACCTGCCTTAAAATATTTAAAATTTTAGCATTTACGCCATTCTACCTTGTAAAACATCTGCAACTCACATCTGTAGCTCATAAAAAAGACAATTAAACCGTTAATCACTATTATTTGCATGACAGGAATTTCATAATGGAGACAGCCTCCTGTCTTTCATGACAGGAACATCACATTTAACTGAACGCTTGGAGCACAACAGCTCATTATTACCCACCTGTCCACACAACATGTGGACGTCACTATCAGCCCAGCCGGGGGCCATCAGAGCTGGGCAAAAGCCACTCTCCTGCAGGAAACCTCTTCTGAATATGCAGCGAGAAGGATTCGGGGCGTATGTCACGTCCACAGAGCTGCGGGGAGCCTGCGAAGCTGACGCACAGAGGTTTTGCTATCATTGCCCCCGCAACAGCTGCACTCAGCCTGGGCTCTGGGACCTCGATCGGCCCCTGTGGAGAGGGAGAGAGAGAGGATGTCTCGGCCAATCACTGACTGAGGAATGTGAAAGGGTTTTTTTATGAAGTACAAGAGCCTCAGAGGTGTTAATTTAGTGAGGGATTCTTATTAGTGTCACCCAGATGCACCGTTCTGTGGATGAGGGTTGGAAATTTGCACCAAATATCAAAACAGTACAGTAGAAAAATACTAATATGACCATTTTTATCCGCGGTTTTATTGTTTGGTTTGCAGAAACGGCACTGAAGAATGAATTAAAATTGTGTAAATGAAAATATTATACAGTAACTAAGATATTACACCGAATCAGGACTTAAACATACGACTTAAAATTAAACAGGCAGTCGAATAAAAGTAATCTCATTAACAAACATGAAGTAATTAGGTTTGGTTTTTATGAACTTGGGAACATTTCATGAGCGTACACTAGAAATAAAGATTAAAATTGCATGTCTGCCCTTATTAGGTCAGACAAAAATGTCTCATTTTTAAGTGATCTGATCATTTTTGTACAGTAATGGCAAGTATGGTAGGTAAATTAGCCCAGATTAACCATTAAATAAAGCTATTTAAAACCTATTAAGTTCTGCTGTATTTATTCGTCACAGACAATTATTGTGTTTCGGCTAATGGAACTAAGAGCTGCCTTGATCAAATGCACATGCTATGTCTTCAGCAGTTTAGTTGTGTGAGATCACTTCCTGGATTTATTTAAGTATGTGGGCTGCACATTCTGTAGGGGTGCTGTGCTTTAGCTAGGACTGATCTTCATGAAACAGAAAGAAGTGTGGATGTCACCAACTACATGGTAATATTGCAGAAAATGTGTCTGTTAAAAAAAAAGAATTGAAGAAAATCTCATCTTTCATTTAGACGAAACACATGGGAAATGAGGAAATCCAACACAGGATGAATATGACCATGAGGAAGATCAAGAAAACAAAAGGTAGGTTCCTACTCGACCTCTGAGAGACCACACTGATGGAAAATCCAATTAAAACTAGCTTAAGTTGGTCTGAACTGGGTTAACTGGTTATTGGCTGGTTTAAGTGGTTTACATAAACATAAACTAAAAAACCTAATGTTATTTATAAAAAACTTTTTTAAAACTTTTTAAAAAAGTGTAGTTAAGTGCATTTTCTTGTATAAGCTCAATATGTGCAGTGACAGTTATCAGGTTAAGGTTAATATAAGATAGTATTTCTTTATCTATCAGGCTGACAGTCACCCCACAGCCTCCTATTTGACTTTCTCCTGCACCAGAAAGTTTGTCATTACCGGCTCTCCAGCGCTCTGATTCACACCTGCCATGCACCCCTTAAACCTTTTGAAAATAACACATCAAAGAAAGAAGCTCTTTAATGCAGCCTGTCTAAATAAGGTCACTCTTCTGTCACGACAGAGAGAGAGAGAGAGAGAGAGAGAGAGAGAGAGAGAGAGAGAGAGAGAGAGAGAGAGAGAGAGAGAGAGAGAGAGAGAGAGAGAGAGAGAGAGAGAGAGAGAGAGAGAGAGAGAGAGAGAGAGAGAGAGAGAGAGAGAGAGAGAGAGAGAGAGAGAGAGAGAGAGAGAGAGAGAGAGAGAGAGAGAGAGAGAGAGACACAGAGAGAGAGAGAGAGAGAGACAGAGAGAGAGAGAGAGGAGAGACGGAGAGAGGAGAGAGAGAGAGAGGAGAGGGAGAGAGAGAGAGAGAGAGAGAGAGAGAGAGAGAGAGAGAGAGAGAGAGAGAGAGAGAGAGAGGAGAGAGAGAGAGAGAGAGAGAGAGAGAGAGAGAGAGAGAGAGAGAGAGAGAGAGAGAGAGAGAGAGAGAGAGAGAGAGAGAGAGAGAGAGAGAGAGAGAGAGAGAGAGAGAGAGAGAGAGAGGGTCCACAGTCACTATCATCATCGCTGACATCACAGCACGGCAGCGGTGTCCACACACTCAACATGGAAAACATCACACTTATATTCTGCCAAGAACTGAAGCTAGCAGTCGTGTTTGGAAAGAGTTGAAAATCAGTCACGAAACGGGGGACAAAATTAGATTTGGATCTGAGGTATGAGATTCAGGCAAGTCACAAGTCGTCTGCTAACTAGGGCTCTGTGACTTCACTAAGACATGCTCAATATTTTCTGAGAAATGTCTGATGTAATTGTATGTTCTTTTTGATGTGACTGAATAATGAGACATTTTGATTATACAAATTACTTGAGTATACAAATAAAACTGCACTAAATAAACTACATTTTTTTATTTTCAGATATAGATGTTTTTTTCAAACATGTTTAAGTCTTTAAAAAATCATTTTACGTTTTTTATAAATTATAGTAACGTTAAAAATTTTTACGATTTTTTTGTTTATGTTTTTTATTATGAAGTTTATATTGAGTCCATTCCATAAATTTTTTGTTTGTCATAATTAGATTAAGATTCGACTATGAAATATTAAAGTAAATAGGGAAATAACGTGTTCCTCCTGAGGAACGGTGACAGTTAACAGGTTAATGGTTATCTGCTCGGAAATCACTTTAAAAAAGGGTGATTGTTTTCAGAAGAACTGCAATAAATAATTATGCAATAATAAATAATTATGCAATAAGTAAAAACAAGGCTTGCTTGTCAGTAGCATGTGCCACAATATCAACATTAAACCCACACTGCTGAAAAACAGAAGGTGTTTTTTCTCTCATGTGATAGCCATCTCTTTAGTCTCTCATTGAAAGGGTCTCTAAGCGTTCTTATCTCTACAGCCTCCAGACTCTTCTCCTCAGCTCACCCTCTTAAATCCACACACAATCTCAGATTTATCTGGAAGCCAAAATTTGCTCCCTCTTCAGGTGTTCGGGCAAAGCCTTTTGTGTTTCTCTTTAAAACAGAGCTGTTGACTAAAGCTTGACTGTTTACCGTTCAACAGATGACCACTTCTGTGCTGTAGCATACCCCATGCTGATCATTCCCAGTATGCCCAGTTAGGGATAATTAAAGCTAATGAGATTTTGAGGTCTGGATAAACCTTCAGTTAGGTCTGTTAGCATCTGCTGGGGATGGACAGATTTTCTTTAAACACACAACATATTGATAACCGTTAAAATACCTGGACAATTCCATACAAAAATGAAGATGTTAATTGAGGTTTTCATCATACTGATAGCTCAGATATTAATATTTGGTGTTGTAAATACTCATGTAAAGTCTTGAAAGCTTTTTTGTGTCAAGGCATGATTTTTCATAGTCAGGTGCCGTTTTCAGAATTGTCACATTCATAACAGTTCATATTCCTCATAAATGAACACATGAAAATTAAAATAAAATAACTATTTGATGTTCTATGAAGATTCATCTCTTTTCCATCTTTTGGGTATTACTGCTGCTGATTTTAATTCACAGAAATCCTAAAAAGTATTTTGGTTCTCAGAAAAGTGTGTTTTGTCACATCCACAACACATGTATATAATAGATAACGCTGATAATTGTAGTTTGTGTTAAATTTGTGACTTTTGTCTCTATCACCATCTCTGACTGCAACATAAAACTCCAGGTGACTTCACGCACTTCTCTTTACATCAACCAGACATCTCAAAAGCTTACCATAGTGAATTTTAACACAGCTTTTGTAATAACAGATTTTTGTTCATTTTTAATAAAAAATTGCTGATTGCAGCATTAAATGTTAAAATAATAAACTTGTTTTCTCAGTATTTTCAGAACATTAGTATAATCTCCTCTGGCCTCGCCCCGGAAAGATTCATCCACAACACAGATTTCCAAATGTGCTTTTAATATTTTATGCAAACGAAATTACTCGGGCCAACAGTTAAATAGCTAAACTCCGTGTGTTATGACTTGGTATTGCTTTAAAGTGCTGCCGTGCCGGAAATAATGTGAAATCATACTGAGAGTATTCATTTAACCATCACGGAGCAAGCAAGGGGTGTGCGACTGTACAAAACTGACCCAATCCGATTAAAAACAAATGAGTCTTAATTCATCAGACAGCTTTTATCAGTCTTTTCCTCAGGTGTGATCGAGTGTCATGTTTGGGGACCATCTAGATTCCTTCCTGTCCTTTCTGACATTGCTCTGCTCTATGAGAGAAACAATTAAATCGAAAGTATCTTTTGTACGTGTTCTTCCTGCCGTTGTAACCCTTCGAAACCGGCTGCCCGAGGCTATTTGTGAAAGATATTCATAATGGGAACACGGTATCCTGAGTGGCTCTACAAAAAGAAAAAATGAGGTGAATTAATCATCTGATGGGTGAGACGCATCTGAGTTGAAGGTTGTGAAATCTTTGCTCTGAAGTGAAGCGTGGAAATGTTTCTTTAATGTTTATATTATGTGTATAGTTTAATAAACATTTTTAAAGACGTCATTTAACTTCAATCCATGTACACTTTTATTATTTTTTCAATCGAGAAGTTACAGATTTCAAAAATATGCTCTTCTGCGTAAAGGTGTAGCTCCGACATCCACCGGGCTAACTGCTGAAGCCTTAAACCCTCACATACCTGCCAACCCGGCTCCACTTTACAGTATAAAACACACGGCTCACAGTCCACTGTTGTCTTACAGTTTCTCCTCGCACGTCCTTTCTTATTCAAAAATATGAGTAGCGATTGGTTTTTCAAGTTGAAAATAACACCAAACAGTATGTAATATATATTAATGTTAATCAAACGGCTGTGTAAGATGATGGCATGAGGCAACAAGCCCGAAACAGCCGCCCCTGTGGGATTCCCTATAAAACACAAGTGAAGTCAACATGTGTTGCAGCCACGAGTCATGACTCTGTTCTGATGTGCAGATGTAAAATATTATTAGGTCAGGGAGTGAAGTGGACCAGCAGCTGCCCTCGTGGCATCTCTGGCCTAAAAATATCTGGGAGTGACTTGTCTTTCACTATAGATGAAGCAGATTACGAGCAGGCTGATGTTTTCTAAACCTTAAATGCTTCTAACACTTTAGTCTCCAGGCAACAATAAAAATGTATGCGTGTTCTACTTTCTAATTGGTGCAATTAAATAATACATTTGTTATACTCCTGCTGTTCTTGGTAAATAATGTGTAAAATCTCTGATGTATACACCAGTGAACTACTGTTTATCAAAGGAAAATGTAATCTACTTTAAGTTACTTTAACCAGACACACATGCAGTATCACACCAGATCTTCCAATACAAGCTACAGTAGGTGGTAAAGCCAAACGGCACACCAAACTGAGAAATATAGCGTGACATTGGTGTATTACATCAACAGATGCTCATATATTTAGTGTTGAAACAGGAAGTTGGGCAAGGAAATATCAAAGGGCATGCTAATCCAAAAAAAAAAACTATAATCATTTCGTTTACACCACAAACCCCACAAAATAACACTTTATATATACTGTATAAATGAAATCAAAGACACTTTAAATTAACATTAAAATTGAGGATTTATCAACACCAACACTTTTGAAAATGTACAGTATATGACTACATTTAAATTCAATTTTTTACATTAATTTAAACTAAAATTCACGCTTTCTATACGTTTACTATTTTGAATTAAAATGCTTAAAATTAAACTGAGGGTTGATTTGGTGATTTTGCAAGTGAATTTAAATAATTATAAATAAATAAACTATTTAAAAGAAAAACATAGTTATAGTAAATAAAACCAGTAAATATAAATAAATCTACTAATTAAAACTATTTATTTATCTAACTATTTAATATAAATGTTTACTTTTGATGTTAACGCATACCCTTCTCTGTATACTTTTACAGACGTAAATGTGCGTCTCTCAATCATTGGCATATAGATGACCTCAAAGCGATCTATAGATACAGATCTTTCTCAGATATAGACTAAAAGCCACAAAACTCCCGTTTTGATTATATGGATTTTTGAGAATTGATATGTCAATAGTGTCTGAGAGAATGAAATAAGACTTCACGAGGTGTCGAGGTAAAGACTTCTGAACAGACATGATCCACTGCAGCTCAGATGTTCAGTCATTATACGGCTCTCAGTTTTCCCACATAGTGCATATTAAATATATATTTGCCAGCACTACTATAGCGCTAAGTGACAACAAATAGTATTTCAAATAACATATGACCTTCAGTTGATGATTGCTCAACCACACGAGAATATATTTCATCTTTTCAGAGTCACACTGTGCATATCTGAAGTGCGGACAATAAACAACAAGATTAATTTTAAGATATTTACTTCAGGTTCTTGCTGCGAGAGATCCTGCAGACATTCTTGTCCATTTTCATTTTATTAGTCGCAGATCTCACTCAGAGAAAAGCCCTGAAGCTTCTATGATCTTATTGCAGGAAAGCGCTGCTGGTTTTCTCTCTGAATGTTGACACAGTCCGCTCAAGGCCCACAGTGCATCTGTCACTTTCAATTAGACCCAGTGCTGATTCCTGGACATTCATGTCAATACCCTTTATGTGGACATGAGTGATATGACCCATGTCATGGAATGACTCATTTTATTTGATGGAAAATGCTTGATGGATTTGTTTTCCATCAAGTGCATATATTAAATAAAGAGGTAGTGCCTATTTTGTTTTTCGGTGAAGAAAAACACTTAAAATCAAAGGTCCTACATCTAATAAGAATGTAAATCCAAAACCAAAAATATTAATGACAAAAGGATTTCAAGGTTCTTATTATATTGAGACACTTGAATTAGAAAAAACATTATAAAACCTAATTCTGATTGGATGATTACTATGACATGATGCTGTTGTAAAATAGCCACTAAATGCATGCCAGTGACCACACATCAGCCAAATTATTTGATAAATCTCAGTCACCGTAAATAGCTAAACTCAACAAACTCCAAACAAATATATGTGCCAAGTATAGCAAACAAAAAGTATGATAAAGCAATACATTTTTAAACACCGCAGCACATACAGTAACCAATCTTTAAGATTTTCTAAAGGCAGAAAATCTCAAATATTTAGCTTGAACCCGCAAGATGCCAAGTCCAAAAACATTAGACTATGTTAAACTATTTCACATCTAAATTTACATTTTATACACACGTGTGAGTTTTAATGCTTGTACAGTGAGAACTTTATAACCACAATTACATTCTTTAATAACTTTCTTTAAAATACATAACGCACCCTATAGCCTACCACTCAATATAAATGAATTAGGACTTGTAATAAAAGCTACTAAGATAGAGATCAGTCATGAAATACACATTTTTTTTTACTAATCTTAGCATCTCTCCTCTCTTAAAACCATCACGGAGATGCAGGATAATATTACACACACAACATTTTACAGTAATTCACATCAAAGTGCACAGCGTTCTCTCAGTGGCTTTGAACCCCCCGGTAGATGGACACATCAGACCTCACGTTTAATAGCGCAAAAAGCATATATATATATATATATATATGCTTTAGCTCAGTCAATTACAGCAGCATGCATCCACTGTGTTTCCTGTGTGTGTGTGTCAGAGGGAGGAAGGAGAGAGATGTAAAATACATCCCTTATATGTGCCAAAAGGAAAATCTTTGATGCTTTAAAAATGATCATGCAAATGATTTCAAAGTACTGAATTTATTTACAGTTTAATGGCGATAGTGCAAAAGTTACAGAACACACATTTTATATTACCATTCATACTGAACATCAAAAGTGGGAATCTATATTTCTTTGCAAGATTCAACTGAAACTCTAACAAGCTAAACCAAAAGTGTGACATATTGCATTCGAGGGAAAAATAGAATATTGATTCCAAGAAAAAAGGCCTGATTTCCATTTGATTCATATTTACCATGCTCATAACATGGTCTGTCTCATTATGACACACTCAGCATCTTCAAATGTGTTTCGCTGCACTTTCCTTGGCGCTTGGCAAAGTGATTCTAATTTCTTTTCACTCTAAAGTGTTCGCATGGCAAACGCTGAAATGTATGGAAAAACAATAAAAAAAACCTTCACAAAGTTTGCTGAATGTCTTTTGCTAAAGAATCCACATGGACAGGTCATGTGAGCAAATGTCTGTCTTCGGTGCTAATTCTTTTAAATGAAGGTCTGACCCAGATGAAGAGTCGGAGGTGTTGCTTAGTAACTAGTCAAAAGGGTCACGCACAGGTGCTGCGGTGAACGCCGAACGCGGCCGCACCGGGCCGTATACAACTGTCTTTGTGTTTGTCTGATTTCATTCTTATAACGTGAAATACCTCGATAGTGTCTGATGCCTGGTTAGACTTTAAGATAAGCATCTACTGTACTGTAAAAAGATTTCATTCAAACCTCTGATAACAATTCCCCCAATCCATGCAACTGTAATAACTGTTTGTCACTTCTCTTTCATACAATCCACAGAATCGTTCCATAAATTATCACCCCTACCGGCATTTATCTACGTGATAATTAGAGATAATAGATGCAAGTAGTCAGTAAACCTTGATAATTTACAGTCTGAGAACAATAGTAGTATGTAGTAAACTGGAATGTGAAAAATGGTTTGATTGGTAATGACACGCAAACAACATTTCATGACAACACACCTGTTGTTATTTGTATGACTGCTGGAGGATGCTTAACTTTAAAACCTAACTACAGGTAATAAGTTGCTTATTCAAACTATCCAAGAAGTGTGAAACTTGACACAAAACACAAATAAAAGTCCACCACTACCAGCGACTGTTATTAATTGCACACTGCTGTTACTCGTGCACGGATAAAAGAGAAAGAAACGGATATTAATGTCTACCAATAACGCAAACACAGGCTTTATTAGGATGATGTAAACATAATCTCTCTAAAATAATAACCAGCAAACCCCAAAATTGCACACAGACCTTGTTGGTTGGCATGATTCTGCAGGCAGTATAATCAAAGTGGCCAATGAAAGCAGGAAGTCTTTTACGTTCCTACTGCGCGCGCGAAGGAGAATCTAATCAACTTTCTACCCACAAAACAGCAGGGTGCACTGAATTCATATTTACTCGCAAAGCTTAAACAATCTCATTAAAGTGTTACGCGCTAATTTCACCGCAAGACCAAGAATAAACGAATGCATGAGGGAAATACATCTTTACCGATAATAATATTTTCAGGAGATACCCAAGAACTGTTTGGAGGCTCTTGTCATGAAAAGCATGTAATTTACATCAAGAAATCATTTGGTTTTGTGGAAAACTGTTGGTCTCAGCGTAACATAACAGCAGTTAGAGGTTTACTTGCTCAATTGTACAGTACCCTTGGCTGACACCTGCAGTTCATAATGTTAACCACCAGCCAACGGTCAGATCTGTAACACGTCCCAGTAGAGAGTTTCTTTTTGGAAAACCAAATGCAAATTCTAATCTGTTTCACGGTATAAAGGGACAACATGAGCTAATTAAAAGGTCATAAACTGCTCCTGTAATCAATCCTTAATGGAAAACCTATTCCCTAATGACAGGATGTTGCTTTAGTCTGAAGATTATGGATTGTAATTAGTGGACATTTGTCTCAAGGTTATGGAACGCAATAAAAGTTTCAAACGGTATCCTTGAAAAACAGACAATCGCTTTTCTTACGCTGTAAAAAGAGAAAATGCGCAGCTGTTATTTTAATGAATTTTCTCACCTGATGAAAACCTAATGATGTTTGTTGGTGTAGCACATAGTCAATCACTTTACATAATATTTTGACTACACATCTTCTGGTGTACTAATAAGACCTAAAATGGTAAAACTGTAAGATAAAATTGGCTTTTGTGCAGTGTCTAGATCTCATTAACAAACAAGCGTGTGAGTAAATATAAAAATAGCAAAAAATATGGCAGAGAAAACCTAACAGAAAGTCTTTTGGGCAATAAAAAGGATTTGCCTTGAAAGCTGGTTCTGTAGAGAAGTGTTGGAGCAAGAAGCCAGCCGCTTACATCAAAGTAAAGTTCAGGTCAGAAACTTTCCAGAGCTCGCTCACGGGACATTTCCGTGACACATTTTCAGTCAGACGGATGACTTTAAATGGAGAGAAGATATTGGAAGTCAAACACAGAAATGCGTGAGGTAGAACACAACTGCTTTACTGCACTGATCTGTGATATCTCCAGTATTCTTCTTGAGGGACAAGAAATCAAATGACTGGGATTTTACTCTACCTTGTTTGCAAATAAACTCAGTCCGCTTTCTAAAGATGAATTGCCTTGTCAGACAATTGCATTGTTATTGTGAAATCCAGCTATTGTGTGAACCAATCACAGCTCATCTGTTTCTCCCAAGAGTCAAAAGATTTATAATAAGGTCAATATCATCAACTGTCAATCTGAGAGCAGAATATCAGTACAATAAAACAGAAAGAGAGAGAGAGAGAGAGAGAGAGAGAGAGAGAGAGAGAGAGAGAGAGAGAGAGAGAGAGAGAGAGAAATAAAAGTAGGCTACATAAAGACAGTATAACTTGGTTGATAAACTCATTTTAAACATTAATGTTTATCAGAGAATAATTCCCCATGAAATGGCACACATACTTTAGAAAGCAATGTCGAAACGATCAAATATTTTACAGTTGAGCATAAATAAAAAGAAATGTTCATCCAGAAATTATTTAGACTCTTCCATTATATTCAATTTCTTAATCGTTTCTACGATTTCCATCAGATATTTCGAGGTTTTCAATAACGGAAACACCCAAACATCTGGCTGAACATCTCAAACGCACATGTTCATCCAGGTATGCAACGATATCTGCCCATTCCAGCTCCAGCTGCACAAGCACACAGTCATTTCTCCATCATCATTATTAAGCAACACTTCCAGTGTTTGTTCATGTGCATCATCACTGTGAACAACTTACGCGCACGGGACGCACGCAACTCTCAGCGCGCAGCTGTAATCGCATCTTCCACACAAATCAAACTCTCGATCACTTACTTTGGATGTTGTGAGAATAGACTGCCCTCTCCTCTCCCGACCGTCCGTAAAGTGACGAGAACAGTGCCAGGTCTCCGTGCGCAAAGCCAAAGCCAGAGAAAAGCAGACGCTCGGATCCAGCGAGCTCCCCGTATCACCACAGAATGCGCCGTCGCGCACAGCAGCGCATCCTTCAAACGCGACGCGTGTGCTGTTCGAGACGCGCGATCTCCTCCACCTCTCAGGCTGTGGTCCAGACCTCACCGACGATCCCTGCCTCCCTCCCTTACGACTGAAGCGATGTGCAACAGAGAGAGAGAGAGAGAGAGAGAGAGAGAGAGAGAGAGAGAGAGAGAGAGAGAGAGAGAGAGAGAGAGAGAGAGAGAGAGAGAGAGAGAGAGAGAGAGAGAGAGAGAGAGAGAGAGAGAGAGAGAGAGAGAGAGAGAGAGAGAGAGAGAGAGAGAGAGAGAGAGAGTGGCCGAGCGCAGTGGTTGGCTGTGTGAAGCAGCGCTTCTCAGTCTCATCCTGACTCACATAAATAACAGTCCCACCTCACTCAATACAACTCCATTACCACCCTGTTTCACATTCATTTATTTTTATTTTTATTTTTATTTTGACACGGTTAATTAGCATTTTCACAAGTTTTTTATATAAAAAAACGTATTTATTTCGTCAAATGAAACATTACTGAATGCTAAATACTAGCGGACTCTAATACTGAGGTTCAATCTCATTGAACCAACATGAAAAATACTGTAGTATACACTTTAGTATTTAACAAAATTCCTAGATACTTATATTATATTAAATATCATAAAGTACATACAGGACATACTTCAGGTATATGCACTAACTATAGTACTACAAAATACTTCTGTATGCGTACAGTACAAGTGTAATAATTACTATAATATACAACAGTGTCACAGCCCTATGTGTTCCAAGGACTCCACTTCCCATAATCCTTTGCACTCCACTCACCTGTTTCCCATCACTGACTTATTATTGTTTAATCATTGTCACCTGTCACCTTCATCACTCCCATGTATTTAAGTCCTGTGTTTTCCACTCCTCATTGTCTTCTGTTAAAGTTATGTTTGTGTGGTTATGTTCCTGTTCCTGAGTTCTTCTAGTAAAAGATTGTTCCTATTTGTTTATTAAGTACACAAACGAATTACTACAGTTTATAATAGTCACTAAGGTAAGCTATACTACAACATTATTTTGAACCACTATAGGTAATATTAAAGTACTTACTCCAGTTTATTAATTCATTATAAGTAACAACACAACCCCATACTGTTTGACATTCTTCATTATTACTATTTTAACATTGTTTTACATTATTCTTTCATTTCTTTATAAAACACGTTTTATTTCCTTAAAAATAGAACAAATTACACTAGGTACTACAATAGATGTGGATATTCAGGAAAACCTGAATATAAACACATTTATTTATAGCCTAATTAATATACTTCAGTAGTGCATTATAGTGTATTATTAAACCCACTAGATGCTTGACCTGAGACCTAAACTGTAATTTCATGTTAACAGAATCAATGATACAAGATGTATAATATGTGCACAAGTTTACATCCAATTAATAATGTAAAGTCATTTAGCAAGGTTTGTCAATGTTAAACTACTTCAACGCTATAGTATTTACATAAACAGTCAACACACACGCATGGAGTCAGCCTTTAAACACATATTGTCATTGGGCAAAGTTTATATGATACAGTACCGAGTTCTCAGTAAATGAACTCTTATAAAGGCTAGAAGCAAACAGTTGCATTGCAGTCTGATAATACAACACTGTATTATCAAGTGTTTTCATCATTATGTTTCCATTCACAATCACAATAATCTATCATTTTAAAGTAATGTTATGAGTTATGTGGGTTTTAGTTTGATTTTCTATATCAGTAATTCAATTTAGAGTGATCAAAAAGTGCAAACCACTGCTGCTTGCTAACTTAGAAGCACTTTAAAGTTTCTCAAACGTTGAAGGCATTTGAAGAAATTTTACATTGCACATGTCTTTATAGGTTCTCGTATGAAATCTTTTACTGAGATCTAGTTATACCTGTATAATAGACATGAAAAAACTATGTCAACATAGTTAGATTTATGTCTTCATATTACGTGATGTTGAGTTATTTATTTAAGCAGTTTATCTTATTAAATCAAAGTATAGAAATAGCTGCATTTCATAAACCTGAAGTTCAGTCTTATTGAACGCCCAAGATACTTTGTAATAAACCCTGAATTATAATTTCATGTTATAGCAGAACTGTGAATGAGAGATTTTATATGATTTGTACAGGCTATATGTATACAAGTACTGCATTTAGCACTTTTTTGATGTCCTTTCTAAGTTGGCTAAAAGGATCAAACAAGGTTCGTCTCGTCTTTATACTTCTATATTTCACATGAAATCAGGATGTGTTTATTTATCGCTGTCAAGTCTGTTATTTTCTCATGTCAGACCCAGTCTAGCCCTCCTCAATGACACTGAATAACATGCGCACGATGTCACAGACGAGAGCCTCGAGGGCTTTATCTGTGCATCAGGATGTTTTTCGCTCCTCTTGAGGAATGCAATCATGCTCTAATTAAAACCCTATTAATAGATCTGCACACACGAGAACGTAAACATGAAGTCTGAGATCCAGCGCTAACTTTGCGTTCGTAAGCGACCTAATCGAATCACAACATCCAACGCTGTGTTCTCGTCACTTCACGAGGGCAACTTTGCGTGATCTTCATGCCAAATTAAAGCCAAACAGAGAGCCGCTGAGAAACTGTGGCCACCGGCTGCCTGTCGTCCACGTCAGCATACATTTTCAGTGACACTAGATCATAACGCTTCCAGAGCAACCCTCTAATGTGTCCTGAAAGTGTGTTTTAGTCATTTAAATGGCTCTAGATGAACCCGTTCACATCACAGAAAAACATCAGATCTTACTAACCAACACGTCTTCAAACGTTTAAAGCTGATTCATGATCTCATTTCCATAAAGCTTTCTATTATTATTTGCATCTTATTGATCTTTGTTGTCAACACATCTTCTGCTCAAGTACAAACCAATCGGTTTGAAACATTGAATAATCCAAATCTCACAGTTAAAACAGATCAAATAAAATGCATTTGACTGCTAGATTAGCTTTCAATCTGCTTTTGTTGCTGTTATGCTTTACTTTCTGTTATTATGACTTGTTGTGTTAAAGGAGGATGTGGAAGGATCAATGTACGGCCTCTAGGGGAGCTGTTATTCTTTTATTGATAAGTGATGCAGACTGCACACATCATCATCCACTTTAACTCTCACACATAATGTGCATATTACCTGTGTACAGTGTTTTATGATGCTTATAAAAATGATTTGAATCACATTTGAAAGGATACAGCCGTGTTTTGGATGCGAAGAATATTAAAAAATATCAATCTCATGTACTTTCATTTTACAGCAAGATGACCCTTAGAGAGTACAGATGCTTAAAAATAACACTTCTCTGCGAGTAGTAAGAGTCTTTTTCCATCATTAATTAAACAGAAGCTTGTTCTCGGCTCGGGGTTGCTGAAGCTCCATTAATCCACTCCAACCAAAACTTAATAACACACATCTGAACTCTTTCATTCCACAGGTAAAATTTGGTCTTTTTTTACTTCTTTGTTGTTTTGAGTGACACATGTGGTGTTAAACTATTCAATAAATTACTTAACACAGCCAACAGAGTTCAGATTGTTACCCAATTACATTAATATTTAGAGGTTTTACCATTTTTAAAAGACTTTTAGGAGTTTAAAAGGTAATGAATGGATACGTGGAGAGGTGTAAATGTATTTTTTTAAAGCTATAGCAACCAATGACAACCATGTAGATTATTAGAGCAATTCTATGCAAATGTCAACCTTACCATGAAAAATCAAGTTCAAGTATCAACATTTTTTTAACAATTTGACAGCTCAGATGTCAATATTCAGTGGTTTTTAAATCATGATTTTTCATAGTCAGGTAAAGTGCTGTTTTCAGAATTGTCACATTCATAACAGTTCATATTCCTCATAAATGAACACATGAAAATTAAAATAGCTATTTTATGTTCTTTGAATAATCATCTCTTCTTCATTTGTTGGCTATTATTGCTTTTGGTTTGTCTATTTTTAATCACAGAAATCACACAAAGTATGTTGCCTCTTAAAAACGTGTTTTGTTTTGTCACATCCATAATGCATGTATATTTCCTTTTTTAAAGCGATAACTCATGCAAAGACTGATATTTTTGATATCAACAGATTTGCCTGAAATTGCCCATTATATTTTGAAGATTTGGAAAGCTTTGTTAGTCAGGAAACATCATTACTACAGTATAATACACAGGTTGCATGTATATGTATGTGTGGGTGGTGAGTCTCATTAGTAAAACACTGTTGTGAATTTTATATGTGTGCCATCAAAACATTTCTCTAGTGACATTTTAGCAGTTTAGAGGATGTATTCAAGCTACAATAATCTTCCTATATTATCGCACAGTTGAACAAGGCAGGCAATATTACCACATATTAAAACATGGCAGTGGCTTTAACTGTACTATGCAGAGATATTCCATTGCATCTCATTCTCATTCAGTTGAATTAACCGCAAACAAATGCACTCTTGATACTTGCCTCATTTCTTTCTTTTGCAGAACACAAAAGATGATATTTTGAAGAATGTTAATAACCAAACAACACTGACCCCCATTGATTTCCATTGTATGGATGCAAAACCCCAGAGACATTTCTCAAAATATCTTCTTTTGTGTTACGCAGAAGAAAGAGTCATATACAGGTTTTGAACGACATGGCAAATAAATCAGAATTTATATTTCTGTGCGAACTAGTCCTTTTATTATGCATTCCATATGCATTAATAAAAGATCAGTTTTACCGCTAGTAAAAAAACTCAATTAATAAATTATCACTGACAAAACAGAGTCCTTAAACAATCAAAGTGATGTCTTTGTGCTCAGAGTGATATTTCTGTTTTTTCACAAGGACTCTTATTTTGACATTCATTCATTAAATTGGAAAGTAGTTGTGTTTAGCTTTATTGTTTATGTTTTCTTTCCGTTTATAATTGATTAAGTTGATTAGTCCCCTCACCTTTTTCTGTTTCAGTTCTTGGCAAAGATAATAGACTTTAACAAGATGCTGCAGTTCTTTTACTATGGATGGGAGAAAGCTGTAAATACAGTAAATCCCTATTTAAATGTTGTCTCATCATACACCAGATTCTAATAATTGTGAGAGTGTGATGGTAGAGCCCAAAGCTTAGGGTCAGTACATGAAAGGTTGTACTGCAAGGTCCCCTGCAAGGTCACGACCTATCAGCATTCTGCTGTTGAACAAGACACTGGGCTGCTCCAGAGGGACTGAACCTATAATAAAGCCGCTTTAACACTGACAGAGCTTTAAACCACGGATAAGGTTGTTTTACAGTAAAATAGCTCTACTAAACATGTTTGGGTTGACCCAGAAACCACCAACAATAAGAGAGTGGTTTGCTTTTCCTTGGACTGATCAACAGCTTCTCAGCACTACAACCCCATCAAATTACTTTATTATGCAAAACATCGCTTCACATCATAAGTAAAGGAGACCAACCATCCATGTCTATTCTGTTTATTTAACCATCAGACAATCAATGCATAAGTACATGAATTGCTCTATAAGAGGTCCATCTTTTAATCCAGTCATTGCCCTTATAAAAAATCATTCATCGTGATTCGCTCCACCACTCTTGCCTTCATCATTTGCCTTCCAGAATAATGCCGAAATAAATTTCCTCGATCATCTTTGTCTATTGCGATAAAATAGCTGGAGGCAATTAAATACTCACTCAAGGGAGTAATGCATCCCTCTCCTGTTTAGGCAGAACAATCCTTTACCTTGGTCCCATGTAATTAGCAACAAATCACAGTCTCGTAGGGTTTTCCCATGCGCTGAACGCCACTTACTTTCTCATCAGTTCTTCACGACTGAAGAGGTGAGATGTAATCAACTCTCATCTGCAACTGCTATTTGATTATAACACTATAACTTTAAGAATAATCGATAAACATCCTTCTGAGAATGTGCTTTTTTAAACTACATATGGGCTTCGCTCAGCTTATAAATACACAGAATGAAAGGTCATTTAAAGGAATATTTCATGCAATTTCACAAAATTTTGTGTTCTACCAACATTGAATACTGTTATTTTTTTGTATGTGGAACACAAATAACTTTCACACAACTTAACCTGTTAACTGTCACCGTTCCTCAGGAGGGACATCGGTGTTATTTCCCTATTATCTTTAATATTTCATTGTTGAATTTTAATCTAATCATGACAAACGAAAAATTGATGGACAGGTATAAGACTCGAGAGGAAAATTTGACAAATTTTCACAATAGACATCAACAAAAATAATAATTAGAAAAATGTTACGTTACTGTAGTTTATAAAAATACCTAAAATAAAAAAAAGTTAAGACTTACAAATGTTTGAAAAAATATTTATTTTCAAACAGTTATCAGTTTAAATACATTTTTATTTTATTTTTATTTTTAATTTTTATTTTTCAATTGAATAAATAATGTCAAAATAAGAGTCTTCTTAAAAAATGTAAGCAAACCACTCCCTTATTGTTGGTGGTTTCTGGGTCAACCCAAACATGTTTAGTAGTCTTATTTTACCTTAAAACAACTTTATCTGTAGTTTAAACAGTACAACAACAATCTGTATTATGTCAAGGACCAAAAACCCAACTCAAACGCAAGTAATCTCTATGAGGTGTTGACTGTCTTCTAACATCACGAATCCACAAAAACATCTAAAAACTCTGTATTATGAATGCCAGGCCAGTAGTTGGTTTTTATAGTTTACACAGAGAACACTTTTAGGAGCAATGTACACGTACAAAATGTGAACATTTTACAAAATGCCCTCATAACTTTACCATCATGGAAATGCTTTTCAGTTTTTACTTGAAAACGGTATCTTCTAAATGTCACATTTTGCTGATTAGCAAAAAGCAGAGACAAAACTAAAGTCATTCTTCACTAAATAATCAATCCGTGTTTGCGATTTAGCATCAATGACATCAATATATTGGCTCCATACAAATTCAGCAACACCTCCAAGACAAGCATCACAGACGCATAACAAGCTTATTACTCAACCTCCCGGTTTGCTCATGTGTATTGCGATCACGTTCCACTACCGGCCCTGTTTTGACACAGTCTGGTGCGGGAAGCACGGCCTCCTGTGATATGAAGCTCTTCACCTCTGAGTCGTCAGTAAAAGCGCTGACATCTGTAACTCGCAGATGGCTTGTGACGCTGTTGCAGATTACCGACTCGCTGCTCTGCTATGAAAGGAAAGCGAGAGGAGAAAATTGTAAGTCCTTTCTGTCTGAATGAGCAGAGGGCCTTCCAGGAAGAGACGGATGTTAATTTATCTCCATTACCCACTCAGGGCAGGCCGTCTGAGGTGCGACGGAACGCAATTGACTGCGACGCCGCTCTGTATAGCCATCTCTGAGGTACTGAGGTCTCACTGACCGACATGCATTTCATTCCACCATAACATGTGGTTGTAATTTATGTCAGGTTTATTTTCATTGAACGGTCTGATGTCATTTTAATAAAATATATTGAGCTTGCTGTGCATGGGAATTCATGATGATTCATTTATTGCAATAATAAAACCACATAGTCCAATTCTTAAATTGCAAAATATCATTATATATACAAGTGCACGGTTTGTGTTTTCTGCTCTACATGTCTGCTCTGTATCTTCTATTGTCTGAGATTCAGGACATGAATGCATTAGCCCTGCATGCATTTTAAAGTACAGGATGCAATTAACAGGCATAAAAAGACTGCTCACCACAGTCAAAGTTCAGCATCTGAAATAGCCGTGCTCTCAGCCAGCACTAAGAACTCTAATTACATCTCATGCCTTTTACTCTACACTGAATTCAGCTATGATACAAAAGAAATGTATAAAAATGGGAAAACAAATGTTAAAGGCTCCAGCGCTGTGTGTGATGTTTTAAATTAGCTGTGAGCCTTTACAATCAAACAAATAAATGGAAAATGTTCATTTCTGCAGCTTTGTATAAGGAATTATCATCAATATTTACATTTTCTGTAGAAATAACCATGAAAAAATGGAAAGTATATACATGATATAGCTCTATACCTGGAATTATCATAATGTAAATAAAATTCTTTAACTGTCACTGTTCCTCAGAAGGAACACCTATGTTATGTTGTTATTCACTTTAATATTTCATAGTTGAATTTTAATCTAATCATGACAAACTATACATTGAGGTAAAGGTATGAGACTCGAGATGAAATATTTGACACATTTTTATAACAATAAACATTTTAATAAAGAAACATTTTTTTTAAATGTTAATGTTACTGTAATTTATATAACTACCTAAGAGGAAATTGGTTTTAAAAAAAAAAAAAACAGTAGTTCAGATGTGCTTTTTCATGTGTATACCCAGTTTTTGTTGTGACAGTTATCAGGTTAAAAACATTCAACAAATAAAAGGTGTACTAATGATACACTGGTTACACAAATAGTTTACTAAATATTTACTCATCCTCAAGTCATCCCAGTTGACTTTATTCTTTAATTGGACTCAAGTAACGCTATATTAAAATGCTGTCATGTCATCTTCTTATGCAGTAATCCAAATGACTTCAGTGGGTGTCTTCTAAAGAGAAATGTTATGTTTGTGAGAGAAAACGAGTAATAATTTAAAGAATAAATAAAATGTATCCATAGAACATGGTAAGTGTAAAAATAGCTGAACGTTGATAACTTTAATAAGATTCAGATATGCGTTTTTAGCTATACAGTGCTTGTTTTATAATGTTTTATTATGATACACAGATTTAGTGTGCCGAGATGTCTGTTTACAATAAAACGCAAACAAATGCTTTAATGTAGACTTGACCTGTTTTTAATGTGTAAAACTTTAAAAAAAAATGATGGTGTAAAGAAAGAAAGGATGCAAGTGTGCATAGAATTACTGAAAAGAGGATTTTATTTTTAATTAAGCTATAATCCTTAAAAAAGAAATAAATTAAACCGAATAATGAATGCAATTCTACAAGGAATTACTGTAAAGATGATTAACCTTGTTGACTTTCAAGCCCATATGAATTACACTGACATTCAGCTAATGAGCGTGGATTCGAGGCAAAGAAAGGTACGAGCGCACTTCTGAAGAAAAACGTCCGACGGCATGTTATCACGTTCCCCACAGATGCAACGGGGACGAGGGACCGATCGTTTTCCGGCACCTGACAATGTGGCCGTGATAAGTGAGGTTGTATCCACATCTGTGGAAGACGATTGGAGGGATTGTGTTTGTGAATATTGGTAAGAGGTGCAGCCAAGCAGATATCTACCATGTTTTGGTTACGGATGTTGCCGGATGCTTAAATTATATTGACTGGGTGTGCAAGGATGTGGACGCCTGAGCTGACTTCTCCCCGTCTACAGCACATGGCAGAAGAGCAGAAGTATTATTCAACAGAATAAATGATCAAATCTTATCAGACCTTTGTAGACGTCTATAGAAATACATAAATCTGTGTCACTGAATATTTACGTTGCTTTGGCACATGCATTTGTGCTTGCTTGTGACATTTCTTCGAGCAGGAGCACGTATCAAACCCTGCTCATGCATTCATGAACTGATTTCCTACCCAGGCACGCAGACTTTTGCCGACTCACAGCAAGTTTTAGCGCAGATGGCAAGGTGCGTAATCATGCCGGAGAAATGTGAGCAATTGCTCTTTATTGCGGAGCAGATGCTGACTGCATACAAGTGCTATTATATTGAGATGGGAATGGTGGATTGCCTCTTTTCATTGATGACAGTAAAAACATCTGCGGGACAGGGTATTTATGCAAACAGGAAGGGACGTAAAATCATTCTGCCAGAGACGAGAGATTAAAGATCTATTTGAAGCACGAACAGATGACAACAAGTCTAATTACAGTTTGGATTAATCTGAGATTTCAAGACGACGAGTGTAAATCCACTCATTTGGAAGGACTTTTAAAAGAAAACCAATAGCGGATTTGTGCGCATCAAAGCAGGCGTGACCTCTGACAAACCAGCAGGTCAGTCAGGATGAGTCCATCTTTAAATAGCGTCTTTTGACCTATTGATCTGAGAGATGCATGAAGTTCTTCCCTTTAATCAATAAGTCTTCGTATAATAGCGACTAAGGCAAAAAATACATATTTTTGGTGTTACTTCAGGTAACTGTGACTCTTGACATGTGGGTCAGAGCATGGAGAAAATACAGGAGTAAATCTGTGTAACCAAACTGAACTACACATACATGTTAAACTGGTTAACTGGTTTGCAGGTGGCTTGTCAAGATGCATGAAATGTTAAGTAAATGAAACCCTGTGTGACATGATAAATTAGAAAAGTTTGATTCAGGGCTACAGGAGGATGGAGAAATAAAGGAAGGGAAAGAGAGAGATGGATTTTTGTAATATGGGATTACATCCCCTCTTGTGCTGTTCTCCAGTGAACAATAAGTGTTGTTAACAGACGACTGTACTTCACTATGAGTTCATCTGAGCGAAAGTTAGTATTATACACAGTCAGACTGCATTTCATCATGTAGTTAGTTGAGACTGACACAAACATACTAACGTACTTTAAGTGTCTAAAGCTTTGTTCAGACATGCAGCAGAAATCATTTTTGGCTTCCAGCTGAAATAACATTGGGTCTTTTTAGCCTGTACTACCAAAAAAAGTTTTCAATGTGTCTTTATCGGAACAGTGAGATCAACTTTTTATAACTGTGACACCATACTGACCACATTTGCATTAAGCTGTATCCAAATATACTCGTTGTCTAATCTAGTGATTTAATGTAGTGAACACTAAATGAACAAGTATCAGTCTGAAATCTGGGTTAGAAATGT
This sequence comes from Beaufortia kweichowensis, assembly GCA_019155185.1. NCBI lineage: Eukaryota > Metazoa > Chordata > Actinopteri > Cypriniformes > Gastromyzontidae > Beaufortia > Beaufortia kweichowensis. The sequence goes on from CM032802.1 coordinate 17,211,637, forward strand.
TTAAGCGATTACATAAAAATCTGTGCTAAACAAATCTGTCTTCTTACTGTGATTCACAATGGTGAACTGTTTCAGTAGGTCGGATTTTGCCGGAAATGTCAGTTTGACACCATTTGAATTCACATACAGGTACATAAAATAACCTGCAATTTTAAGTTTCAAACAGAGATGAAGAAAGAGAGACAAAAGATATTGATTTCAGCTTTCAGTTGTAGTGTTATAGTTACGTTAATATAACAGCCATATTGTCAGTTATGGGAAATACTCTTGGCATCGTGTTGATTACTAAATTAATACGAAGATAAAACATGTTTCTGCTATGATTTGGTTATAATTAAAGACAAAATTATTCATAAAATAAAATAAAAAAACATTGTGCCATTGTGCAAATAAAAACTAATTAATTACTGGACAATTACATGTTATGGTTTGACAATTGCAGTCAAAACTGCAAAAACGAATTCTTAGAGAATGTATTTATTATTAATATATTGAACCATTTGCTTATATTTTTTTAAAAACAAAAATGTTAGTATATACACATATTTGTTATTTAGAAGAATGGAAATATACACGTGTTATGGGCGTGACACTGAAGAAAACATGTTTTTGAGAGGCGACATACTTTGTAGGATTTCTGTGAATTGAAATACACAAACCAGAAGCAATAATACCCAACAAATGATGAAGAGATGACTCTTCAAACAACATAAAATGGCTATTTTAATTTTCATGTGTTCATTTATGAGGAATATGAACTGTTATGAATGTGACAATTCTGAAAACAGCACTTTACCCATTTTTACCTATTAAAAATGCTTGAATAACTTTCAGAAAGACCTCACGTGAGTATTTAAACCAGCAAATATTGACATCTGAACTATCAGTAAGGTTGACATGTGCATGCATCTATGCAAGTCAACTATAGTCAGTAGGACGCCTTACAGTCTTGTTTACAGATGTGTGCACTGCCGGTATTGCAAGACCTTCAGAGCACATCATGTTGTCTCCAACACCACAGTCACCTATAGTCACCTTTGGTACTGGTATCCTGAAAATCCAATATTGGTTGACCTCTACTCTAGTAGATACACTGACGACACTATCCGAGCCAGATCAAATTTCATCCTTCCAAAATAACCAAGTTTAGATTTGTCATCAGTATGAAGAAAGCCTGAATATATAAAAGATTTTTCATGTGCGACGGATCATACGCAGATAGAGGTATTTGCGCACGGCCTCTCCCGGTGCATTTTGATGCGAACCTCGACTTTTCAATGTGCGGTTTGGGAAATCACCGGTGACGTGCCGGATAAAGCAATATCCTGCCGAGCTGGACGACTGACACAGCAATATAAGTGAAGAATCTTCAAGTGCTGAGGGACTCTCACACAGTCTTCCTCTCCACCCGCTGATGGATGTCATGACCGGATGACCCTCATCGGTTCTCTTCCACCACGCTCCACCCTCAGCCATCACTGACTCCATCACCAGCGGCCCTCCATTTGTTGCCAGAGCGTCTGCGATCGCCCGTCGTCTATCCGATCTCTCTGGGCTGAAATTGAGAATAACAATCGTAATCGCAAGCGCATAATCATATCCACCCAGCGCGAGGAATGTCAACAGAGGAATATCATTAGCATCGTGTCACAACAAATCATGTTCTTCTAACACCAGGGAACAGGACACAAATAAGAAAGGTCATCGACTGTAATTGGAAATGCCTCCTATCGGGGATCATGTCCCCTGTTCTCCAAAAAGAGAGACCGCACTGAAGATGGAAGAGCAGACTCGAGGACGGCAATTAAACAGTCTGGCACAGAGACCGGAGAGGACAGCGCGTATTCTGGAAGATATCACAGCCTGACTATGATATTATATAAGCCTGCACGATTCGACCAAATATTCATATCGCGGATATCAAATGTTGTGAATGACATACATATACCATCACTTATTGCTGCTGCGTAAACATCCACGTTAAGTCGTGACGCAAGAAATACCATTTCCTGTTTCAATATTTAAACAGCCGTTTATGAGCGCTATTTATTCATATCACACATTTAAGCTTAACTTTTATAAACTCATGGTGTACACTACAGTATTTCCAACAGCAACATTTTAAAAATTCACACAATATAAATTGTTGGTTGACGATCTGGAATTTCGTTATGGAGAGAAAGGTTAGGATTGTGGTTTTCCAGCAATTTTGAAGAACGTCATGAGTGTATATTAGCATTATTTGTTGTTTGTCTTTGGCGTCTAATAAATCGTTTGGATCTGAAAGCGGTTGTGTAGCGTCAAGCTTACAGTAACAAGCAGATTGTGGCAGTAAAAACAAACATGACGCTCCAGACATATATACAGCACAACTGTGAGTTCGAATCCCGGCTCTGGTGTCCTTTCCCTCTCTCTCCTCCCAATCACTTCCTGTCTCACTACACTTTCCTGTCCAAAAAATGATATAAAGGCAAAAAAAGACAAAAAAATAATAATCTCATGAAGTCAGATGACTCAGATCTTTACAGCTCACTTATATTTATCGGTTTATATTTTACATAAAAATACATAAAAAACAGCATGAGTTTTTCATTGAAAAAATGCACATGCTTTATGGATCTGACACAAAAGAACATGTTTTTTAAAGGCAGCATACTTGTATGATTTCTGTCAATTTAAATGCACAAACCAGAAGCAATAACACCCAACAAATGCAGAAGAGATGACTCTTTAAAGAACATCAAATAGTTACTTTATGTAATACGGACTGTTAAAATCATGCTGTAAACATATGGAACACCAAATATTAAAATCTATGATAAAACTGTCAATAACTTTTTTTTCATGGTAAGGTAAACATTTGCATTGTATTGCCCTGATACATTAATTCAACCGGCTGATGTTTATATCCAAAGCAACGTGGACAGCTTTCCAGGTATACATCTGATCAGAATTGTGTTTCCTGAAATGTATGACCTTGATATGAACAGTGCAATGCTCTACCAGTTTGCTTTTACAATTTACAGTCTGTCTGTTCTTGAAAAAAAAACCCTGGTACCATTAGTCTGTGATGAGTGACTTTCATCAGTTTTATAGGAGAAGATGTACTGGAGACAGAACCGTAGGTCTTCTCAACCTGAATGGCTAAAAAAGATCATCTCTTTGATCCAACCCACTTCTCCTCGTACAATCCATTACAACACATCAACTCTGAGTGCAGGCACCTTCAAACGTATTTATGTCTGTAATACTTGTCTAAATGTACGGTGATTGATTCATACAGGATTATTTTTGTGTCAGGTCACATCTGAAAGGCCCAGTAATGAGAGCTGTACGTCCCACCGCACCTGCGACTCCGTCCCCAATCACGAGTGATAGACGAGACGCGCGCCGAGGGGCTCGTGACGAGCACTGTGGGGAAAAAAACGTATTTCTTTTCAAAGCGAGTTCTCCCTCTTGTCTTGTGGTGCTGGAATGAGGGGATCGGGCAGTCACCCCAGGAAGTGTTTGTGAAAGCTCAAGGCGTTACAGAAATTGGTTTCTTACCTGGTGTCAGCAAGCCGTGAATCGAGTGGGAGTGAAAGCGTCTTCCCTGCGGAGAGCACACCCGTGACCCTCGCTGACCCGCTTTTGAATTCCTCTCTCCTACGGACGCGTTAAACAAACAAATGCGTGTTTCGGTTCACAGGAAACCGATTCAAACTGTGCCCATTTAATGGCGGATTGCCCGGGGCTTAGTCTCGACCCGCAGTATTGATTTCCGCAGATGACTTTATAGAGAGATCAACAGTAACCAGTGTCTTTGGAGTGCTCTTTTACTATGCCCAGCGCTGTGGTAATGTTGATCAATAATAAAAAAATCATATGCACTTAGACCGTTCTCCATTACCAGACGCTATGAATCTCCGAAATGCAAACGTAAACAAGTGCTTTTCAATTTGTATCGAGAATACAGCGAAACAATGATGCTCATAAATTTTTTGTGTAATGATTTATGAATGCGCCAAGAGTTTAAGCCTTTTACGAAACAGTAAAAGGCATGGTAAAATGGTCTGAACACACCCCCGCTGCACACTCGGCTACATCTAATGAATATTTAATGCAAACTGAAAAGCATGACAAAACAGAATGAAGACTGTAACTGCAATCAACTAAACAATTGTCCCCTGAGGTTTCAGGTAATGCGAAAGCTGCTGTAAGTGATTTTTTATAATGCATTAAATTTCGCTACCAGCCGACAGATATTATAAAAAAGTGAGAAATATAAACAGCAGCCTTCTAGCCAATCAGAAACGTTTTTGGAATTGCTGAAATTGGATTGGCTGATATACTACAGTATACGTTTGGAGGGCAGGGGTTTGGGTTTAAGTTCGTACAATCGATAAATTGTAATATTTGGTGGTTTAAATACTCATGTGAGGTCTCAAAGTTTTTATATAGTCCAGTAGAGTGCCGTTTTCACAAATGGGCACATGAAAATTAAAATAAAATAACTATTTTATGTTCTTTAAAGAGTCATCTCTTCCTTATTTGGTATTATTGCTTCTGGTTTGTACGTTTTCTTCTTTGTTACATCCATAATGCATGTTATTTTTATTTCAATACATTATTATTTTTTTAAACAGATAACTGCATGTCTAGACTCTATCAGCAGTGGTTTAGTAAAATATTAACAGATGGTTTAATATTAGTAATAAATACATTCCGTGAGAAGTTTTGACTGGAAATATCACAACAATAACGCTGGAATTTTCCATATTAATAATCTTTTTATGTTTGTAAGTACACTGTAGTATTTAAAGTTTACTGGTGGCCTGCTTATTAATGTTGTGTTGTTTTGCTTGTCTGTGATAATTGATTCTCTGATGATAATTAAATTCTGCCACACAAAAACAGGAAATGAATTTACTCTTTTAAAAAGTCTCACCTGGGGCTGATTTATAAATAGTTTTGCCATTAGGAATGCTGTTATTTGCTGATAGAGGTTTAGTGCCGAATTGGGGACATGAGTTCACTGTTAATCCTTAAATGCATGCATGGGTCAAACCATTTTAACTAGTGAGGACCATCTAAAACTCACAAACTCCCTCATTTAAGTATTAGATGGATAACCCTGATCTACATATATGAATGGGCATGGATTCAACCCCTCTTTCTTCTCTTTCTCCTCTTTTCTCTTCAGCATACTGCTCAGTTTTTTTTCATTAGAGAAGGCAGTAACCTGCTGTTGTGTCCGCACGTGTCCTCAACCCCAGTCCTCCCCTGTGGAAGCGGCAGACCGTCTCCGTGTCCACTAAGCAGTCTGCATCTGGATCTGACAGCTGGACACATGTTCCCTGCCGCTCCCAGCAGGGCTTTCTTTAAACGCCCAGCCCAATCTCGTATCCACTCTCTGAACCTGTTCTTGATCATCGTGGGATCCTTATAAAAGACAAACACTGAATTTGAAGAGCTTCCTGTTGCGCTTCGGCCCAATTTCCATTAATGACAAACAAAACCTCCTGGTGCTTTAGTCTCGGGAGAAACAAAAAACTATTTTTTTGAAGATACTCTTTGTCCACAAACATGATTAAACAGAGAAGCAAGATGATAAAGCATGATTTCTTCTATTTTGTTGTTCATTCTCTTATAAGAAAAACTGTAGGCTGTCCTTGCTGGAAGTAACTCAGAAAGTATCATTTGTTTTATTATTTATGCTTCATATGTTTTTGACATACTGTATATCAGCAAGTCTGGATGATGTCAATTTTCATTATTGTCAGGGTATGTACAGTAAGTGCCAGTGTTGGGCGTAATGGACTACTCAAGTTACTGTAATTTAATGGCCTTCCCCCAAAAGTAAAGCAAGAGATTACTCTTTATTTTAAGTAATTTAATTACAGTAACTTATGGTGTAGTTGCATTACATTAGATTACTGTAAATTCTTTTAACAAATTTCTATAAAAACAATATTAAATATATTTAGGTGAGTTCGTTTTAAAATGAATAAGAAATGCCTTTCATTTTGCCTTTTCATTTTTCAGTTCAAAAAATGCTAAAATTCATACAAAAATATATATACTATCTGAAAAGTGTAATCTTTCATTCAAGTTAATCTTAACAGATTTTAAAATGTAAAGATTGAGAAAGTGTTTCAGTAATGCAGTTACTTTTTAGTATAGTTCACTTCACTGGTGTTTGTAAGTCACTTTGGATGCTTATATGCTTATACAGTATGCAAACAAAATGGAGTATAGACTTGAGAATAAATCTATACATATGTGATAGTGTAGGTGTAAAAAAAGTCCATTTTATTTTCATGTATATGCTCAATATGTGCAGTGACATTTATCAAGTTAAATACTGTAATAATAACAACACTGCCATAGGCTACCGTTTCATCTAAAGAATCCATCTAATAACATTACAAACCCAAACAGTTTTAACTATAACGCTATTAGAATTTTTAAATCTTTTATTTAAAACTCATATAGAGGGGAAACATCCCATTCCAGCAAATGACAATAAGAAATAAAATCGGCAGTGATTACACTGACTTACAGTTTAATATCCACACCCCACACTGAGAGCCATTCAGCGGTGGTCTCTGTAATTATTCTCCATCACTTTAAAAGAACCGAGGTTATTAGAAATCAGATAGTTCATGTCGGGTTTTGGCTGTTTATTTTTCATGAGGCGATTCTGTGCTCTTCTCAAAGTCACCCTTAGTCGTGTCTGGTCTTGGCTGAACTGAAGCGGACTGACGGCCCCCTCCATGCTGCCGTGTAATTAAACTGTCTTTCTGAGAGATGGCTGCACACTGATGCACACGCAATGCGATGATTAGGGTCTGTTGGACTTTTTTGCACCGAAAAATAGACAAGACCCGGTAGCGATGGCCAAAATTTGGTGTGTATCAGTGAAGCAATGCTCCAGACACTTCCTTCACAAGAAATCGAGTAAACACAGCAGGTTACTGCCGTGCTCGTAAAAAACATTCAGCGTTGCTTGAAAATTACGATGGCGTCCGTCGGGGGACTACTAGATGTATCGTACGGCACACGGATTACCGCTCAGACTTTATGATAGCGAATCTATTTATTCCCTCGTGGTGGTGAGGTTGCTATAACAACCCTGGGAAACCATCGCCTCTTAATGAGAGTGACATTTCCGAGTATTTACTGTGTGTGGCTTTTATATAACAATGAAAATAAAACGTGCATTTGCATAGAAGCCTAAAATTAACATAAAACTAAAAGTGGTCTGCATGCTGTTTGGATACAGGCACTTTGACTGCATCCTTGATCTTATGGAAATGAAAAGGATTGTACTGAACACACACACACACACATTTATTGTTCGGCATGAGTTTCAATCAATGCATTTATTTCTATGTAAATGAACTGTTACTGTAATAGTGATGGAAGCAGAGACAGATACTGCATAGATAAACTATCATTTCACTCTTTCAAGTGTACATTTTGGCATGTTGTCATCATATTAGAGATAATCAAGAGAATTGAAAGTCTACATCAACAGTTATGAATAATATCATACAGCACATACTGTAGGCCTAAAGTAAAACCATGCATGTGTCCAGTTGGAAATGCTATACAAAGACACACAGTATTAAACCACTCACAATTGATTTCAATAGGGTTTGATCAAAGACAAGAGATATTAACAAGATACTGCAGTGCTATCACTATAAATAGGGAGGAATCCAACTCTCAATATGGTCGTTCTAAGAACAGAAGTTCTGCCTTACAGTAAAACGAGTCAATCGGCAATCAATAAAGACTGATATTCTTTATATACAGAGTCATCCTCAACAACTGAAACAACCTTAAAGAAAAAAGTTTTTAATGTAAGTTAAATGGGTCGATATGATGTGATTTCTTGTTTATCTTTCTCTTTAGTGTGTTATGTAGCTGTTTGTGCATGTAGAAGATCTGCAGAGTTACAAAGCTCAAAGTCTCAAACCCAAAGAGATATTCTTTGTAAACGTTAAGGCTCATCCACACCTTCCTAAAACGCCTCGTTCAAACACACACCACATTTCTATGGCACTATGGGGCAAAGTTTTCAAACCGCCCAAATGTATACGAAAAGAAAAAAGGCGTACATTTATTCTCGTTGTTGTCGCCTTAGTTGTTTTATATTCCTTAATGATGCATTCAATATACGTTTTGTTTTGTGTCCAATATTGGAAGTGTCTTATGCGAGTTGAATTAAAACAACTGTTTTTACATGTGCTGTTGTACAAATGCACTACACGCGTCATTTTACCAGATGGATTGCCTCTGGAACAACATTCATATAAAACAAACCCTGTATCTAAATTATTAAAGGAACCAACCTACACTTACGGTTCTTGGCCTTGCCCCATTCAATCTAGATGATTCCCGTGTAAAAGCACCTGACAATGCTACATTTCCAGCAATGTTATGAAAGATGTTACCTTACACACAGTAAAGATCTCCACTAGCTTGTAATTTCGGTGAAAACCACAAAACGACATCTGATTCCCTAATGTGTATCAAAAAACATCACAGACAACAGAAATGTGCTCTTATATGTCTGCAGATATACAAGGAAACATGACGGTGAGGGACAAGGGGAATGTTTTTCATTTCTTTTTTGAAACAGAGCTATTTTATATTGATCAGGACACAGTTTGTTGCATGAGCAAAGTAAAGTAGGTCTTATACTCCCTTAGAGGACAAATAGAAACAACGGCTCTTTTCAACTCTCATTGACAAACTGGGTCAGTAGTGCTAATGTGCAATGCGTGCTTTCTGTACCGCACATCACTCTGAACGTTTCAGAATGTGAGACAAAGCTGAGGAACATCAAGCGTTTCTTTTTTCCCATTATGGCTTTCAGAGTCAATGGAGTATGAAACTAAAATGCATCTTGCTAAATGCACAGCTAAGTGAATGTAACTGATTTTTAATGAGAGGGTAACTGCGCACGCCCACCTCTCCAATGTTGCCTTGTTCCTCAAAGGGCAATTAAACGGCCATATAAGAACAACTTAAAACAGAAGTGTTTCAACAGCTGGCTCTGTACCAAATGCTACAGACCTACCTATGTAGGCAGCATTTTAAGGCGCTCCAAATGTGAAGACTGAGGTCTTGTTTTTGACAGTTACTATCCAAGATGGTGGACAAATCAAAAGAAATTACATTTATAAATACCTATAACTGGAATTTGTGATTCACTGTAATTTAATTCTGTTAAAACCACTTATCAGTTATTGATCAGGTGCATAAAAATCATTTGAAAACCTTACACTGCTCTGTTACCTGTAAGCTTAAAATAATGATGTATAAGTTGTCGGGTATGATTTTGAAATGTTTGTCAGAAATGATGTTGAAATCTCAGCATTTGGCTTCAAACTAAGTAAAGAAAATAAACCTAAAATAAAGTTTTATTTTTCAAACAGAGATGCTGATATGCAAAGGTTATGGATTGCAGCTTTAACATTCATTCACTTATTCAATTATTTTACTTTAACCTGATACTGTCACAGCAGAAATTAAGTATGAAAATACACAAATGGATCTCAACTACTTTTTTCATTTTTAGATATTTTTACATTTTTAAGTCCTTTTTGTCATATTAGGTATTTTTGTTAGGAGTTTTTGTATTGCTTTTTTATTGTATTGTATTGTATTTTATTATTTTTTTGTTTATGTTTATTGTTGTAAAAATGTGTTTATTGTTGTAAAAAAAGTGAATAGGGAAACAACATGGGTGTTCCTACTGAGGAACATCGACAGTTAACAGGTTAATAAAATTTTACCTAATATGTTGACTTGATATATTTTTGTGTTCCTTAGAGTATTACATACACTCTAAAAATGCTTGGTTATTTTTCAAACCATTGTTGGGTCAAAAGGGACAAACCCAGCCGTTCTGCTACATAACCCTAGAAAAGTGTTCATATTTGACCCAACCAAGGGTTAAAACAACCCAGCATAGTTTAACTTCTAACCCATCAGTTGGGTTTGTCTCTTTTTGAGCCAAACATAAGCCAGAAATAACCCAGCATCTTAACAACATACTGTTGTCAAACAAGTCAAATGCACTTCTTTCCCACAAGCTTTGTTGGAAAGAAGGATTTTGTTCATTCGTTACACGTCCAAAGAACTGCTTATTACTCCTCTGCAATGTGTTCGCCTGGAGAAGACAAAGTGCGAATTTACATTTAGACGCATTCAACAACACTTTGTCACGTCTTTATTGTTCTAAAAGACAGACTCTGGGAAGTAAAGCGAGTTACAACCACCTCCAGAGTTGTCTAGTACAAATTAAGAAGCCTTTGTTCTGATTAGTTGTTTCATAAATAAGTTCTTCTTGTTGTTCCAGCATTTTTTTTTCTTTACGAGTATGTGGGGAGTGAGCTTTTTAGTTGAATCATTGAATTAAAGAGAGATTTATTTGATCAGAAAGAACAGCATTACAAAAGTATGTTTGCGTTGGTAAGGATAATCCGATGTGCTAACAGAGAACTACAAATGTTTGCAGTTTGATTAATCTTCCATCCCGGCTGATGACACCAACCGTGTAAGAACATCAACAGACTTCTCTTTAAAGTCACAGGGAGAAATCAGCCACCAAAACTAATAAAGACGAATGAGAACGTCATGGATTCTAGATTCCTAATGGAAACTATCAGTAGTCGGAGAACAAGTTAATCTGGAAGCTGCTTGCACAGCTGTGGCTCGCTGCAAAACACCAAATACTTCACCTTCATTAGGAGACATGAATCTCTTCAACAAGACACGTGTTTGAACTGCTTGCAACAACTGATAAGGCCATACGAGTATATCTGTTGCATTCAATGGCATGTCTGAAAAAAGGAAAATGTATTTATTTTGTTATCTGCCCTATAAAAGCATAAATTAGAAGTCTTTGCCAGATCAACTATGATTTACCAAATCAAAAGGAGGAAAATCGAAATAATTTAATCCTTAAAAGAATTTCAATAAAAAAGCCTGTCATTCACTTGAAGCCAAATTTAAAACCAATTCTCGTCATGCATTTCGTAACATTTCACATTCGCCTAAAAAGCTTGATGGGAATTTCCTCATTTGCATATTGACTGCCATTTATGAATCAGCCAAGACTGTGTGACTTTGTGGTTGTTTCATCTGACCCGGCCGTATGTCGACACCATTGAAGAGAGGGGCGGAGGGTCTATGGCAGGGGAGGAAGCTACAGAAGAGCAGGACAGATTCAGCAAAGCGACCTATTAAAAGAACACACGCCAGTGTGTGTTTGTTACACTGACATCAATCACAGGCTCCTGCTAATGACATATTAATCAGGTTCTTCCAAACACACGTCTCGATGATGAGCGTGGAAGGCACGTGTTTCTGGCACACACGCGTGAGGATCTGCAGTCAGCACTTTGGGGATTTATGAGCAATATTAACTTATCTCTCCTGAGCTGAAACTGTTCTCAAACCTTGTCCACATTAATACATTTCTGTTAGAAAACACTTTCTCTCCATTTTTGTCTTCCGTCCACAGTGAGAAAGTTCTCTATCTTCATGGACAGGTTCTAAGTAGCCTGGAGCAGGGCAGCAGAGGCCGGTTTGTGGACACCGGGATCCATGTTGCAGATCTGTACTATGGAAGGCCAGGACTCCTTTCTAGGCTCAGTTCACAACTGAGTGTGGGCGGCCAGGGACTGCAGCAGGTCAGGGTCCAAATTGTACCAATACATATAAAAATGCAGTTTTTAGTTATAGTGTGGACTGTGAAAATTAAAGGTTTTCATCATGATAGCTCAGGTGTCAATATTTGGTGGTTTAAAGTTTAAAGTTTTTAAAGCATTTTTTATGTTGATAGTGTGATTTTTCATCAGGTAAAGTGCTGTTTTCAGAATCGTCACACCCATAACAGTTCATATTCCTCATAAATGAACACATGAAAATTACAATGAAATAACTATTTTATGTTCTTGAGTCATCTCTTCTTCACTTGTTGAGTATTATTTCTTCTGGTTTTGTACATTTTAATTCACACAAATCCTACAAAGTATGTTCCCTCTCAAGAACGTGTCATTTTTATCACATCCATAACGCATGTATATATTTTATTTTTAAAACAGATAACTATGGACTGAACTTTAATCAGTCTTTTATTTAGAAATTTTCAAAGATTTTACGCAAGATTTGATCAAACTGCAAAGTGGCGCTCTCATAATTTCACTGACACTCTAATATCTCTCTATGTTTTTATGCGTGTAAAACATTTATTGCTCATTACCTCCATGAAACTTTAACATCCAAGTTTTGTCTGCAGAACAGAACTCTGTGGCATAATTTTTACAAGCCTCCACATTTAGTTGCAGACTAAGCCACAATCTGCCAATATTGTAATAATGATATTTTAATTTATGCCGATAGTCAGGCTTGACTTAATTATACAACATAATTACACCCTCAATGGATTTAACAGTGACAGAATCCCCAGGCAAATGTGTGGTGGTGGTGGTGAAGACCAGTCGATGAAAAACCTTGAGTATTAACCCCCAAAACCTCACCCGCAGTGTCACACACGGCTCTGGCAAAACTAGCGTCAATCACACTATCTTCAGAAAATATAGAAATGTGGTTCTGTTTAAGATTGATTCGTGCATTAATCTTTGGCTCTGGCACGATCGCATGCATCCGTTTGTTTTCTCTTTCTCCGAGTCGTGGGTTTCTTTATGGGGCTCAAAGGGAATTATTCATAGTCTCCTCAGGACTCTGACAAGGTTGTACGCTGCTCCTCCCCTCCCTCACCAATCTCTTACACATTCTTGGCTTCTGTTCTGAACCATAATTGATTAGGTTAAGCAGAAAGAGAGAGAAGGTCAAGTCTACAGCGTCTGAGCTTCAACAGACAGAGACACAGATAGGTACGTGCTGTTCGACAGCACCCAGAGACACGCTTATATCCAACATCCGCTCACACAGGTGACGGGTTACCTATAGAAACTATATCTTTTCTATTTAAAATGATATTTAATTGTATACAGTATGCATCACATACCTAACATGTTAAAGCTAAAACGGGCTATTTGTATGGTCAAAGCTCATAGTGTTTATTTAGAAACCGGAGAAAAAACTCATTTTAGTTTGTAATGAGACAGGAGAGCTCAGCAGGAAGCTAAGGAGAACTGGATTTGAAGTTGTGCTTACCTAAAAAATCTTCTCAGGAGCCGGTTCACCTGTGGCGAGGTCGTGATCTCTCTCTCCAGGTCTGAGTATATGATGTGGACTGTAAATGAAACAATGAAATAATACCACTCACTAAGAGTATGCACAGAACTTTAGCTAACATGGCTAAAATAATTAAAATAACAGTAATAATATATGTTTTTCAGCATTTATTTATCTTTCGTTCATGTTAGTTCATTGTACATTAGCTAATGTTAACACGTTAAGATGAATTAATCCTGTAGAAATATAACTCATTGTGAGTTTAGAATAGTAGTAAACTCATCAAAAGCATGAAATAACACAATTGTAACTGTGTGAATTATGTTGTGACTAAAAACATCTAAAATAAATGAACACTATGTTATATTTGATCATCTTCAGAAGTTGTCACACTTTGACTAGAATTTGTATACGCTTGACATTTTATCATTCAGCTTCTTGAAGTCTCAACCTGAGAAGCTTTTTAAACATCACTGAAGGAATTTCTATCTATACTGAACTCTTATTGGCTGCTTTTAATCATCATTCGATCCAAATAATCGGTTTCAAAAATATTTTTTTAATACTTTTAGTTTTCGTGTTAAAGAAATGCATATGTTGACACAATCAATCATTGACATATACACCTTCACATAATTTTCTTTACTTTTGTCACTTGTGTCACAAGTTTTGACTGGCACTGTACACACACAAATGAAATAAATATAAAGTATATTATATTAGGCAAAACATCTAGACTCAGTAAGGATGGAGATGATCTTGGGCCTGTAGCAGAATGTGAAACTGGCTGTAAACTTCCACATCATTCTGCATCATTGGCATAATATGTCATTTCCCTTGAGGTTGAAGATTAAGTGAATTAAACCAACGCGTTGCATTAGTCTGAATCTCATTTATGCTTGTACATAAATGTGTTATCTTTCAAGACAGAAATATCTGATTTAAGCTGATATCTGTCATTGACTAACATTGATAATGTCACTGACAGCAATGACGTCATGTCATATCATGACACTGTATTGTAAGTACTGCCATTTCTTTTAATAAATATATACATAAATCTAGCTATAATAGATCAACATTCATAAAGGCTAAATGTCAGATTTTTCCCCAACTTTTCTTGTCATTGTAGACCAGGACATGATTCTGTAAACATCACAGTCCAGACGTATTTGCAAACACAAGCCGCCAAAACATTTATACTCTGCTCCTATACGCTTTACACAGCATAATCAGTGTTGATTCAGTACTTTATACCGAACATCCACACACATATTTACAGTTTTAATAAGATGTCCTCATTAAGCCTTCGATTTATTATTGCATGAAGTGTTTGCTAGTCTTCTGAATCCCAAACAACTTGGCATGAGTGTTTCGAGGCACGGTTGCCTGGGAGCGAGCTTGACTTCATTAGCAGGCCAAAGCAAATTGAACATGAAGGACAAGAAACGGCGAGAGGGAAGAAAGCTAAAGCGAGTGCAATGAATTCTGGGAGAGGAGTAGGGTGCCGCCACAGAGGAAATCACAGAAGCACTGAAGTGAATCCATATTCTACTGCTGTGCTGCTTGAAATATCAGATGGATGACATGGATCACAGAGTGGGATGTGTAAACCCGCTCGACCCCACTTTCACTTCCCATATCAAACATGATATGCTTTTTTGATAGCTGGTGACATATTTTTTTCGCAGAGTTTCCTTTCTTTATTTCTCATGTTCAGTTTTAAACTGTTTTGGCTTAGAAAAACAATGCCATGCATGTTTAGAAATGATTAAATGGACTTAATGGCTTAAGCATTTATCATCTTTACATCATTATTAAATGTAAACTGAGAGTGAAGTGTGAACAGAGATAGAAATAACCAATTTCAATGTAAGAAAGTAGAGTAAAAATGGAATAATCAAAGACATACCAACAACAAATGTGTCATTTAGTTTTTTGCTTTTAGAAACATAAATTTAGGAAAAATGCAAAAAAAATAATAATTGTGCATCTGCCTGTGAAAACACAGCTGTTTTTGCAAAGTTTTTTGTGATTTACACATAAAATCATTCTAAATAATGTAAAGAACGTTCTGTGAAAATATAATCTTGATATTGTTAATATTGACACAGATAGATTATATCAAAGATTTGATGAATAGGTTCAACTTTGATGCTCGCCATCCCAGAAAAAGATTTTCGCTTGATTTTTACAGACAGGGTCACAATTATGTAAAATAATAAAAACTAGATTTCACTAAATATATAATTGCTAGTGAAATCTTTTATTTTAGTGTTAGATTTCCTTTGCAATTCATTATTACAGTTGCAGAAATAATCATTTGCTTCACAGATAATCAGATCTTTAATGATATAAATGGTATAAAAACATAAATCTCTCAAAACAGCCCTACCATGAGCTCAGAGGTTATTATGATGTGCTTATTTAGAATCTACTTCATTTCTACATTCTGCCAATGAATAAATACTTTACACAAAGTTAATTTTCCGTTGCCATGGAAATCCATTTTTATACTTATAATCAAAAGACTATAATTTAACAGTTTTATATTGTATCATCACTTCTGATTACGTCATTTGAAAGAATTTCATAAGATTGCTTCATCCCTTATGAAATACAGTCTTATTTTAAGTTTCTTTTTATCATATTTTTCTACAAAAATATATTTTTTAAAATGTGATTAATTTCAGACCTGGTATTCATGGACCTCCTTATTAAAGACTGACAAAAAAATTCCTGATTAACAAACCGAATGCCAGAGTTACATTGCTTTTTGCTGAATGACGTAGCAATAATTGTAAGATTATGAATTGGTTTTGTGCTTATTTGAGTCACTTTTATAGCCACAGGATCCTATCAGAGAGAATTTAGCACTGAAAATAAGTGAAAATGATGGGATCGGTATTGCACCTGGCCTTTTGGAGAGGATGGGACTGCTGGTGCCCGTCTGTCAACAGAAAGATACATCAGATGCATGAAACATTTCAGTGAAATTCTGTTTAATTCTCATTCAGACCATGTTTCTCTAACAATCAATATTACAAAAAGCTTTTTATACCACACTTGTTTAAAGAGAACTATTAATCAAGTCAAATCCCAGAGGTTACTGCATGTGAAAATGATCCAGGAAACAGGAAATGACACATAATATGTCACAAAAATGTGGGCAAAACAATTGGTCACTGATTGAATCACTGTTTCTCTTGCTTCAACAAATGACAAAGATGTTTCTGTTAAGGTTAAAATGACATTGCACCAAATCATGTCATTTATTTGATCATGTAAGACCATGTAATGCAGAAACACAAAAAATTAGGCTGTTATTGATCAATAATCCTGAAATCTAACTCATATTTGCATTCCTTAAAGGGCAGCGGTGAGTTGCAACGGGTTTTATTGCGTGCCATAACTGAATTGAAACTGGTTATTATCCAGTAAAAGTTCATTGAAATCAAACTTCAGTCTGTTCCTTAGAATTTAAGGCACAGATCATATCACATCAGAACACAAAAAACAAATGGACTACTGAATGACTTTAACACTTATGAGAAGTTAGGAACCAAAAATGATGTCAGGTTTAAGTGTTGGTGGAAAATACATTATTTAATTGTGATTTTAGTTAACAATTGTGAGCCAAAGGTTTGGAACGACATTAGCATGCATAAACGATGACAGAATTTTCTCTTTCGAGTGAACTATTCTTTTAATTTCCTGAATCTATTATTTCCTGTCAGGTCTACCATAAGATATTGAGGGATATTGAAAATACTGGGGTATTTAACAAAACGAAAGGAAGGAGACCTAGTTATTTCTTGGCTCAAGATGAGCGCAGAGGCAGTCATGGGTGGTGAGAATGAGTCCCGGTCACAGAGCTAAATTGAGGCTGATTCAACACTTTGCCGAGACCACAGCGAGGTCAGCGTGCATATGCGTGTGCGCACGTCTGCTGCATACTTGAGAATATGAAGGCGGGGGAGCACGGTTGCTATGCGGCGGGTCACATCCAGATAGAAAATGCTGACGAGCTGCATTTGGCCGTACGAGAGAAAGAGAGATATATCGATGAAAATGGAGAGATGGCTCACTCGCGGCGGCCCCAGACGTAATACATCCAACAGTGCTGGTAAGAGATGACCATCGAATCTTCAGCCAGTGCAGGAATCTCATTTCCAGTCTCTCTGGATACACCATTTACACAAGTTCCCAAAGGGCCACATGGAAGCAAAGATAATAACAAATGCCAGCTTTCTCCGTGTTGTTGTGGATGAATTTATTTCATGTGATGTCCTTCACCCGGCGGTCAGGGTGCTAAATTTGACCCAAGGTGGATGCCGGTGTCATTGATATGTGGGATTTATTGGTGAACTGTGATATTTTTCTTCACCAGCCGTCCCTGAGATGATGACTTTTAAAGCGCTTCTATCAGGATCCTTTTATCTTGTAATGTTGTGTAATAGGGCATGATGTTCCTTTAGCTGACCTGCAGCATCACAGGAGATGCAAGCGATTCTCAAAATTACCTCGCCACCTTAAAGTCATACGCAGAAATTTTCTCTGACATTTACATTTTTCCAGTTTAATATAAAGTGAACGAGTCAATAGTATTTTATACCACAGGTTCAAATTCATGTTTTTATTTGCAGTGAAAAGGCACCCTTTTTGCAATTCCCTTTAGTATTGGAGAAATGACATTACGATTCACTTAATATTTAGCTTGAAGAAAACTCTTTCATCTGGTAAAGGGATAGATCACCCAAATGTAAAAATTCTGTCATTTATTTACCCTCATGTTGTTTTAAAAAAAAAAGAGTTTGTGTTTATACAATGGAAGTCAATAGAGGTCAGTGTTATCTGCGCTCATTCTTCATAATATATTTGTTTGTGTTCTGCCGAAGAAAGAAAGTCATACAGGTTGGGGAATGACATGTGGATTAAGGAAAACACCTGCTTTGACAGCACACATTTGTTTTTGAGGACCTGCCAGTTCCTGTTTCCTACATACCTCCTGTGCAACATCTCACCTAACCTCCGTCTTATGCACCTTTGACGGCACCTACGACAGCCAGCCCTGAAAATCAACCCTGAAACAAATTGTTTTCAATTACCCTGCTGCAGTAAAACCGCAATAAAATCGCATGGCCCTTTGAAAGAGATCAGACAAAATTGTGTTGGTAAAATACAACCTTTCAATTACTAAGACCCCTTTCTAACAGGGATGTCTAGTGCTAATCATCATGACAGTCATTAAGCATTGCCTGATCAATCATCTTATCACCTGCAGACAGGAGCTACTTTGGTTTTGCTTTACAAGACAAGTGACACTTAAATTCAAAGACTTGCACATGGAGAAAATGAAAGCATAAAGGACAACGTGAGTGGACCACAACAGTCTGGCCTTCAGTTCTGCTAACAAGGCTTAATATCTCCGTCATTAACGTGCGATTACGAGCAATACAACAACACTAATGGAAATAAATTAACAAGCAAATAAAATTAGTGATTGATAATGAGGAGAGGACTCTTGAGTGAGTGTAGTCTATGATAATGATCCGGCTCTTACATTTAACTCATGAACAATGACTGTCAGTCTCTGTATGGTTTAGAAGTTATGCTGACAGTAGAGATCACTTACATGCTCTACATGTACATTTTAAAATGATGAATTCTCTGAAAATTGTGTTGGACTTTCTCTTACTTTGGTAAGACAATGTTATGTAAATATTTAGGGACCTTTTAGGGAGTTTAAAACAAGAGATTTTAATCTCTTAAATGAGTCCATTTCATTTAAAAGCTATGAAAGGGTATAGATGACAATAGAAATATAAAACTGTAAAAAGGTGTAGTAATAAACGTATGTGAGCATATTGCATTTGTTCTTTGTTATAAATGATTACATGATAGATTACATGATTTGTAAGTCGCTTTGGATAAATGTAAGTGTAAATGTAAATGTACATTTCTAAATACAGTATTTAAAGGGATAGTTCAACCAAAAATAAAAATGATTTTATTATTTCCTCATCCTCATGTCATGTCAAACCTGTATGACTTTTTTGCTTCAGCAGAACACAGAAGATGATATTTTTAGCAAAACGCTGGTTACCGGCTCTCATTCACTTTCACAAGATACAATGGAAGTCAATGGGTGCCGGTAACCAGCGTTTTGCTAAATATCTTCTTTTGTTCTCCACAAAAGAAAGAATCATATACAGGGTTTGAATGACATAAGGGTAAAAAAAGACAACATGATTTTTATTTTTGGGTGAACTATCCATTTATAACACTGATTTTAAATACTGAAATTAATCATTTTATTGACACTGTGTCTAATTATTTTTGCACAAAAAGGTCATTTCAATCGCTGATTTCAATATTTGACAATCTTACTCTAATCTAATGTTTTTTACATCATGTAGAATGATTTTATAATTTTTATTTTGTCAGTATTTGAATAATGTAATTCAGTGTTATATATATATTTTCAGGTTCGATTAAGTTTGAGTGGGCTCACTGTATATACAGTAGGCTCTGTAGTGTGTGTTAGTCTCTACAGTATGTAATCGTTGCATATTTTGTGGTGGTTACTGTATGTCTAGACTTCCAGCTGTGTTGAGATGACTCAGTGCACATGGACACAGTGATGAATGAGAGAAATGCATTGTGGGAGCCTATAAATCAATATCTTCTCCTCTTCCTTGTTCGAGGAGAGCAGTCAGATGAAAATCTCACGGCTAAACGGACACTCGAGGAACAGCCCTCACCCAGGGCGACATGCACTTTCCGTTTCCACTCTCTCTCTCTCAGTATAATGTACTTCAGTACATCCGTCTATGCAAACTCCTCTCTCTCTCTCTCTTCCCTTAAAGGAACAGTTCACCTCTAAATGAAACTTCTGTCATCATTTACTCACCTTAATATGGTTAGAAACCTGTATGACTTTCTGTTATGGAAACCGATATTCTTTTCCAATGGAAAGAATATTTTGGCACTGATTCACTTTTATGGTAATGATGATAGCCGGAAGGACTTTCTTTTACAAAACGTATTTTGGTTTTTGAGAGGAAACATACTTTGTAGGATTTCTGTGAATTAAAATGCACAAACCAGAAGCAATAATACCAACAAATGGAGAAGGGATGACTCTACAAAGACCATTAAATACTCATGTTTTCATTTATGAGGAATATGGACTGTGCTACGGATAATTCTGAAATTCTGAAAACAGCAAAAATTAAAACTTTAAGAGAGTCCTCACATGGGTATTTAAACCACCAAATATTGACATCTGAGCTATCGGTATGATAAAAACCCTTTTTATTTTTTCATGGTAAGGTTGACATTTGCATGGAATTGCCCATTTATTTTTGGAAATGTCAAACAAATATTCTAACATAACTGACAAATCATATCTACACATTTTCTACATCTCATTTATTATTACAATTATTTTTTTTAAATATTCAATCATTTGAATTAAATTCATATCTCTGCTCAAAAGATCAGTGTTTGTCTTCCGTCTCTGTACCTGAAGGTCACAAACAGTAAAGGTTTGATCTGCATTTCTTCCACATTTTAAGAAAACAAACCACTCCAATAAACCACAATGGTTGGGGGGGTTCTGCACACAGATTTCCACTTCTAAATACATCAGTCAAACAGCATGAATGATTCATTTAATGGTCTGAACTTCATTTCTTTCTCACCATGTTGTCTCTTAACCTGTTGAAAGCGAAGCTGCCACCTTGTCTGCGTCTCTATTTCCAGAGAATACTGGCATTTGAAATGGTCTAATAAGTTAATGACACATGAGATGTGTGTATTTCAGCTCTGTGCAACAGAGATCTTTGCTAATTCCCAGCTGGACATGCAAAATCACAGTAAAACGAACACATATACACATATACAGCGCAACGTGGCGACGCGAGTTCGAATCCCAGCTCTGGTGGCCTTTCCAAGCCCGCTACACTCTCTCTCTTCTCTCAACTCACTTCCTGTCTCTCTACACTTTCCTGTCTAAAAAAATGATAAA
Source organism: Beaufortia kweichowensis (assembly GCA_019155185.1). NCBI lineage: Eukaryota > Metazoa > Chordata > Actinopteri > Cypriniformes > Gastromyzontidae > Beaufortia > Beaufortia kweichowensis. The sequence continues at coordinate 17,232,869 of CM032802.1, forward strand.
AAGGCGGATAAAAAAATGTCCATAAGCAAAGATGGCAAGTCCAAAAATATCTGGCTCATCGACAAAGAGCCACTTACACAAACTGTTACATGTTCTCATATATTCACACATATTTTGATTAATTAGATTATATTGTGCAACATTTTTGCATGTGCCATGGACAGACAGATTCCTATTGGCCAGGTAAAAGTACATCCCCTAATCGCTTTGAATATTAATTAGCTTCTAATTGAACCAAAAACGTAGAATGATGTATTAATGAACATGCCCCTACAGAGAAGAAGTCTATTCCTCTCCGTGTCTGCGTTTCACTCGGGTCTGATTGTAGGTAAAAGCCCAGCGGAAAAAAACCCCGTTCTAAGTGCTGCCACATGCTTGTCTGCTCAGCGGCTCTAATTTACCCTGACAGCATGTACAAGCTCCGACTGAACCTTAGATAAAATCCACATAACCCAAGGAGCAACTTTAATTGAAGGAGATGAAGGAGATCACTTTCCAATGGCTTGTCACTCCGTGGCGTAATCGAGGCCATTTATCAAAAACTGTTTACATGGATAAACTCTCACCTGGACAGGGCAGAGGTGTGATTTTAACACCCGATACGTCTCCCGGTGAGACTAAACGTTATTCCTCGTGGAGTTTTGGTGCGAGGAAGGTTTCATTGTAAAATATGCATTTACTGTAGGCAACTCCATGCAAATGTGCACCCTACCATGAAAAAGGTTTTATCAAAGGTTTTCACCATACTGACAGCTCAGATGTCAATATTTGGTGGATTAAAGCCCCATGCGAGCTTCTCTCAAAGTTTTTCATGCAGTTTTTGCGTTTAAACCATGGTTTTTTCTTCATCATTTGTTGGGTATTATTGCATCTGGTTTGTGTATTTTAATTTACAGAAATCCTACAAAGTATGTCGCCTCCGAAAACGTGTGTTATCTTTTGTCACATCCATAATGCATGTATATTTCCATTAACACAGATAACTCAAATACTGATATGTTTTAATGTCTGGACTCTATTAACAGGGCTTTAATGAAATCTAAACAGATGGTTCAATATATTGATAATGAATACATTCTGTGTAGAACTTATTTTTTAGGTTTTGTCACGTCCATAACGCTGGAATTGCACATCTGCCAGATGCTTTTATACAAAGTGACTTCAAGATACACATTTTATGAGCACGTGTATTTCCTTGGGATAAAAAACCATGTTGTTGGCTATGCCTACGTAACGCTCTCATCAATCTACAGGAGCAGTACACATTAGGCAGATGTGTAAAAATAAATCAAGTTTCAGAGCAATAGCAGATTGTTAACCGTTCTTTATTAGTGAAAGCAAAAGCAGGTGCATTTTAGTGAGTGAAAGGCCTAATTATCCTTATTCATTACCACGTGCAAACAGAAGCTGGCATGAGGATGGCAGTGAAAGGCCCATCATTTTCCCCGAGCGCGTCACCTGTTTGTCTGATTGTAGCTATTATGAGTGCAGTTTGATGTTCAAATTTGATTTCTCATCACCTGCAGTGCAGAGGCGGCTTGTCGGCTATGCATTAGTCCCATCAGGAGAGGCGTTATCACAGGGCCTAGGGCATTCCGGAAAACAGGCGATACGACAGCCCGTGGGACCCATACAATGTGGTGCGGAAAATCATCTGCGTCTCATCCCTGGGGGGCCTGTATTTACCACGCCTGCTGGGCAGAAACAAATTACTAACTTTTTTCGGAAGGTTCCCACAAGACTTTACTGCCGTGCCAGCAATGCAGAAGAAAATAAAACTGGTACAAGAGCGGCGAGTGTCTTCAAAGCCGCAGGTGCTAACAAAAACGCACAGGTGGTGTGGACACCTGGATTATAGTGTTCGTTCTCCTCAAAGCTGGAGGAGGTAGAGACGTACGGATGGCTAAGCATATAAGTGTGTAATCACGGGCAACCACGTGAAGCTCTGTGGTGACCAGTAAGGGCCAGCTGTAGTTCTGACATCAAAATGAAGAAAGTCATTCACCTTAATGTTTGTCTACCGATTTATTATTAGGATTCTGTGAGATGTGCTTGCGCTTCTCTCTGCACTGTAAAAATGTCCATAATTTTAACAGAAGAATTATGTAAAATGCTATAGTTAAGGCACGTTAATTGATTAACTGTACATATACAGTAAAAAACAGATTTAAGTAATTAAGTAATACCGTAAAATAATGTTAAAATTAGAAAAATATTAAAGGATATTCCTATAATTCCCTGCACGACTCTTTACATTTAATGATATTTTCTTTTAAAAAGTATTGTTTCTTTTTATTTTCGTTACATTATGGTTGCGTACATTAGGGCGTTTTGTTTAATTTTCTGTTGGTTATTTTACCCTCATGGTCTTTTGTGTATGTGACACAACATTTCTATACTAGTAATTCTAAGAAAGTAGAAAAAGCTTATTCTAGAAAAGGTCTTGTTTTTGTGCATGTTTGGTTAGATTGTTATGTTAATTTTTAGGACTAATTCCGCTGCTAAAAATTATAATTTCAAGAACCTTTAGAACGCTAAAAGGTTTTTTCTATATCAATCTTTACCAAAAATGACTTACGACACTGCAAAAAATGCAACCAAGATACACTTACATCTAGTTATTAATATTTATTTACTAAAATCTAGCAAACAAAAATGCCAATGGGGTAGGCAAAACTGACATGGTTAGCATTCTTAAAATTAGCATAAATGTCTAGTGACTAATGAATGCTAACTGATCTTAAAACTAGACAAACATGCTTAATTTTTTTAAGTTTTTACTTTTTAGAAGCAGTGATTACCTTAGGCATTAGTTACTAGACAATTATGCCATTTTCAAAAATTCTGTCAGTTTTGTTCACCCCATTGGCAGATTTTTTTGCTAGATTTTAGTATATTTTAACTAGATGTAAGTGTATGTACTGTTTGTTTTAAGAAGGGCATTTTTTGCAGTGAACAATCTTTTATATGGAAAGGCCACCTGTCATGAACTCTCATTCATCACGTAGCCGTCCACATTTTTTTTCCAAATTTATAATGGTCATATATCTTGTATATCAGTTAATGAAATAAAGGGTTAATAATTGTAATATACACAAAACTTTGTGATAATATGGTTAAAAACTGCTAAATATACAAAACATTTCCATAAAGCATAAAAGATTGCCACCATGTTTTTAACTGCAAAGTTGTATTCACCTTCCTGTATTTTTACAGGAATTTACTGTGAACGACAGCTGCCATTTTTTTATTTTGAAAACAAGTTTTCTTTACAGCGTGTGGAAAGTCTAACTGAAGATGATGGATTTACTAGTTTTTCCATTTCGCTCAAATTATATTTGAGTTCACTATACCTTAAAACGAAAATGACGTGCAACATTAATATTGCAATGCCTATATCGCTGCAAAAGCCTCTATTAGCCAAAGGAATATTCTGAATCCTGCACCAGACATCTAAAATCCATATTCTCCTTGATGTAACTCAAACACGTGTCAATTCATATGAGCCACCAGCAATTAATTTGCAACGACTGCAGTTTGTCATCTGAGAAAACCTGTGCTGGATTCACTCCCAAGAGTGCAATAACCTTTCCCAGACGCTTCAAAGGACCAAACAAGTCATTGGCAAACCCAGCATAAATATGAGGGTAAATTGGGTTTTGGGACAAAGGTACACTGTAGATTTCATTACAATCCCAGAGGAAACCCTATACACCTGTTCATGCAGCGCAGCGGGAGGCGACGGCAACATGACCGCAATATTAATCAAGATTGACAAGCGTTGTCCTGGCCAAGGTGATGATTTCACAGGCAGCAAAGCCCTGACGTCCCTAATCTATATCGAGCCAATGATATATATGACAGGGAATCCTGGGACGCCATAGAATTGAGCTGAGTGAAAGGTGCGATCATTAAGTCTCACAGTGCAGTCCTGACCAATCCACAATTATGTGATGAGATCTGCACAGGCAACATCATGACTGGAAATAATAAGCAGGGTGATCTCATTCATACTGGAATATTGATTTACGTTTGCGTAGACGCTGTGACGCACAACATTAACATATCGACAACTGGCCAGGGGATACTGAACTGTCATTACACATATTGAGCATGCACATGAAAACGCACTCTCTGAACCACAATTTTATTTATTTTTCATACCGTTTTATTTGAGGCATTTTTTTAAATGTTTTTTTTAGTTTTTTTATGTTTACTGAAAATGTCAATATTTATTCTTGAATCTCAGACCTTTCAATCAATATATAGTTTGTCATGTCATCACATCTTTTTTGTTTGTTTTTGTCACATGTTGCACATGCAGCTTTTGTCGAACAAACATACAGCATAATATCTTTACATCAAAATATGCAGTTCAATGCTGCTGTTGATCGCTTTTGTCTACTCAGTTACATATATAAGTTTATGTATTTAGTTTATTTCATTTTCATTTTATTTCATTTCATTTATTTATAAAGCACAAATAAACACAACAAAAGTTGACCACTGTGCTGTACAGAGAAAGGATTAAAAAAAAAGACAATAGTAGAAGAGAAACATCACAAAATTTAAAATTAAAATGAATGAAATGCAAGGCTTAGAAGATGACTTTGATTTAAAATCATATAAGGATGAAGCAGATCTTACAAATAAAGGAAGATTGTTCCATAACTATGAACCAGCCACTGCAAACGCACAGTCACCTCTCATCTTCAGTCTTGATCTTGGATAAGACAGAGTAATACTGTCTGAGGATCGCAAGCACCTAACTGACGTGTTCACATTTAAAAGGTCTGACAAATAGGAAGGTGCCAGACCATTTAAAGACTTAAAAACAAACAGCAAAATCTTAAATTCAACTCTATAACGTACTGGCAACCAATTAAGAGACACTAAAATCTGAGTAATATGTTCTCGTTTACGAACCCCTGTTAAAAACCTGGCTGCGGTGTTTTGGACCATCTGTAGTCTTGACATGGAGGATTGGGGTAAACCAACATACAATGAATTACAATAATCCAATTGAGATAAAACAAACGCATGTGTGACTCTTTCAAGATCCTTAGAAGACAAAAAAGTTTTAACAAGTTTAAGATGAAAAAAACATGACTTAACTACTGAATTTATATGTTGGTCAAACTTAAGGGAAGAATCAAAAATAACTCCCAAATTTCTCACAGTTGGTTTGATATAGGAATTTAAATGACCACAGTTAATATTTGGTTTTCCTTTCCCCCCTGAGGGCCCAAAGACAATCACTTCAGTCTTACTCTCATTTAAATGCAAAAAATTCCGAGACATCCAAGATTGTACATCGGCTAAGCATGCAAGCAAGGTTTCTAGGCCTTGCTTGTCATTATGTTTTAAAGGTAAATAAATTTGGGTGTCATCTGCATAAAAATGAAAAGACACTCCATGCTTCCTAAAAATTGAACCTAGTGGAAGCATATAGAGTGAAAACAAAATGGGAGCCAGAATAGATCCTTGGGGAACACCACAAGTTAGGGGTGCTACAGATGAAACAACACTACCAATACCTACTGAAAAGGTTCTATTAGTAAGATAAGATCTGAACCAGCTAAGGGCAGTTCCTTGGATGCCCACACACTTTTCAAGGTGTGATAAAAGAATCTCATGATCAACTGTATCAAAGGCTGCACTCAAATCTAAGAGTACTAAAATTACTGAGTTCCCAGAGTCAACGAATAATAAAATATAATTTAATACTCTTAGAAGTGCAGACTCAGTACTATGATTTTTCATAAATCCAGACTGGAATTTTTCAAAAACACTATTTTTTGTCAAAAAGCAATGTAACTGCATAAATACAGCTCTCTCTAAAATTTTTGCAACAAAAGCTAAATTTGAGATTGGCCTAAAGTGTGATAAAACAGTTTTGTCTAGATTGGCTTTTTCAACAGAGGTTTCACCATAGCGTGTTTACAAAAAGCTGGAACAGATCCAGAAAGAAGGCTCTTATTTATAATTGCTAGAATCCAATCCCCAACACTATCAAACACCAATTTAAAAAATCGGGTAGGAACAATATCAAGAGCAGAAGTAGTAGGCTTCAGCTTGGTAATCGGCTCAAATGAATTTAAAAAACTTGTGGGACTCCAAAAATCTGCAGGGTCATCAGTAGAAGGAATAATGGACTGTCTAATTACATCTATTTTACCAACAAAAAAACCTTAAAAAGTCTTCACACAAAGTTGAGGACTCCAATAAATAAATACTGCTCGTTGGATTAAAAACAAAATTCAATATATTAAATAGAGTCCTGGAGTTGTTAGTGCTTTTTGAAATTAACTAATTAACTTAACAGATTTGGCAGCTTTCACAGCTTTTTGATATGTAATTAAAGACTCCCGTAAGATTTCATAGGATATTTGTAGTTTATCCTTTTTCCACCTGCGTTCTGCTCTTCTGCAGGCTTGTCTTAGACTACGAGTATTGCTGTTTAGCCATGGTTCAACTTTGCTTTTGTGGTTTTTTAGTTTCATAGGGGCAACAATGTCTAAAACACTGGTGCATAAAGAATGAAACATGTTAAGAAGCTCATCCACATTTAACACATTAGCAAGATAATCCAGAGAAAGCAAATGACAAGTCTCATTGAATGCTATTGATAAATTATCCACAGATGTTAGGACCAAACAGGCCAACACGTGACCATTTTGCAGGTCTAATCAGTTCAGTAGTATGACAAGAGATATCAACAGTAAATATAATAGGCTTATGATCTGAAAAACTTAAACCACCAATATGAACATCTGAAATAGAAAGGTCATGTGTTAGCAGCAGGTCTAGAGTATGACCATGTGCATGTGTAGGTTCTTTTACCCACTGACAGAAATCACAAGCATCAATGAGACTAAAGCCCTATTTGCAAGGGATTAGTATTACCTGGTGACCTCTAGTCATTTGTAATAATTGCGGAGGTTGTCTGTGATCTTAATCCCGTGCGAATCGGCCATGTCTGTAATTTGTAAAGTAAAAATTCCCCCACAAATGACCTACCATATTTCGCCGAACACAGAGGTTCTGTGATAATATTAGTCCCGTGCGAATCAGCATATCTGTGATTTGGTCAGCATTTGGCGGTCGTATATCATATTTTCAAGGTTTTTTCAAAGTTTTAAGTGTATTTTGGGTGCTGGATATCGCTGTACACCGTACAATGATACAATCTGCAAGAAACAAAAGCTGAAGCATACGCAGACATAGCGGGAAAAAGAATGAATAGATGGATGACATGTATAGCGGCATTCTTTTTATGATATGACATACATACCTTTACATATATGCCTATAATATGCCTATAATGACAGGACAATAGTCTATTCAAAATAGTGCACAATCAAGCGAGGAGGTTTATATCATAATTGAGGGTTACGGTTCCATCTAATTAAGCCCAGTGAAACCATATTTCATATATTACATTACGTGCTGCAGCCATCATATCCGGAGATAAGTCGGTGAATTCGGTAAAATCTCAGACTTCTCTTATCCCGTGCGAATGCGCCACACGAAAATCAGACGCGGGGGGGTAATTTCTAAATCACACAAGATCCCCAGATAATACTAATCCCGTGCGAATAGGGCTTAAGAAACTCTTTCGCTAATGCTGTGGAGTTGCTACAAACATGGACGTTAAAATCACCAACAATTAAAATTCTGTCAAATTTAGGAGTGATACCCCCTAAAAATTCAGAAAACTCAGTAAAGTTTTTATTTTTTTTTTGGTGGATGATAAACCACTGCCACCACTAGCGAGTTCAACAGGTCCAATGAAAAAAGTTGAACTTCAAAGCTCGTGAAAGTGTCCATTTCTATTATTCGACAACAGAACAGTTTCTAAAAAAAGATGCCAGTCCTCCACCCCGGCCAGATAATCGGGGGGAATTAAAAAAATTATAATTAAGAGGTGTAAGTTCTGAGAAAGGACTATTATCACCAACAGAAAGCCAAGTTTCTGTCACAAATAAAAAGTCTAAGTTGCCAGAGTTTATAAAGTCATTAAGAATAAACGTCTTGTTTCCAAGCGACCTCGAATTTACTAAAACCATTTTGATCGAGGATGAGTCACTAACCGGTTGCAAGATGTGCGATGCCCGACACAGTGGACGAAGATGATAATGATCCACCCCACCGCGCCGAGGATGAGGTGAGCGTTGCCGGAAAGGCTGCAATGACGAATCCGCTGATAGATGGACGATCCATTGATAGGGAATTTCCAGAGAGCGCCGTGAGATGTAAAGCCCGCGATCCAGCTCCGGCCAAAACACATCCAGACGATACTGACAGTCCAGTTGAGAGGCCATGCAGGCTCTTAGACTAACAGCAATACCTCCCCGCTTTCCTCTCCTCCTGCGCCGTTTCCTCCAGGGAAAAGCACCCGGTACACGGCGCAGCCATAGAGGTATGTTCATCAAGAAAGGTGGAGGTGGTAAGCTGAAACTCAAACCAGTCACGTCCTTGTTGGAGCAAAACACTATAGTAGATCTAATATCAAGCAGCATTTGGCGATCGTATATTAACGGTATAGCAACGTTTTGACTTATTAAAGATAAAATTTATTCTTATAAATATAACCAGGCCAGGAAACAAACTGAAAAAGTAGAGGAGCAGACGGCATGCCATTGCTATCGGCGCCATCTTGGAGAATCAGGAAACACATCATCAGTTTACAACATTTAAATGGTGTTTGGTTAATAGTTTCTGAATTAAGGTTTTCATACTGTCGTTTTTCTCTACTAGTACTGATCTAATTGCAAAAAATCATAAATAATCATACTAATTATATATATAGATAGATGATAGATGGATAGATGATAGATGGATAGATGATAGATGGATAGATGATAGATGGATAGATGGATAGATGGATAGATGGATAGATGATAGTGGATAGATGATAGTGGATAGATGATAGATGATAGTGGATAGATGGATAGATGATAGATGATAGATGGATAGATGATAGATGGATAGATGATAGATGATAGATGATAGATGATAGATGATAGATGGATAGATGATAGATGGATAGATGATAGATGGATAGATGATAGATGATAGATGATAGATGGATAGATGATAGATGATAGATGGATAGATGGATAGATGGATAGATGGATAGATGATAGATGATAGATGGATAGATGATAGATGGATAGATGATAGATGATAGATGGATAGATGGATAGATGATAGATGATAGATGGATAGATGATAGATGATAGATGATAGATGGATAGATGATAGATGGATAGATGATAGATGATAGATGATAGATGATAGATGATAGATGATAGATGATAGATGATAGATGATAGATGATAGATGGATAGATGGATAGATGATAGATGATAGATGGATAGATGGATAGATGATAGATGGATAGATGATAGATGGATAGATGATAGATGGATAGATGATAGATGATAGATGATAGATGGATAGATGATAGATGGATAGATGATAGATGATAGATGATAGATGATAGATGGATAGATGGATACCGTGATAGATGATAGATGATAGATGGATAGATGATAGATGATAGATGATAGATGATAGATGGATAGATGATAGATGATAGATGATAGATGGATAGATGATAGATGATAGATGGATAGATGATAGATGGATAGATGATAGATGATAGATGATAGATGATAGATGATAGATGATAGATGGATAGATGATAGATGATAGATGATAGATGATAGATGATAGATAGATGATAGATGGATAGATGATAGATGATAGATGATGATAGATGATAGATGATAGATGATAGATGGATAGATGATAGATGATAGATGATAGATGATAGATGATAGATGATAGATGATAGATGATAGATTGATAGATGATAGATGGATAGATGATAGATGATAATAGATGATAGATGGATAGATGATAGATGGATAGATGATAGATGATAGATGGATAGATGATAGATGATAGATGATAGATGATAGATGGATAGATGATAGATGGATAGATGATAGATGATAGATGGATAGATGATAGATGGATAGATGATAGATTGATAGATGATAGATGATAGATGATAGATGGATAGATGATAGATGGATAGATGGATAGATGGATAGATGATAGATGATAGATGATAGATGATAGATGATAGATGATATGATAGATGATAGATGATAGATAGATAGATGATAGATGATAGATGGATAGATGATAGATGATAGATGATAGATGATAGATAATGATAGATGATAGATGATAGATGGATAGATGATAGATGGAAGATGATGATAGATGATAGATGATAGATGATAGATGGATAGATGGATAGAATAGATGGATAGATGATAGATGATAGATGATAGATGATAGATGATAATGATAGATAGATGATAGATGGATAGATGATAAGATAGATGATAGATGATAGATGATAGAATGATAGATAATGGATAGATGATAGATGGATAGAATAGATGATAGAATAGATGATAGATAGAAATAGATTGATAAGATGATAGATGATAGATGATAGATGATAGATGGATAGATGGATAGATGATAGATGGATAGATGATAGATGATAACCATGATAACAATAGATACATAGATGATAGATAGATAGATAATAAATGATAAAATAATAGATATAGATGGATAGATGATAGATTAGATAAATAGATAAATAATAAATAAATAAATAATAGATGATATGATGATAGATGGATAGATGATAAATGGATTTAATAATACGGATTAATAAAATAATTGATAATGATAATGATAATGATAGATGGATAGATGATAAATGGATAAATGATAGATGGATATAATGCCACCGATGATAGATAATAATGATAAATAAATAGATCCACGCATACGCATAAATCGATAAGTAATACCATCGCAATAAATAGATACGCCAATAATAACGATAAATTAATGGACTCATGTCGATAAAATGATCCGATATCCTCGATAAATCGATAGATGATAGATGATAAATGGCCAAGATCGCTACCACGCGATGGATAATAAATGGAATAGATCGATCGATAATGCAATCCAGATAGATCATCGATAAATCGATAGTCGATAATCGATAGATAAATAGATCGATCGCCACTTAATGATATCAGCACAATACGATCGGATTAATGCATAGAATGATAAATAGATAAAATGCGATGGATAAATGATAGATCGATAAACGCATAGATATGATACCGATGATAAATGCCACGGATCGCACTCATCGATAAATCGCGCACGATAAATGGCGCAGATAATAGATCAGCACCTTAAATGCCGATAATGATAAAATGATAAACCGATAAATAAATAAATACAATCGATAATAGATCGATAAAATTAGATAAATAATAAATGGATAAATGGATCGATAACACGATACTATAAATAATGATAGATAGATATAAATGGATAATGATAATGGCGATGATAAAATGATAAATGATAAATAGATAATGGATAATACGATGGATAAATGATATAACGGATAAAATGATAGATACGATAAATGAATAGATGGATAATGGATAGATAATGCGATCGATAACGCAGTACGATAAATAATGGATAAATTAAATAATAAATGATCGATAAATCGATCGATATAATCGATAAATAGATCGATGGATAATAAATCGATAGATCACGATCGCATGATCGTCGATAAATCGATCGATGCACCACGATACCACGCACCACGCACCGATAAATTAATGCTAATGGATAAATAAATTAACCCAACGCACGCATGGATAAAATCGATCAATCGATAATGCAATTCCATGCACCATGCGATTCTATCGCATCGCTAACGAATTAATAGATGGATAAACGCAATATACCGCACCTTCACGCAATCGCCAATTTAATGCACGCAACGCACTTAATGCACTTAATGCAATCTTTCGATGCAATTAACGCACCACGCAAAATAAATAATAAATCGCATAGATGATGCACCACGCACTAAATGCAATACTAATTTAACGATAAACGCACTGCACGCATGGAATGGATAACTAATGATAATTAATGCATTCACGCACCACGCAATAAATGTCGCCAATAAATACTCACCACGCACTTTCGATGCACGCGACCACGCACTTTATCATAATGCATTAATAACGCACCCATAAACGCTAATAATGCATCACGACCAAACTTAATCGCACTTAATGCACCCACGCATCATATCTTAATAAAATCCACGCAATTACGCACCACGCACCACGCTTAAATGATACTAATGATAACGCAATAAATTAACCAATAAACCGCATCGATAGCGCATAATAACGGCACCACGCGTCGCACTTACCGCATAACGCATAACGCAATGGATAAAATCGCAATTCACGCAATAAATGCACCACGCACCACGCACGCACCCGCACCACGCCACCACGCACCTACGCATTAATGCCCAATTTAATCTACCCACGCACTTAATGCAATTTTAATGCACCGCCACGCACACGCACCCACGATAAATCGTCGCTACTTAATCGCACGTCGCATACCGCACCACGCAATTAACGCACCACGCTCCACGCACCACGCACCACGCACTCACGCACTAACACGCACCACGCACGCACCTACCCACGCACGCACGCACTAATGCGATAATCGCTAATTTCCACGCATAATGCACGCACCACCATTTCACTTAACGCACCCACGCACCTTCACGCCAACGCCAAAATTAACGCACCCATAAGCACTAATCACCACGCACTTACTCGCACTACTTAACGCAACCACACTTACCGCACTTTAAATAACTTTACGCACCACGCACCACGCAATCGCACGCACGCATCCACGCACCTTTACGCACCTACCGCACTTAACGCAATTCGCATTACCGCACTTAACGCACTAAATAATTTCATCGCACTCGCACCACGCACTTTAACGCACCACTTAACCCACGCACTTCGCATTTATCGCACCATGCACTCTAATAATCACCCACGCACCAATATGCGCGATAACGCGCACCTTAATCGCACCACGCACTACATGCACTTTAACGCACCACGCACTCACGCACTTTCGCACCACGCAATTAATGCACCTTTACGCACTTTACCGCTAATGCACCACGCACTTAACGCACCTTAATGCACCACGCACGCGATTTCCGCACGCACTAATGCACTTCAACGCACTTACGCATTCACGCACCAATCGCACTATAATCGCGCACCATTTACGCACTTTATCACGCACTTATCGCACTTTAATGCCACCACGCAATTTACGCACCTTTAATCGCATTACGCAATCCATAATCGCACCTTTAATGCGCACCTTACGCACCTTAACGATAACGCACCACCACGCAACCACGCACCTTTAATGCACCGATAATACGCACTTTAATCACCACGCTTTATGCGCACCACCTAAACGCACGCACGCACCTTAATGCTAATTTACAGCACCACGCACCACGCACCACGCACCTTAATGCACCACGCACCTTAATGCACCTTCACGCACTTTACGCACCACGCACCACTAATGCACCGGCAATAATTTACCCGCACCACGCAATTTAACGCACCACGCACCTTTAACGCACTCACGCACTTATCGCCACCACGCACCACGCACTTTAACGCACTTTAGATCGCACCACGCACTTTAATGCATAACGCACCACGCACTCAATTTAACGCACCACGCACCATAGCACTACAATGGCACCACGCACCACGCAATCTCAACGCACTAATGCCACCACGCAATTCACCGCAACTAACGCACCTCCGCACTCACGCATACCACCACTTAATGCCACCCACGCAAATACACGCACCACGCAACCTAATGCAATTACGCACGCATGCACCTTTAACGCACCACGCACCACGCACCACGCACCACGCACTACGCACCACGCACTCTAACGCACCACGCATAACGCACCTACACCGCACCACGCACCATCACTTAATTTAACGCCACCCATCGCACCACGGCACCACGCACCACGCACCACGCACTTACGCAACGCACCCACGCACCACGCATACGCACCACGCACCACGCAGCAATTCACGCATGGATACGCACCACGCACCTTAACGCCACCCACTTTACGCACCACGCACCTTTAATGCGCACTTTAACGCCACACCACGCACCATAGATGACGCAATGCACCGCACCACGCACTTAATGCGCACTTTATCGCATGGATCCACGCACAATTTAACGCACTTTAATGCGCACTAATGGCGCAATTTAACTTAACGCATGCACGATGCGACGCAATTTAATCAGCACTTAATGCAATCCACGCACACCCACGCACTCCACGATCGCAACCACGCACCACGACTTATCGCACCCATTAATGCACCACACGCACCACGCACCACGCACCACGCACCACGCACCCACGATAATGATAACGCACCACGACGATAACGCGTCTTTAACGCACCACGCATAGACGCATAGATGGACGCAGATGATAGATCATAGACGCATCGATGCATCACGATAATGCATAGACGCACCACCGCATAGATGATAGATGGCATAGATCGCACGATTGATAGATAGACCATACCACGATAGATGATAGCATGGATAGATGACTTAATGCACTTTAATGGATAGACGCATACGATTATCAGCATGGATAATGCATAGATGGATAACGCTAATTGCATGCACCACGACCATGATAGACCGATAGAATCGATAGATGATAAGATGGCACTTTGATAGCATGATAGCACTAGATGATAGATGCACCTTTACGCACTACGATGGATACCATGGATAGATGATGCCACTTGATAGATGATAGATGCATAGATGCACCTTAACGCAGATGCACCACGCACCTCCACGCACCATTTGATAGCACGACCGCAGATCTTGATAGATGGATAGACGATAGATGGATAGATGCACTCCACGCACCACGCATGATAGATCACGCATGGATAGATCGATAGATGGATTAATGCAATAGACGCATAGATGGATACGATGGATAGATGATAGACGCATAGACGGATAGATGACGCACGCACCACGATATAGATGGATAGATGGATAGATGATAGATGATAGATGGATAGATGATTGGCACGCATAGATGCATAGATGGATAGCATGATAGCACCGATACGATGATAGATGATAGATGGATAGACGGATAGATGATAGATGATAGATGGACTTAGATGGATAGACGATAGATGAGATGATACGATGATAGATGGATAGATGGATAGATGATAGATGATAGATGGATAGATGGATAGATGATAGATGGATAGATGATAGATGGATAGATGGATAGATGGATAGATGGCACGATGATAGATGATAGATGGATAGATCGATAGATGCATAGATGGATATTGCATTTTATAGATGGATAGATGATAGATGATAGATGGATAGATCGATAGATGATAGATAGATAGATGCAGATGGATAGATGGATAGATGATAGATGATAGATGATAGATGGATAGATGATAGATGATAGATGATAGATGATGATGATGAATGATAGATGATACGATGACGACATAGATGATAGATTTAGATGATAGATAGATGGACGATGATAGATTACAGATGGATAGAAAATACCATGACCATCAATAGGGCATGATTATAATATGATAGTCATTACTTTATAGTGTAAGAAATCAGTCCTGGCTGTACAATATCACACCTTCTGCCACGGCCTGCTACATGCAAATTATTGGGCATGAAATATTGATTTGAAATGTTTTATTAGCTTATTCATTATAAATGCAAACCTTCTACAAGGAAGAAAATGTTTCCTATCGGCTTTAGACATGACTGTCAGTGAAAAAACAATGTTCAAACAAGACAAAAACACAATTTGGTTTAATCATTTGTAATATAATCTCATGTGTTTCACTAATTAATATGTGAATAAATTATTTTCCAAGTCAAGTTTGCAGTACCCTGATGAGCCTGTGTTAGGAAATGTTGTGACTGGCCAATCAGAATAAAGTATTTCAGCACGCTGTGTGATAATAGTTATTAAGTATAGTTTAGTAATATAATAAAATAATCATATTTGATATTAAAGTTTTACATTTATTCTATTAGGATATCACTTAAATGCAATGTTGTTTGCTGTTCTTAATTAGGAACTTGTAGTGTAGGTATAATACATTATTTTAATAGCGTCACAGTATAGACCGCTAGTAGATTGTAACCGTTTCAAGTTAGCTTCCACAAAAGTGCAACATCACTAAAAGATTTACTGTAAATAAAGGCAATTGTCACTAGAAAGATTTCGTTACCTTGATTAAAAACAGGAATATTGTTGGAAAGGATTCAAGTATAATACTTAAAAAAGTAAAATATTATGCATTTGATAGTTTTACTTCGTCCTGGAGGCAAAACATGTTAGTGCACATCAAACGCACCTGAAGTCAAGCATTGAGAATGAATCCCAGGTGGATCTACACTATGAATAACAGGTATTAACATTTCAGAGCACTGCCACACATACAGAGAAGAGGTCTTCAGAGTCCATTTCCAAAACCTGACACTTCTAAACATTTCTCCACACACACATTTAGCTGAAAGCACCTTTGTACAGGACTGATTTAACTCTGCGCTGCCGGACCATCATGCCTCGGGAAGTCACAACACTTCATTGCTCAATACAAAGTATGTGTATTCTATGTGTACGTAAAACAAGAATAAAGCTGCCTGCCCACACAGACTCACAGGCATCTTTCTGTTTTAATAATTAAGGCTTTGTTTGGAATATAATATCATCTTACTGCTTACAGTGCAGTAAACACTCTATAGTGCCCATATTGTTTTTGTTTTTTAAGTAATATGTGAAACGGTAAGCAATCGAATGCTAAATATTTCAGACGGCACGTGACTTCACTGTGTCTCAGGATAAACAAGGGAGTTGCGTATACTTGTTTATATTCAAATAAAAGTTATTTTGCACTTTTAATGTATTTTGAGTATAAATATATTAAACTCAAGCCAAGGAGGACGTGGTACATTCTTTCATTTTTCACACTGGAGGTCAAGCAACATGCATTGCATTATGGGAAAAGTATTAGTATCCGCTGCACGGATTCTGGATTTGAAAAGCAACCGTTTGATTATACTGTAAATGAACCTGTGCTGGGTTGTTTTAGTCTAAAATGCTGGGTTTTGTGGTTAACATATGGTTGGGTGAAATATAAACATTTTCCAAGTTAATTCAAACCAGCAGTTGGGTTTGGGTTTTTGACCCAACCATGGGTTAAAAAACATTTTTAGAGTGAGAATTGTTGCCTTGCTGCCATATCAGACAATGACTTCACAGGCAGCGTTTGTGCCCAAAGGCACCTCTGAAAACATCCATTTAAAATATAAATGGGAGGGAACTTTGGGGATAAGCAAGCAAATATATATTTTTAATCAAAAGGTGCAGAAAGTGAAAATAAACCTACATTTATGTAAAAACCGTCCTCTGATGTTTCTATGCCACCACATGAAGGTTTTGCAGGAGTCAAGAAACGAAATAAACATTATATTCAGACATGTCTTGATATATTCCTTTTCCTTGAAACATAGATATATATAAATAGATACTGTATCTCATTAGCAGGTGTTTCAATGGGCCGATGTAGGTCATGCACCATATCCCAACAGTCTGAGCTGGTCTGTGAACCAGTGTTGCCAAGTCTGCAGTTTTCACATAGAATTGAGCTACTTTTAAATTGTTTATGTGGCTTGTTTTTCTTTTTTTCTTTGGGCTAAAGATGGAAGAATTTGGTTTATCATATGCGTTTCAGGGACATTGAGCTAGTTTTGACTGGACAATAAGCTGCTTTTAAGGCAGATCTGGCAACCCTGCCAGAAAAAAAATATGAAACTATATTTTGCCAAACATTGATTTTTACCTTAAACTTTAATTTAAAACCATTAACACATTATCATTTTCCTCTCAGTTTGAATGATCACATTTTAAGTGATTTATATGACTGTTCCAGAATAATTAATTTTCTAAATTACACCCGGCAAGAGTCCATACTTATCCTGACAAAATAAATGAGCCACAGACAACAAAAATAACCTCAGCGTCTGAAAATCGTAAACACGTTATGCGTGACAGTCTCAGAAATGACGAATAAAAATGATGTACGCAGTTGTAAACGGCTGCCTTACGTCTGTAAGTCTCAGACGCCGCCTCCTCACAGGATCAATATGAGGAAGGAAGCACAGGGAACAAATGAAATACCGAACAGCGGGAGCAAAGCTTCAGTAGCCGCACTGATCGATATATGTATCAGCGGCTCTGAATTGCAGGCCGACATCAAAGGGAAGGCTCGGTGGGGCCCTCCTCATCCGAGCAAAGCCAGCGGCTGACGTCCAATCCCCTGCAAGCCGGGGAGCGTCTGAAGAACAGCGAGAAACGGCGTTCCTCCCTCTTGTGTCCAAAAATGACGCAGTGCACGTCAGCTTTGCTGTATTTCATGTAGTGTTCGCTCATATCTGTGGGTTTGGGTATGTGTGTGCGTTTGCAAGTGGAGCAGCGGGATATCGCAAAGACAAGGGCAAGTTTGTGCATTTCCTAATACCTGCCTTCTTGTCTCAGATCCTTATTTGTGGAAATCTAAAATCGTATTTTCTCTGTTTGCCATTGAAATCAATGCCGCATTCACTTGCATTGCAATGGGTTGCCAATGAAACCGAAACGAATACAGCTGCATATCTCTTTCGGCACAGAAAACACTCAATATTATAAACACATTTTCAATTCACCAAGCTGACCGGGTAAATGCACCTTGCAATTTAAAAAAAGAGTTTAAGAGACTCTAAAAAAGATTTCAAAACAAACAAATTAACGCCTACATTTTATACCCGTGAAATCAATACAAGCCTTTGAAGACAATTGTTCTTTCAAGAATTAAAAAAATATATAACTAAAAGAAAAAGACCAAGATTATATCGGAGAGAAAGGTCGGTTCTTTTATTAAACAATAAATTTCCTGCCGTAATGAAGCATTACTTCACAGCTTTGAACAAAATGTCTGTGCCTCTGTCCGATACAGATACCTTTTGTATGGTTTATGTTAGCCGTTATTTATGTCAGCCACATTAAGTTGCCAGCGAGTGCCCTCCTGACAGTCCTAACTCACAACCGATCACAAAGACTTTAACAGCATTGGAGTTTAATCAGGTTGCATTGCCTACACAAGTACAGCTGTTGTCTGAAATTTCCCACAAGTTGGTGTTTTTATAAGACAGCACACTAAAATTACACTGATGGGGGTTTTGTAGCTTGTCAAGCACTAAAAGAAATAAAAAAATGTATGTGTGTATTCTATATTCTGTGTTGTTTTGTTTTTTAACACATATGATAGTGGTCTTTCTTTACTAAACATGGCAGCTTTTCTAAAAATGAATATGCAAAATTAGAGCTTTAATGAGAATTGGGGATATGACTAACAACTTACATTTCAGTCCGTTCCTCACATAAAGCTATTATATATACAGCATATATAAATCTCCAGTCTGTCACAGCATGTGGCCCTTTTATTAAACAATAAATTTGGAGCCATAATGAAGCACTACTTCACAGCTTTGAATATAATGTCAATGTAATATCTAAGCTCCTGGAATCATTTCCTTAACACAGAATCACACAAACTTTGGGGTTTAATAAGGTTGCACTGAATATACAGATTCAGTAGAAGTCCTCACAGGTCGGATATTTTGTGTGAATAGCGACACACATTAAATCACATTGACGAGTGCTGCCTGGCCATCTCTTGTTTGCATCATCATACAATGTCCTGTTTGGAAGTGTCATAAAGCTCAGTTTTATAGCAAAGCGTCTTTGAATAATTCATTCGTCAACAATATATGCATGGAAATGCACATGCACGCTCATAACTTATTTACATGCTAACATCCATCAGTGGCTTCCTGGAGAGAGCGAGAAAGGTGTACTAAAATGCCAATAAAATAAATAACGTCCATCTTACTTGACAATGGTAATGGAGAGGTGGGAAATAATTATCCTAAAGTTTGCAATGAAATCAACTGGCATATATATTTATTTTGGACTGGAATGCAGTGTAGTGAAGTAAAAGTACAGATATATCTATAGAAATATACTTAAGTTAGAGTCTTAAGTTAAGAAAGTACATATATGAGTGTCATTAACTTCCATAAAACTATAAAAAGTTGCACTTTTTAACTTGAAAAACAGGGTATTAGAACTGTGGCCAATCACTTATTTACAGTAATGGATTTATAAATTAATCATCTAATAAACTACACAGCATGTCAAACATTTAGTCTGTGTCATTTCCTTTATGTTGTCCTTGTATCGTCTTCACCATGCTATAATTTATAATTAATATTTTTTAACATAAAATATAATTTTAACGGATCACCCTGGAATAAGACTCCAGTAGGACATGGATGTGCATTAGGGGTGGGAATCTTTAGGTACTACGCGATCCGATCCGATTCCGATTCTGGGACTCACGATCCGATTCTTCATATAATTTTTGCAAATATGATAAATTTGCATTTTAAATAAATAAATGCTAAAATTTATGCTTTTTGTTTATAGTTAGAATCTCTTTGACAGTATTCCCATCTTGAAGTTTAATTTTATTGCTTTTATTTTAACAAAGTTATATTCAGGATGAACAAGTTCTGACATAGAATCGATTCTGAATCTTTGAGAATCGATTCAGAATCGTTAGAGAAATTTTTTCTCCCACCCCTAATGTGCATGGGCACACGGCTCTTGTGCCAGGCCTGTTGCCTCCACCACTCAACAGCTCACTGCTGTGACGGTTCAGATAATAAGAGTAAGGGATGGGGAAACTTCAGACGAGGAATCAACTGATGTGCAGGTGTGATATTTCAGTGTAGGAATGGAATAAAAACGTGCTGTATTATTAAAACTGCTTTCAGAATGAAACGAACCAAACTTTAACATCAGATGGACCAGGCTCTGCACCTAAACCACATGATCACATTTACATTTATTCATTTAGCACAAAAAGACTTAACCAAAGCCACTTGCAAGTGACCAGTGGCACACTGGGAGCAATTGGAGGCAAGGCGTCTTTGCTCAGTTGTTTCCAGCTTAAACTGGGAATCAAACTCTCGAACAACTAGACTACAACCACACCAAAATCAGAATGATTTGAGCATCGCTGAAGCAGCAGGATGCCTGCAGAAAGGCTGATCAACAATTTCATTGATGTTAGACTGTGTGCAGAAAACGATAAAACCATCCCACTAGCCTGACTTCTCCCTCCAAGCTTACAGTAGTGTACTCTTTGTCTTGTCTAGTCGTTTATGATTAGACAAACACACCTGATTAACACCAGCATTCTTCAGCCATCCTGCTGCTGCAGTGACGCTCAAATCACACCGTCTGATTTTACTACAGCACTCACAAAAAAAAAAACTGTAAGAGCAATGATTCTGGAATCCACAAGCAGTAAAGAAACAGAAGCATGAAACTGGTTTGAGCATTTGTGCTGCAGATAACCGTTTAAATGCGTATATGTTTTAATGGTTATCTTAGTCTGATGAGAATCAAGTAGAAACACTTATAAATCTTTACAAGAATTGAACCTGGGGTGGCTTAAAATAGTTTAGAACATCATCCATCAACAATAATCCAAATGACATCATTTGTGTTGAAGTAAAACTATATTTAGAGGCGTTTTTGCATTCAATATATCATCATACGATCATCTACACAAATCTATATTTATTGGCACAACAAGGCTAAGGTTTACTTGGTTTTTCTCATTTGGCCATATTTCCTCATTTGGATTCGTCTTTACAGTAACAGAAACGGTTTCGAGATTGAGTGATAACTGTGTGAAGAGTTTACGAGCATATTAATAAAATCAGAAATGTTTAAAATAAAAACTAGTAGTTAAAGCCTCATCCTTACATGGTAAAAAGACACTAACTCTAGCAACCAGACTTTAATTTATCATTGTGAAAGCACAGGCAGAAAATCAGGTGTTACATTGGGTACTCTGTCATATCTACTGTAGGATGTGACGAGAAACCTGCGAATTTCAGCCATATGGTTATTCAGCTTCATCTACACACTTAACAGAGCAATTCAAATGTTTGTGAAGATTTAGGTACACTACTCAGCACATTCACAAAGTTTTCAAGTCCACACCGATATGGCTGTCTAGAGATGTACCTGTTAATAAGTACCGGGATCCTTCCTGTCAGTTCTGCATGCGATTTGCATTTTATAATTACTTTTTGTTTTTGCCTTGTCATTCTATTTCAGATGAATATACACACAGTCTTTTAGTTTGTATTCAAACCGTCACCAAGTCTTAAACCATTAGCAATGCTAGGCTGCAAATATAAGATTTTCTGAACAGGGACGTGCAGAGACCTTTGGAGGGGCAGGTGTTAAAATTATGAAAGGCACTTCAAACTAGACATTAAATAGGCCTACGCTCTACAGTAATATATTGTGATGCACGGATATTATTGATATTGTGTCATGTCAGGATTTTTGATCATTTCCAAAGCAAAGGAGTTTACTTGTTATATTGGTTTTGCTGTTGTAAACACTGTTGCTATTGTGGAAAAAGCATTTTTGTCATGTTTAAAATATAATTATATTGTAATCCCGCTCTGAATTTATAGATTTTTATAATGATAATAATAATAAAACATAGATTTGAGTTTAATTCAGAGAATAAATAAAAGAAATCAGTATAAGCCTGTGTTGTGATCATTTTTTTTTGTTTTTGTAAGTAATAAAAGTATGAATAGTTTTGTCAAACAGTATCGAAAATACCAGACCTTCGACATTAAACTTTTCTCCCGAAGAACAACCGTACTGGTAGTATTGAATGCTAAAGCGCTAAACTGCTAAAGCGTGAGATATCGTCCCGGATGATGTCATCAGGTAAAAGGTCATCATGTGGGAGTGGGACATCTGATTTTTTATTTATGGGTAAATTATTATTCATGAATTTTACTAACATTGCCTTAATATACAAATATACAAAACAGTGTTTATTTTACAAAAAAAGACTTTTAAGAAAGACTTTTTTACTATTGGGCTTGACGTGTTGGACACTGGCATGAGTAAAAGATAACCATCCCTAACTATTTCCCAACAAATATTCTGTAACACAGGAGCCGTTGCAGTCAAAACATTCTTCTGTATCTTTAACACTGATCAATAACACTGATTAGTTTTGTATCTTAGGCTCAGAAATACAAATGGCATTTCATTCTACCAAACGGAAACCTAATATTCGCACACAAGCCTAACGGGCCGCCGTGGTTCCTCTCATGATCAGTTTATTGATGTCTCTGCTCCAGCCCATCCCCTCTTAAGTATCTGTGCCAAATGAAATCAAACAAACCAGCGTTTCCTGTATTAAGCTCTGTACCAATTATGAGGCTTGATCGATACGGCCCTCCCTCCAGATACCGCTCAGAGGCGAGGCCGGAAAACCTTCAGTGGCCACTCTTACAGGAGTGCTCTCCACAGTGAAACCCTAATGAGATACATTGCTATGACATCCGAATCAATATCCATGTTAAATATAAATATGTACATGGTTTGGTAGCTTGTGTTCGCTGGGGTCTGGTGGAAAACTGCAAATAAAATCAATGGCTCTGCCCGTAAAGTAACGCAACACCCCTCTTTCGCCCGTATGTACTGGGATGTAAGAGCAATGCAGAGCTAATGTAATTTGTTTCAAAGAGAATTCATATCTGATGTCAAATTGTGGTTTATGGGTGATAAGGATTCAAAAATTCCATCTGGATAAGGGGAAAATGATCTCATTTAGAAGACTCCATCATTTCCACTTATATTACAAAGAGTATTTTGGGATCTGATTGTTAAAAACGAAAACTTAGCTTGCAGCATTATGAATGACTAAATGACTAACTGTCCTCGCCTCCTGATTCATAGATTCAACTTGAATTATCACTAAATAATTAATCGTTTATATATTAAATGAATTAATAAATAAAATTAATTTTGTGTTTTCTCCATTAACAGCTGTAAAATAATGCAAAATATATATATTGAATTGATGTTTATTTAGTAACAGAAAAAATATATTATAATATATGTCTTTTCCTTTGATCTGGTCAACTCTGTAACCTCTGCTATATTAGTAGACTAATAATCTGTTAAAGTGAACTCTCATTCAATTAAAAAAAACATAATCTAATGAATCTAATGACATAATCTAATGATATGGTATCAGGTAAGAAGTTAACCTGTTAATTGTCACTGTTCCTCGGGAGGAACACCCGTGTCATTTCCCTATTCACTTTAATATTTCTTACTTGAATTTTAATCCATCATGACAAACTATAAATTGATGGAAAGATATAAGACTCAAGATGAAATATTTGACAAATTTTCATAACAATAAACAAACAGAAAATAATTATAAAAAGTGTTAACGTTACCGTAATTTATAAAAAATACCTAAAATAAAGAAATTCAAGACTTAAAATGTTTGAAAAAATATCTACTATCTACAAATGAAAAAAAACTGTGGTGAAAAAAAAGGTGAAAAATGTCAATTGTTATTATTGAGTGCTGTAGTCGACTCTGTTAACTGAATTAAACGATTTTTATATTTCTGTTGATTTTAATATAATCATTCATTTAATTTTAATTATAATTATTTGTTAACGTTTAATAAAAATCACTCCTACTTTTTGTTTCCTTTTCATTCCTATTTGTATCTTCAAGAGTATGAAGAATGACCCCAACAGTCTGTATTTGTTTTATCTTTTTTAGTGAGTTTGTTTCACTGCCACTCACTGGAGTTTGTTAAAATTGGTCCCCAAACTAAAGTATAGTTAAAACCAGAGATGGGAGTTAGAGACTTGGACTCGAGTCACACTCGAGTCACATTTTTATGGACTTCAGACTCGAACTGAAATGACTTCAGACTTGACTCGACTCGACATAAAAGACTCGTGAATATTTTAAAATCAACTCGAGTCTTTTATCCTTAACTACTGATTTCATTAAGGAGGATTATGTTTTTGTGTGTGTGTGTGTGTTTGTGTGTATGCTGTACTGCAGTAAATAGGATCGGACCGGACCCTTATTATAGAATTCAATGACGTATATTGGCCGTGTGTGGCACGTAAAATCTGAAATGTGGTAAGATGGCAGGACCGGCAGTGCCGTATATTTTATCATTTGCGTTTTCGAACGTATCAGAGACTATTTCTGGAAGAACAGCCACATGCAAAGGATGTGGAAAAACAATAAAGTTTACTGGGAGAACAACTTCGAACTTTATTAGACACCTGAGAAAACACCCACAAAGGTTAGTCACGTTAACTCATCGGCTGCCACTGTCTCCCTGTTAAAAACATGAGCGAAAATAAACCCTTTAAATCTACGTTGTTGTTTTTAGTACAGAAAATGCATGGCTTTTTCTTTTTATGAAAAAGAAGAAAGAGAGAGATTAGAGAGAGAGAGCGCGAAGATATTAACGTGTACAGCACTCCCCGCCCATCTGATTATATCACAAACAGCGAGTATTTTATGTTCATTTTGACTTAAAACAGCTGTTTTCTGATAATGACTGTTATCAGTAGCAATAGCGTATATAATAACGAGAGACTGTCGCCATTTTTTGCCTCACTTAGAAACTGCATTAACATGGCTATGCAATTGTTGCGTTATTTGCCTGGATGATCATTGCAATAGATTTTTAACCTAATGAACAGTATGTACATTATTGATTAATCGTGCATTGTTATATTGAATTATGCTCGGTTTAAGCCTTGTTGAAACCGTGGAACCATTAATATAAACAAAACAGTACAAGAAGTTAATGTATAATAATAATAATATATAAATAATAAAATTAATAATAATAATATTCATCAAAATATTAAAACTTGGATTTTACGTACATATTACGTATTGATAACAGTTTTGTCTAAATAAAAAAAAAAGAGTATTTATAGAATTTTTAAATAGACCTTTTTTTCCCCTCAGCAATGCATGAAATGACTCCAGACTCGACTCAGACTTCAGTGATAAAGACTCCAGACTTGACTCGGACTCAGGATAAAAGACAGACTTGAAGACTTCAGTGATAAGACTTGACTTGGACTTCGTGACAAAAGACTCCAGACTTGACTCGGACTTCAGTGATAAAACTCCAGACTTGAGACTTCAGTGATAAAGACTCCAGACTTGACTCGGACTTCAGTGATAAAGACTCCAGACTTGACTCGGACTTCAGTGATAAAAACTCCAGACTTGACTCGGACTTCAGTGATAAAGACTCAGACTTCGGACTTCAGTGATAAAGACTCCAGACTTGACTCGGACTCGTGACAAAAGACTCCAGACTTGACTCGGACTTCAGTGATAAAGACTCCAGACTTGACTCGGACTTCAGTGATAAAGACTCCAGACTTGACTCAGACTTCAGTGATAAAGACTCCAGAGACTCTCGGACTCGGACAAAAGACTCCAGACTGACAAAAGACTCCAGACTTGACTCTTGACTCGGACTTCAGTGATAAAGACTCCAGACTTGACTCGGACTTCAGTGATAAAGACTCCAGACTTCCACTTCGGACTTCAGTGATAAAGACTCCAGACTTGACTCGACTTCAGTGATAAAGACTCCAGACTTGACTCGGACTTCAGTGATAAAGACTCCAGACTTCTCGGACTTCAGTGATAAAGACTCCAGACTTGACTCGGACTTCAGTGATAAAGACTCCAGACTTGACTTTCGCGGACAAAAGACTCCAGACTTGACTGACTTCAGTGATAAAGACTCCAGACACTCCGACAGACAAAAGACTCCAGACTTGACTGACTTCAGTGATAAAACTCCAGACTTGACTTGACTTCAGTGATAAAGACTCCAGACTTGACTATCGGACTTCAGTGATAAAGACTCCAGACTTTTCGGACTTCAGTGATAAAGACTCCAGACTTGACTCGGAATCGACAAAAGACTCCAGACTTGACTCGGACTTCAGTGATAAAGACTCCAGACTTGACTCCGGACTCGACAAAAGACTCCAGACTTGACAGACTTCAGTGATAAAGACTCCAGACTTGACTCGGACTTCAGTGATAAAGACTCCAGACTCTCGGCTTCGGACTTCAGTGATAAAGACTCCAGACTTGACTTCGGACTTCAGTGATAAAGACTCCAGACTTGACTCGGACTTCATCCAGACTTGACTCGGACTTCAGTGATAAAGACTCCAGACTTGACTCGGACTTCAGTGATAAAGACTCCAGACTTGACTCGGACTCGTGACAAAAGACTCCAGACTTGACTCGGACTTCAGTGATAAAGACTCCAGACTTGACTCGGACTCGTGACAAAAGACTCCAGACTTGACTCGGACTTCAGTGATAAAACTCCAGACTTGACTCGGACTTCAGTGATAAAGACTCCAGACTTGACTCTGACTTCATTGATAAAGACCTCAGACTAGGGACTTCAGTGATAAAGACTCCAGACTTTCGACTCGAAAGGACTGACTTCAGTGATAAAGACTCCAGACTTGACTCGGACTCTGCGACAAAAAGACTCCAGACTTGACTCGGACTTCAGTGATAAAGACTCAGACTTGACTCGACTTCAGTGATAAAGACTCCAGACTTGAGTCGATTTGACAAAAGACTCCAGACTTGACTCGGACTCCAGCTGAAAGACTCCAGACTTGACTCAGACTTCAGCTGAAAGACTCCAGACTTGACTCAGACTTCAGATGAGAGACTTGTGAACATCTCTGGTTAAAACTCTCTCCTACATGAAAAACAGCAGCAGGAGTCGTTTTTCAATCAATCTTTTGTCGTTCTTTCAAAGAACAAGCTTTGCAATTAAAAAATCTGTATGAATATAGTTCCGGCCACTTGCCCTTGTTATGCTTTTCAGCATTTTTCTCTTTGTGCAATCGGTTTTTGAAGCACTGTAATTCAACGCTCACCAGCATTGTTAAATCTCTGCAGATCATCCAGAAAGCAACAGCACATCTGGTCTTTAATCAAGCAAAAACTGCCCACGTCAAACACCTGTTGGTCTCAATCCACTGGTCGCCTGTGGCTGCACGCTCCTAATTAAAAGCACCAGCATATCTCAACTCCCTTCTCATCACCTGTGCCCAACTTTAATAATGTGATCAACTTTCATTTTAATAGGGTTAAAAGTCTCTTTGTGGTGGAAAGGCTTTCAACACCAACCTGATCTGCTTCACTCAAAAAAAGAAATCATGCCATAGTTTATTATTAAGTATTTGCATCCTTTTGATTTTATTTAAATAATCGTTTTTTTTTTTTCAAAAATTATGTAGTGAGATTACTTACAATTAATCTAAAACTGCAAATTGTTTAAACTATTAGATTTAATCAGTATGAATGTAGTTTACATGTAGCTAGATATGGAACAAGCCAAATCCAAATAGTTAAATTTTATGAGACTGATTTACATACAAACTTCGGGAAATATAATTGTTTAGAAGCGGAAATGCCGTTATTCCATACTCCACTTGGTAGACAGCAGCAGGAGAAGCTAAAGTTCCCATTAACATTTTGCACTAGAACAACATGGATCGTTGCCTGATTATAAGGTAAGTTACAGCTACAGTCATCCTTTATAATCTGTTGGTTTCTGCGTACATAAATGTATTATTAGCGTTGAGAATATCATATTACACTAATAATAATGCACTGATTGTCACATTTTTCGTTAAGTCCATTAGCTAGCTAACTTGCACATGCAGCTAACACATGAGCCAACTTTAGCTACTCATTATCAGCCAGTATTAGACATATTAGTAATTAGAATATATAGAGATGTTTTTTATGTATATCCGCATTTTCTGATGCAAAAAATGATGGTGTGTGTGTGGATGTGTTTGTGTGTGTGTGTGTGTGTGTGTGTGTGTGTGTGTGTGTGTGTGTGTGTGTGTGTGCATACTGTGATTTAGGAATGGTTTCATGGTTTCACCCGGCACCTCCCTCTGGACTCAGTCACCCAGGATCCTCTGCACCTCACCACCTGTTCACAATCTGTAATCTTGTAATCACCTGCACCTGACTCACCTTATTATGGACTTTATTTAATGTGTGTGTTTGCTTTCAGTTCTTGTCCGGTATTGTTGTTGTGTTGTTGTTACTTTGTTGGTGTGACCGTGGGTTGTATGTTCTGGAGAGCTGTAAGTTTAACTCATTGAGTGGTTACTGCTGTTATATCTGCCTGTTTGATTCCCCTCTGAAGTGAGGTTTGTACCTGTTTGATATTCCTCTGATGAAGTTCAAGTAAAAGACTTTGATCAGTATTCTCGTGTATGTCTCGTCTGCTGCACGGTAACCGTGCGTGCGTGCGTGCATGCGTGTGCGTGTGCGTGTGCGTGTGCGTGTGCGTGCGTGCGTGCGTGCGTGCGTGCGTGGATTTTGTTGTAGCATATTGTGATTTAGGGAGGAAAAAGAAATATATAATATGTATTAAAATACATTGGGTTTATTAATAAAAAATATCTAAATATGATGCATTTGAAGTGAATTCGGTTAATTATGTAATGATACATAATCTTCTTTCTTATGAATTTAAAACAAATTGAATTTATTGGTACTATTACTTAAATCTTAGTCTTGCTCATTTAATTTACATATGACTTGTAAATAGGAATCACAAAGTTTATTCATTTAATTAAGTTAAAAAATATGTAATCCAAATGGATGGAAATTGTACATGCAATCAAAATACATAAATCTTACTTGTTAGGCCTAAATATTTTTTGAGTGTAACATTAAACTAATCTTAATATTGTAACACTATAAATATCTTCTATAAGCTAATTAGCTTTGGATAAACATGTAAATCTACTTTTTAAACCCTTTTTGTTGTTAAATGAATTTCTCATATTTCTAAACCACAGGCTTGCCAAGATGACTAATCCATAAAGGACACCGACATTGAATTTTGTCATTGAAGTTAGTTTGATTTGACTCTCTAATAATCCAAAGATAAAGATGATGATGCCTTCAAATGCCAAAAAACAAATCATGGCCATTACAATAATCATATGAAAACATGCCAAGATGCCACAATGGTCTGTATGATAATATCAGTTTGACCACATCATCATCTCTGGTATTGTTATAGTGACATTTAGATGGCATCTATACTACACTGTCCATCACGTCCAGTATGAGCTGAAGTGAGTCCAGGATCAATACTGTAGGCGATGAGGATAAGAAGCTCTTAACAGCCCTAATATGATTGAATCCATACTGCAGCACTTTTCCATACAAGACCAATACTGGATTCAGCCGTTCTTGCTCTGCAAACTGATTGTTGTATTGATTATGAATATCTAAATGTCCTATCTGTGTTGATCCCTTGCCACTAAAGAGGGATATTAATGATTCGCTCCAGATATCTCCTGCATCATCACAATTCAGAGAAGTAATGACTGGCGAGACATTTTCACTTTATAAATGCTTATACCTGGAGTAGATTCAGAATTATGATTCATCAAGTTTTATTACTTGGCATGGGTACAGCATAACAAAACATACAGTAAGATCTCATCATCTATCCTGGATGAGTCGAATTTCCTGAAATTTCCTAATTAACTATCCAGTGATCATTTCCTCAAAAGCACTCATTGTTTTAAAACACATCTTTCAAATGTGACAAAAAACCTTTATTCTTGGAAGCTCAAAGTCAGTCAATCAGATTAGCGCTTGCCAGATCAGGAAGCTGCCTGCCAGTGTAATATAAACCAGACCATCCGTGAATATGGGGGAAAAAGTACACAGTACACACAAATGTTGGCTCAAACAACACATATTAGCAAGATTAAATGATTCTCAGTACTGAATAAAAACCCTATATTGATATTTCTCTTGGCTTCATACACTATAAGCTCTTAATGTGTTATGGATTTTTTTTATTTTATTTATGAAGGAAGTGGCAAGTTCACCCAAAGCAAGGCATCTTATGCATGGTTTTATAGAATTACTTCCCGTTTACCTCTCATATGTAAATATATATAATTTATTATATGCATTTATTTATTTATTAATTATCATACAAATATGAATAATTGTGCAAACATTTTTTATAATGATAAAAAATCTAAACTATAGTTTTATTAAACTGTTAGTTTCAGTCCTTGATTCTGATTGGTTAACAGTTAGTGATTAATAGTGTTTTATTCATGATTAATCACAGCTATGAGCGCTTCACCCAATGATTCACTGCACAGCACCCTTAACAACATAAACATATATCACAGCACTATTTTTGTCCAGCGTTAGGAAGACTTATAGTGATTTTACTTCAGCCATGACTTATTCACAACCTCTTGTTCCTTATTGCTTACGTAAAATACACTACACAATACATTATAGTGTGTGTGGGAGAAGAGCTTATCCACAGAAAGTGATAATCACGTGACAGCTGTTGACGTTGTGGCACAGAGAAGCTGTGGATCAGCAGTGCATTGCAAACGTGTTATATGTGAACGCACATACAGCGCGTGACACTGTATATGTACTGCATCCAAACTGGGAATAGAGTATGTGTGAAACCTACAATGAGAGACTGTCATAATATCTTGGTAGGCAACTTACAATGCTTTGAAACACTTAGCCAATTTAGCCCAAAATTAGAAAGGTAAAGCCAATTTTACACTTCCATCATGAAATCAAACACTATTTTGTTGGTGTATAACTGAAATTATTGAGACATGTAAGAAGTGAGTAGGAGCTTGGGTTTGACACATTTAGACATACAATAGCAAACAACACCTCAAGACTCGCACGGCATGGAGGTTCGTGACGACGGCATGGAGGTTCGTGACGACGGCATGGAGGTTCGTGACGACGGCATGGAGGTTCGTGACGACGGCATGGAGGTTCGTGACGACGGCTGCTGCGTGGGGTGACCGGACACCACTGATAACCGTTATTCAGCTCGGGCTCCTCATTTAACCAACATTGCCTTGACTGACTACTTTGTAGGGGCTTTTTTCCAGAAAAATTGATTTGCTTTCACGCAAAAGCAAACAGCATTTTTCCCTAAAGCTGATGTGAGTCATTGGTTTGATATTTAAAATACTTCCTCCTTTTACAGATTAACATGCCATTGCTAGACCGACTTAAGCGTGTAAATACTGTGAAACACTTCAAAACACTTCAATTTAAAGTAAACGCATTCCTCACACAAAGCTTTCGTTGGGCCTGTAAAAGCACGCAAGTCACAGGCAATCCCTTTAGGGCTGTCAATTAACATGTTATTTTGGGGTTCATTATGTGAAACATAACCTGTTAAAATGAATGCAGTTAATCACGCTCCCTGACTGGTAAGTCTATAATAAGGACCATTGCAGTCTTACCATTTGTAAGACTGCATTTGGATCCCCATCCATGTTTTTCAGCTATCTCTTCATAACAAAACAACTGACAAAAGACAACAAGTGTACAGGTGTACGCAGGAAACTAACAAGGGTAACAAGACATAGGTGATGGCAATGGAGCTAATCAGTCCAAAGGATTATGGGAAATGTAGTAAAATAAACAAGGGGGCAGGACAAGAGTGAGACACAGATACTTTTGTAAAGAATAACAGTAAATACAACTGAAATAACATGAGGGCAAATATATAATGACAAAAAATTTAAATTAGTATGCAATGTATAATATTATTAAATTAATATTATTAACTTAACTTTTTCACTATTCACTTTCAATATTTTATTGTTGAATAATCTAATTATGACAAACTATATATTGATAGAAAAGATTCAAAAACAAATATTTGACAAATGCTCATAACAATAAACATAAACAAAAAATGTATAATAAATGTTCATGTTATTTTTTTAAATACCTAAAATTAAAAAAAGTAAAAAGATAAAAAATAAACACATGTATTTCGGATTACGGGTTGTGCATTTTCATGTTCAATATGTGAAGTGACAGTTATCAAATTAATCATTTTAAACTTTAACAATATTAATTTAGTATTAATAATTTCAAAAAAATATATTCAAATTGTATAATAGTATGTATAATGTTAAGTATGGATCCCTCCCTATCACCATCTGTTTGAAACACTAAAATGCTTTAAAAAACAAATTATTATTATAAGCTCACTGCTGAGAATAGTGAATTGAGTGATTTTGAATGTACTTGTAACTGTTTTAGTTTATTTTTAGCCCAAACCTTACAGATTGTAGCGCTAAGTATCATCCTATTAAGTCATTTTCGATGGATTTTCTTTTTTCCCTGGGACCGATATTATTAAAATCCAGTTAAAACCAGAAAAATTGCTTGGCACAATACCACTGTGAAACTTCCTGCCCTTCTTGTAAGGGTAGTTTGTGCTCACGTTGTGGAACTAATGAAAATATTCTCCTTGTTCTGGCCGGTGAGGTGGTACACTGGAGCACATTGTGCAAAGCTTGTTGAGAGGGTGAATATAATCTCAGTCAGGTGTGGCACAGACCACTTTAAATGAAGCTAACCTTTGGTCTTGCTCTTCTGGATTGAACTATATTGGCACTCACAGGGTTTCTCACCTTTCTTTGGCCCAATCAGAGGGAAAGAAATTGCATCCAGGAAACGCAGAACATTATGGACCACACCTGCCTGTTAAAGCCTCATTCACCAAACTGCAGCCGATTTTTAAGTCATTGCAGTTAAATGTAGCTTGAAATTGCCATGTAGTTTTTCAATGGGAACAAGCGTTTGTCTACCGACAGCCGTAAAGAACCGGCCCGACACATCTGGTTGCTCGGCCCCAAAATTAAATATGGGCTTTAACATTGTAAAAGGAGTTTTACTTCGCTTTGAATTAATATCAAATGAAGAATTGAAACATTTCCAATAAAGGCAAGAAAAAAGGTAGAAAGCCATCTGACAGATTTAAGTGTTCTGTTTAAAAGCTAGTGTTTTTTTTCGGAATTATTCAACCTATGTAATGTTTATTTCAAAGTCTTGTAAACCATTTAATATTATTGTTTGTGAAACAAACATAAGGGTCATTCTTTACTAAAAACGTATTTAGATACAAAACTGGTTTTGACTAAAAGATGCCGCTGCATAACTGAATGTGACACATCAGTTCAAATGTATGAAATATAAAATGAAATTTAAGAGCAAACAAAATTCACCAAGCCTGATTTGGCGTTTATAAATTCTGCACTTCCTACAGACGCGTGACTGAAATAACAAAATGTAAAACACAATGAATGCAGAACCCTGTTGCTTCTGAATGTTTCAATTAACAGGAAAACACATTTGTAATGGGAACATAATTAAAATATTCTTGAGAGCAGCAGTGTGACTTTATTTTGTGTTTATTCATTAAAACCAACGACTGTAAAAAATAATCCATTAGCACAAATTTAAGGATTTGTATGCTGTTGTATGACACACTTTATTCCATATGCAGTACAGCAACTATCAGTCATCAACAGATTAGGGGGTTTGCGACTGGTCCCAATATTGTTTTTAACACCTTTATGTTTTA
The DNA here is from genome assembly GCA_019155185.1 of Beaufortia kweichowensis. Taxonomy (NCBI): domain Eukaryota; kingdom Metazoa; phylum Chordata; class Actinopteri; order Cypriniformes; family Gastromyzontidae; genus Beaufortia; species Beaufortia kweichowensis. Next base: position 17,267,476 of record CM032802.1, read on the forward strand.
GTAAAAGTTTCTTTGGAAAACCTGCAGCTGATTCACAAACACTTGAACAGACAAACTTTTACTTGTCTTAAATGGATAGTTCACTCAAAAATTCTGGCGTCATTTATTTACCCTCATGTTTCAGTAGTTTTGTGTCCATATAGTGGAAGTCAATGAGGGTCAATGATGCTTGGTTACCAACATTCTTCAAACTATCTTCTTTTGGGTTGTGCAGAAGAATGAAAGTCATACAGGTTTGAGGATAAATAAATGAAAGAAAAATTTATTTTATTTTAACGATCCCTTTAGTGCTGGTATCCCTGCACCGCAAGAAGCATTACAAGGTTTGGTGAACTTTGCGACCTAAAATCAATAACTGCTTGAACTGGGGAGGAAATGTAAATTATAAAACTTGTAAAACTTTTTTATTTCATGTAACAAAGAAAATGTAATGCCTCATGTCATGAGGAAAATCCAGTTATTTCACTTTAGAAAGCAACTCATGTTACGTGTAGTATCTCTTAGTGTAATCCATCATTTTACACTTTTCCATCTTAAATCCACATAAGAAACACCTCCCCTGTTGCTCTCTGTTCTGCAAGCTAAATCTAATGATGCCATCATCTATTATTAAGGGCTAAGATGTCGGTTTCAACTCATTTTGTACAGCCGTTCACAGTTTATTACTTTATCGTGGGCTTTTCAGATGAACCATTATTTTTCCAGTAAGGCCGCTGGAAATGTGTGCCGGTCCACATAGACAGGATGTCAATATGAAGCCATTAGCACTTCTGTGTAAGAACATGATTGTTATGGTATTTCACATACAGTATAATCACTTTCTATCACTTTTTGATGATTTGTACACAGCCGTCTACTTCTAAAGGTCACTAACTCTGCAGGGTGTTGCAAAAAGCTTTTCAGTATAAAAGGCTCCAGCAATTACAGTATTTTTGAAGATTCATTAATCTTTACAGATTTACATGTGAAAAGATTTACATTATATCCAATCAACTTTCAATGAGTTTCAATGTCAAATCATACAGAACTAGTTTGCTTATACAATTAAAAATGATAAATGATAAATGTTCATGGTTATACCATATAAATCTATTTAAACCACATGTAAGAGTTTTGCTTTGTTTTCTCATCTGTTACGGTATAAAAGGAATAGCCATGGGCAATTCCAGCGTTATGAATGTGATATTTAAAAAAAAATAGACTATGCATGATTTATCTATTTTAAAAAATGAAAACATATATGTATTATGAATGTGACAAAAAAGAACACAAGTTTTCGAGAGGCGGCATACTTTGTAGGATATCTGTAAATTAAATAGCACACACCAAATGCAATAATAACCAACAAATGAACAAAAGATGAGTCTTCAAAGAACATAAAATAGTTATTTTAATTTTCATGTGTTCATTTATGAGGAATATGAACTGTTATGAATGTGATCATTCTGAAAACAGCACTTTATCTGACTATAAAAAATCATCTTTAAAACATAAAAACTGCTTTAAAAACTTTGAGAGAGACCTCACATGAGGATTTAAACCAGCAAATATTGACATCTGAGCTATCAGTATGATGAAAACCTTTGAGAGAAACTTTCCTTTTACTGTCACATGTGACTTTAGCGTTATGTCGATAAAACATTTATGGTGTGCGACAAAAGCAGCAACATCAAAGCAAAGAACAGCAGTTGTTTTATAAGCATTTGAAACAGATACCAAAACCCATCTCAGCACAAGAGACTATCGATGACAGAATGCAAATTACATTTCATATATGTTTTTCTGACAGGGAGGAAACCTGACACAGGCAATAATTCATCAAGCCCAAGGGACTGGCATCACATTGGCCGTGCTTCGAGAAAACTGGGGTAATCCATTAGAATATAAGTTATAGACATACAGCATGCAGATGAAAGACTGTTGAGACCACAGAGGAGACGAAGGGAAATGATATTCCTGAGAAATATCAGATTTTTACACAGCCCGTGAGGAACTAGTGTTATCAAGAATATACATTAACATTGCAGCAATCATCTGTAGGGATATTTGCAATTCACCCTTAGCGGACATTTGTGGAATTGTTAAAAAAGGGTGACGCATGTACGGGTGTTTGTCACATCTATATGCATACAAATAACATACGAAATGCACAAGAGAAATTGTTGCAGCAGAAACTGCAAGAAGAGGTTTAGGAGCATTTGAATCTGGCCATGAGAGTATAGCTAAAGGCTGAGCTTTGATTCGAGATGGTATATTTCAGACATTCAAGGCCTTTGAATGGCGGATCAGATGTGAATTATGGCACTTTTGAAAGAACATTTCACATGAATTCAGTCTGGGCTGCACTGAAGCATGTTGATCCAGTGATGCAGATCCACATTTTTAAAAGATAATTGTAAAGAATTGTATATAAATACTGTCTTATTTATAATTATAGTAATTATTACTCACCACTAATACTAGTACCGCTAATAAAGTATATAAGCCAAAGCAATAAAACATATTGCAGGTGGAAATATCTGTAAATATCTAAATATAGTCCAAATAAAAAATATGTACATATTTATAGAAAACAACATGTAAACTAAAATGAATATTTCTTTAACTAAAGCAACCATTTTTTTTGTGTTTATACAAATGCTAATCGATCCGTCCTAAATATATGGTTACATCTACTATAGTAAAACCTATTGCTAGGGGGCTTAACAATGGTTTCTAGGGCATGTCTAGGAAGCGGTGAAGGTGATTTGTGAGTGTTTGCTACCCTAAGTAAAACAAGCCTACCCTTGTATGTTTTTATGACACTTCTATCCAAAGACATCACTTTAAATTAAAGTCTATGGAACCTGTTGCTAGGGTGCTGTAAATGGTTGCCAGGGCGTGGATATGTGAAAAACACACAAGATTCACATTAACACAGTCGGTTATGTCTGAAGTGAATGTAAACAGTGGATGTGTATCTCAGTGTCACTTCTTAAAGTGACAGTACCCGAATAAACCTGTCTGTCTTTAATGTTAAAGCAAGCTAAGGTATCAATTTAAATAAAATATATATAGTGATGTCAAGACAATAATAAGCTGTTAACTCTCTTAACTATGGTTAAATAACTGTATCTTGGTTTTTTTATTTATTTATTCACAATTTGCAAACAATGTGGCAATAACTTAACACGGTAATAATATTGAATGTGCAATCACAGGTGTGTGTTCATCAGAATTTTACACCTCAAAACACAGCTCATCCAATCAGAGTTAATGAACTATTGCTGCATTGATATCTTGCTGGAATTACTGTAATTTCAAGATGATCTTTTTCCAGTTTCTAACACAGGTTTGACAAACTTGAACTTAACTTAACAGAAGTCATTAGTATCTGTTTTGCTGATGACCTAATGAACAGCTGTGGAACGGCCCACCAGTCAATCCATCAGATCCTCTGCACAGCTGTATGTGTGAGATCAATGCTAAAGACTAATGCCTTCACAGGATAACCAGAATCCTGTGTGCGTGTGTGTCCATTTTTGGTCCCCATGAGGAAAAAGGGCTAATAAATTATACTAAATGATGTTTATTTGAAAATGCAAAACTACAAAAAGGTTTGTGTGAGGGTTGGGTTTACTATATAATAATAGAAAGGTCTGAGACTCAAGAATAAATATAAAAAATAACAATAACAATAGTTTTTGTTTAAACTAAAATGCTATAAAATGTTATTTTTAATTAAAATATGTAAAATAAAATAAAAATATTTATTGCGAAAATGATTGCATTTTCACGTTTATGCTCGATATGTGCAGTGACGTGACATTTATCAGGTTAATAAGTGTAACTAACAGTTTTGGATTCTAGGATTCAATTTCAACACTCCCAATTCAATTCTATGATATCCACAGACTGTGACTGGCTGTCGTTTTGTGAGTCAATGATTATATTATTCGCCTACCAGGTAAACCAATGCCAAACCAGCACGGAAATCAACCCCAGAGACCCAAAATGATCACATCCATTAAAGGTAGCATTGCCACTCAACATTAAACTTTTATTTTCAGCCACTAAGGCAATCTTAAATCTTTCGACATATAAGTCACAGACGCACTATTTGTCTTTAAATTATGCATATTTCCATTAATAGAGCTGATGTTGTGGTCTGGACGGTTCAGCACATACAAACGTCTAGTCTTGACTCTCTTCTCGTCTTCTCTAGGGGGTCTTCTACCGCCCAACGCCACTCTCAAGAGCGAGTGAAGAGCATGTGCCGCCCACAGCATGTATAATGACCCCATCAAAGTCATCAATAACCCTAATGGCCAAACAGACAGTTATGTTACATTTAGCAGAATGAAGAATGAGGCTTTTGTGGTCCCGGACAGCCTTTTACACACTCAGTTTAACTTCCTGTTTATTTCTGCTCTTAAGGTGTGCAGCGCGGCCGGAACTGTGTTTCAAAGTGCTCTACATGTTTTAATGCAGACATTTAGAGATGAAACAAGGCGGTATTTCTGTAGCGTTGTAGATTGGCAGCTCACGGACAGATTTTGCGCAAACTTATAAAAAATCATATGAAAAGTTTCGTAATTTAATTATAAGCAGTCCCCATAGAGACCATGGCCAAGTACCACCCTCGCAGTGTCACTTTATGATCTCTATATATATATATTTAACGTGGAGAGTGACAGGTGCAGCCGGAGGTAACTGTAATGAAAGGCTTTCACAGAATAATGCTAATCCTTTGCATACATTTCATAATTACACGTAAGACCTTGTTAGCCAAACACTTAATTTATCCTCAGCGGTTTCCAAGGAAACTGAACCAAGCAAAACTAATCAAATAATCTGCTTCTACCAAAGATTCTCTCTCTCTCATATGATCCAGCACTTCCCACAACCGTACAGTAAACCAGCTCTTTCTGTGAAATGTAAAGATTTAAAGAAATGTCTGTGACTATGATGCTGTGGAGGTATCAGGCCCCCTGGTGGACCCCCAGGGTGCCTTGACAAACTTCCAAGAGGGCCTTAAGATAACCTAAGATGCTTTAAAATATGACAAAAAGTATCACTTTTATTTTGATGACCCCCTTTGAACATTATGACTACAGTGTAAAGAATGCGGAAACCTCATGTCAATTAGCTCTTATTAGAAAGTGAAAGTTCAGCTTTCATTATTTATTCACACTTGTGTCATTCCAAACGTGTATGACTTTCTGCGATGAACACAAAAGAAGATAGAAGTAGGGTCATTAGACATATAAGATGACAAAGAAAATGTCAGCAGATTTGAAGTAGACCGTCTACAAATACTAATTAACTAATAAACTAATTAAAATAAAATAAAAAAGCAACAATTTTTTTTTTAATGAAAAATATTTCACACTGTTTTGCTTATTTTATTTATCGTTCTAGTTATATTAAGCTTCAAAATATTTTATTATATAGAAATTGTGAGTGGGGCCTTTTAAATGAGGATCTTATATCAAAAACTACACCATACACACTACCAGTCAAGAGATTAGACACAATTGACAAAAATGTTTCTTACGATCTTAAAAATCTTTTAATCTGACAGTGTATATTTCAATGTTTAAAATTACTTTTGTGAACAAAAATATAATTGTTTTAACATATTAATTTATTTAATTAGAGAACTAATATCTTATTTTGAAAAATATATTTTTGAAATGGATTACTAGGACCAAATAATGAATAAAAGGCAGCCAATAAGAGTTCAGTATAGATAGAAATGTCTTCAGTGCTGTTTAAAAAGCATCACAGTTTGAGACCTCAAGAAACTGAATGAGAAAATGTCAAGCGTATGATTTTACAAATTCTACACAAAGTTTGACTACTTTTAAAGATGATCAAATATAACAGTGTTAATTTTTTGGATGTTTTTAGTCACAACATAATTCCCACAGTTACAATTGTGTTAATTCGTAGTTTTGATGAGTTTACTGCTATTCTAAAATGTGGGAAATCTAAACAACAGTGAATAAGTGTTTCCACACTTTTGACTGGTAGTGTATTTCTAATTCATTTTGGTTTCACTATGATCTTCTTGCTTCTTTTTAAAATAATCAATGCTGCATATTTCTCACATCTTTAGTCGCACAATTAAAATCAATGAATGTGTGAATGGTCATTAGTTAAAAGGCACACATTTGTTTATCTCCGATTCAATAAATCCGCTACGTTTAGCCACAAAATGAGTCTGTATGTGCAGTTATTTCTGGTCTCTGTAGGAACAATATTAGAAGAGGAAACACTGTAGAGACAAATTGTTGTAGAAAGAGATATGACCAGAAACGCACACACAAACACACTCATCTTTACCAGTATCAAGCTGTGATGTAAGTCCAGCAAGTTCTTTTAGAAGTTGATAAATGAATGTGTCGCCAGCTTAACCTCATTTGAGAGGTGCCTTTAGAGAACAGTTTTGACCTTCTGACTTCTTTGGTAGCCTGGGAGTGTTTGTGTGGGTCCATATGTCCATAATATCTCACTAGCTCTCTGTGTCCATGTATGTGTGAAGGGGTCGTTCAGATGCGGGAGCAGGTGAGCAGCTCGTGGCCTCTGGAGAAGTCGTGTGAGAACGGTCTAAACTCGACCTGTTCATGTTGATGGATGTAACCAGGCTCAGCTTTCATGCCGACATCCACACCTGCTGCCCCGCCGTTACTTATTGGGTCCATGAATCAATTTAATGAGAGATGGAAGGGTTCAGGACTTCAATAAACACCCCACTGAATCCACTCCAATACATGTGCCATAAACTGGGTTCGGGGCGCAGACACCTCAGGGTCAAATTAAATCACTCCCTCTTTTGTCGAAAGAGCATGGCACTAGCAAAATGAAGGACATGGGTTTGATACCCAAGGAATGCACAAATTTGGCAGAAAACAAAGCTTAAATGGAGTTGGGATTTGGGCTGAATGTTACTCACTTTTTGGTTAACAGCTTGGCACAAACACTAACCAGTAGGCATACAAAGATACTATTTGTAAAAGCATGGAGAGTGCACAGGTAATGGTTTCAAAAATTATAACAAAGAGAAAGAAAAATATTTAGTGTGTGTGTTCTGTTAATATATTTAGAGTTTATTTAGAAACTGAGCACTTCCCTGACACGCTTCAGATGACAAGAGACGCGCATCCACAATAAGAGAAAAACTGAGAAAGCAAGACAGGGATGACAGCCAGAGTTTGTTTTTTAGGGTGATTTATGATCCTTATTTTGTGTTATGCTTCTCAAACTGTAGTGTTTGTTATAATTACCACAAAATAGATTTACTATCATGCACTCATTCCCATGTTTATCCAACATTTCCATGCAATCAAGCATAATTGAGCTTCAAAAAAAAACAACAAACGACAATAAAAATAGTTTAATCATCAGAAATCCAAGCTTTCTCAAGCCTTGCAGCAGCTTTCTGTGAGGAATCCATCATCATTTACATCATGATCATATAATTTACATCATACAAACACGTGCTTTAATTCTCCCGGGTTAGTTTATAGAAAAATAATGTCTGATTTGTAAGTAAATCATTTGTTTGAGACAGTTTATTACAGCGAATTGGAAAATTAAGTTCAGCTCACTGATACACAAATGTGATTCAGATTTTTTAGCAACTTTGAATGGAACTTATTATTCAACCAGTAAAAATAATAATAATAACACGAATAATAATAATAAAAATAAAAAAGTTAAATATTTTCATAATTAAAAATAAACAATTTGAGTTATACATGGCCATTTATTGTAATAAAATATATATTTTATTGTTCAATGAAAATTATAAAGGTAGCATTATAACACTAGAAATGTGAATTCTCATGTAATTTTACAAACTTCTTTTTTCTGAATACAATAATACTGCTACAGATACATCGGCTCTGCTGCACACTTTACTAACCATGATGTTTGAGGAACACTGTATCATTATAGTGATCAAAACAATATTTTCCTAAGGCAACAATGTTGACAAACAACTTTACTTGCATTTCTCTAGTTGTCTAATAGACAACTCAATTAAAAAAATCTCAACATATACCTTTTCATCATCCAACGTCTCTCCTCTGTACTCGTTGACATGACTCACCTAGACTTCACAGAAAACTGTACTTTCATATTTCCAATTATCATGTACTTTGTATCAATTTCCGGCAATTCAACTTGCTTTTGAAAGCTTACACATGACATGTGACTTGTGTTTTTAACCACCTGTCCTGGTAATTGCTACCTGCATGATACGGGCACTCTTTTCTCAAGTCGCTCTTATAAGTGTCTTACAAAGCAGCACAGATTGTGTCTACATCAGTACATTTAACTGGTGACAGACAAACACATTATTTACACAGCTCTCTGACAGCCCTTCTGGTCAAATCAATCCTCATTCTATATCTGGGTGGCTTTGAATGAATCTAAACATATGCCTCTCGTGATAGTTTCTATGTTTCATAGTTGATGTGATTAAATCTGAAGTCTGCACTTAATAACAAAAATAAACAGAATCTGTAACTGATTGTATTTTAAGTCATTCAATTTCAACTTTAGTTTTATATTTTACTTGTTAGACTTGTCTCTGTATTTTTATAACCATTCATCACTTCGTAGAAAATACAATAAGTCATTTCTCCAGACGATCCAATTTTGCTTGTTGTCAAAGCCTGACTTAACAACTGACTCAAAACAAACATTGTTTTTTATGTTTTGTCTATAGTTTGTTTTTCTGTGTCTAAGGTGTTATGAAGACACAGGGAAGGACCAGTGAGAAAGATGGAGGAGGTGAAAGAGAAAGAGGGAAGAGAAGAAAGAGATAGAGGGCAAGACCGATAGCGGGGTGCCATAGGTAATCAATACCACAGCGGTGACCTAAGTGTTTCTTCCCTGGTTTATTTCATTTGGAGCTTCAGGTTCAGGCCATCTGATCAAGTAAACAAGAGCATCCCTTTAGAATTTAACCCTTCTGTACCCTGCTGAAAGAACAGGCATGAACGGTCAACAGTTTATGCTTTGTTCTGGATGCTGGTGTAATGGGGTCCCCAGCAGTCTTCTTAAACGGATAGTCATCCATTAATCCAAATTCTGTTATTATTTACTCACATTAGTGCTCATATTGAGCACACATGTAAAAAAGCACTATCCGTACTACATTTTTGTAAAATTTTGGACATTAAATCTTTTTTTTTTTTTTTTACATCTTTATTTATTTTTTTATTTGTATTACTTTACTTTTTTATTATTTTTTATTTTGTCAGACTAAAAATAATTTGAAATGTCATGCTTGTTCTTGTGCAATGTTTTAAGCTTAAGAAAATCTATAAAAATAATAATAAAACAATTCGACCATAAACACCCTTAGCAACATGAACATATACATTTACATTTACATTTAGGCATTTAGCTGACGCTTTTATCCAAAGCGACTTACAAACATTATGAGACAATTATACACAGTCACTCAGGGACTTTTTTCAAGCGGAAGGAAAACTTTTAGTAATTCTACTTCATTAAAGTTGCATTGTATATTTTTAGACTTAAGGTACTCGAAGCTAATGCTTTATCGTGAATATGTTGGGTCACGTCATTCCTAACAACGAGATGTGTGTGAAATGTCTTGACACAAAAACTATATAAAATGAGAAATTAGTATTTTTGTTTTAATGAAAATGAAAGAAGGTCATGCAGCTTTAGAGGTGAGTAAATTATGAATTTGTTGAAGCTCTTTCTTTAATTGCAAAAACTACTAAAGGCGATAATGACAGCTCTGAATATAAAGTTTTATTACAGAGAAACTATATCATTGGGATCACGTTCAGGATGTTTTTTCAGCTGATGAATAGTAAGTGCAAACAAATGCAACTGAATTTCACATTTAAAGGGCTCTCAGCATGTGATCTTAATATAAACATAACATTATCATCTGTTAATATGTATGCTAATATAATTTTATAAGACCTGATTAAAAACCAGAAAGATGATGCTTGTTGACCAGGTCATTTTTGAATGGCTATCCTCTACAGCTACTGGGAGCTAGTCTCGAGCAGTAGCGCTACACTAGCATGTCAGCATCATTTACTCCCAGTGAAAACTCAGACACGCAGCATAAAGAAAAGCCATCATAGCAGTTTCCTCACATGCAGCTCTGTTCAGATGGATGTAACGCTGCTGGCCCGTGGCTTTTGCTATCTTTTCTTTTCTACGACAGCGTGCGCTGTGGAACTAACTGTCTTTTTGGGCTGCGCAGTCACTTTTCACTAACTTCCAACTTGAGATGACTTTGAAATAAGTTGATTTTGGAGTAAAATAACGCACAGCTGAGCCCAGAGCGGCTCGATACCTCACAGCGCTGACGCACTATTCCCTTTATCTACAGCAACTCAAGAGTTCCTATTTTAAAACGCATCTAAATTCAAGGAAACGGATGCAAGGTGAAACGCTGCTCATTTGAATTGTGGATGCGTCACCTTCAATATGGCTTTCTGGGTTTGGTTTAACCGTACTTTGCGGAAAGATCAGCAACCCGGGAAGGCATTGGTGTCGGGCTGATAAAATGTCACGGATGTTTATGCTGATGGTGGCTGTGTGCTCGCTCATTACCGCGCCTGCTAGCGGATGCCCTTGGACGGGAGGTCACCAAAATTAAGCACAGCGTCCGATTAAACACTGGGAAAAATCCATCTTCTGGAGACCCCCATATCTCTTCAGCACTTTTTTTGCATGTGTGCCATCTGAGCATGCATTCAGGCCTGTCCTGCCATGGCTACACGGTGAATATATTTCCCTTCACGGTGGGCAGAATCGAAAATAATGGGGTGGGAGTGTTGAGGGTTACTGCACCTTGACAGTAGAGGAGGGTCTGTGGCTTGGGAAAGGGGAAATTGGTAAAGAGACACTAGAGAGAGAGTGAGAGAGAGAGAGAGGAGAGAGAGAGAGAGAGAGAGAGAGAGAGAGAGAGAGAGAGAGAGAGAGAGAGAGAGAGAGAGAGAGAGAGAGAGAGAGAGAGAGAGAGAAAGAGAAGCTGAGTTTCAAACCCTACTGACCTTCCTTCCTGTCTACTGACTGCATAAGCAGCTTCTTTTTAAGGATGGACCCTTCCTTGGGAGGATGGAAGGAAGTCATACATCTGAGATTGCATGAAGGTGAGTAAATTATGAGAGAATTTCCATTTTCAGGTGGACTTTTTTCTATAAAGAAACATGCATAATTATAATGCTTTACATGACAGCAACCCCGTTAGCAGTCACTCGCCACACAATAACAGTCTTCACATGAAACGTGAGAAAGACTCAAAAAACACTCACAGCGTTTCTAGCGTTAGCATACTGCTTAGCTTTTAAGTATTTATATATAGACTTCTCAGAGCATTTCTCTCAGAAAGTGTTTCTTTAAAATAATAGTATTTACTGTAGTATTTATTGTTAATAGTATTTACTGTAGTAATAGTATTTCACTGCTAAATTGATTCGCTTATTGACACTTAAAATAAATAATTTATAGCTTATAGTAAAACAAAATAAGTTGTTTTAAGTTTGTTTTAAGGGCTTTGTAAATCATTATAGATATTATACACAATTAAATATTGGGCTAAAGAGTTTATACTCTTTTAGAGTTTTGCATTACACAAAACTCTTGAGTTGAGTGATTTTTCACTCAACTTTATGTTCATTATGAGTAACATTTCCACAGTGCATTGTGGGATTGCATTATCCACCATGGAAACATGCAAGTCTATGATGCCTTAGAATGTAGTTTCAGCACCTACAGTGCATTCAAGGTACTGAAGTCATTGAAATCTGGTTCTAATTAACTGTGAACTCCGATAATAATTGAATCTGACTATAATTTACGAATACCTCAAATTTAAGTTGATATTCTAATTATTAAATGTTGATCATGATCGTTTCAGATTTGATGTTCATTTGGATTCTTGATGATTCTTTAGAGTTTTCCTCAATAATTGCTTATTAGGGTGCTGATGTTGCACACTACAGGGTGACATGTGACTACAGTATCCCCCTGAGTCTTTTGCTAACCCACCTTTAGTATCTAATTAAACATGAAACACTCAATATAGATGATACATTAACAACTGGAATTTGGGACTAAATGAGATTTCACCTCACAATTGTTAAGTGATCAGAACTAAACTGAACATTTTTGAGGTTATTTCAGCTGTACTGGTGCTTGAGGACATATTAACTGGAATCTTGAACAGCTCTATAGGAATTTTTGTAATTATGAATGACAAAGTCCTGCGTACAAATCTATTTACTTGTTGATCTCCAACCATAATTACATTTTACCATACAAGGAATGCAAATGACTCTCATTTTGTTAAACATCACATCTGGGATTGATTTATGAATAGATTATCCGTAAAGATCGTCTTTTTATTTACTGAGAAACACATGCTCTGCTAGGATCTGCGTGTGTGTGTGTTCTTGTTTGTCTATTATATTGTGGAGATATAATAAAATGTCCCCACAACTAGGAGACAAAAATATCCAATAGCATTTAAACATTAAGGCCATATTTAACATATTTATATAATCGCACATTAAAGTGTTAACTTTGACAGCCCTTATGTGTATAAAACTAATTACACTTCTCATCATTTCATATAAACTACAAACAGAGAAGAATAAAACAGGCTTTCATCAAATATAAAAAATCCATTATTCTGGCTTCAACAAAACATCCCACAAGACCAAAGAAATTCCTCAAAACACATCTGAGAAACAAACACCTTTGATGATCTCATATCACGGAGGGCTAGAAAAGACCGGCTGCCATATATTCCACAAAAATCACTCTTTCAAGAAACAAAAACGTAAAAAAAAAATCACTCCTTCAATCTCTGTTCACTTCAGAGCTGGTGTGATTGCGAGAGGAAAGAGTTTGGGAAGGATTTGAGCGTTGTTTGTGTGTGCATGTACGGATTACATTTTTCACACTATGAATCTGTTTACTGTGCACGTGTACGCCTCTGTGTGTCCGTCTGACACCTGATTTGTTCGACAAAATCATGTCACGCCAGAACACTGCTACACACATATGCATACAGAAAGACTGACAAACACACAAATATACTGACCATGAACTTATATCAGTGTTTAAGCACCAAACGAAATACTCTCCAGACTCTCCAGAGCCCTGACTAGACGCAATACATCCTCACCCCATCATGAAACAACGACAGCTGTTCACTCGAAAGGATTTGAGGCATGAGAAGTCTTTAGGAAGATGAAGGTTATCACTGCACTATATGTAACTTGAAATAAGAGAAGGCCAAAGCCACCAATATAAACCACAACACTTCTTACCAGAAACACATGATGATTATTGTAATGTAAAACATGTCAAAACAACACAGTAAATGTGGTATGACAAGTTTGACATTTTGTGTTAAATGGAGGGTCAAGATATTGTTGTCCAGACTGTAAAAGGAGGATGTGTACAGCACAGATTTGTTAGTACTGTAAATGACATTTTTTACATGGTTTTTCAAATTCTAGGCAAATGTGATCTACTCTGTAGATGCTAAAATACAACATAGTTTTGGATCATTTGTCCTGTAGGTGCATTTTGAAATATTCAGTTTGAATAAGATTATGATTATTCCAAAATGTATAAAAATATGAATAAAGAACGAGAAAGAAATCCTAAACTCTTAAGCAATATTGAACTGTGATTGATCACTTTTCATGTCACTTGACCAGATAAACTCACTACACATAGACTGGGAAACCACCTAAAACAGCTGAAACCAGCTAATTAGTTCAATCATGTTTTTGACAGTTATTGTGCACAAGCTACCACGGTACATTTATTTCTAAAACAGACATTATGCTGCATGTGTACACAACATTTGTTCTTAAACAAATCACATTAGAAAGAGTTGAATACACATCATATAAAAACATCATTCGTCTATTTATTCATTGGCAGTGAAAAGAGATATATTACTAAGAGATGTGTAACCAAGAAAAGCGAAAGAAAGAGGCAATTCAGATAAAGAAAATTAGAGTCTGGAGGAGTCTGTTTCTTTATCTAGAGATATAATATATAAAAGCGCCCACAATTACTGTAATTACTTTATCTCGTAATCCATGCATTGTATGTGGAATAAGTGCATGAATATAAATATTACACAGAGACTGTTATTTTGTAATAATCCAATAGGGAGGTTGTGTTTAGTTTTGTGCTGTGAGGTACACAGTGTTATTTCTCTCACAACATTATTTGTGCTGGTGAGAGTCTATGATCATATAGGCCTATATTAGAAAACGTATGGCTAATATCAATTATTCAGGCGTTGACATCTAATGCAAAAATCCTAATGGCTCGTTGAATTTTAGAAAAGAAAATACTAATGGTAGAGCATAAGGAAAGACATGGTTAGTGATCACAGTTTGTCATTTGAGACAATACAATCACTTGCTAAGGCGGAATGAGATTAGATTTACATAAAATACTACGTTGATAAATTTGGAACTTTGAAAAACAATATTTTATTTTACATTATAAAATGACTATCCGCTATTATTGTTTAAGCAGCATTTGCCGACTGTGGCTGCACAGGTAAATAGTTTCCATTTTTTTCACAGCTTTGTGAACTAGCCTCATACATTGCAGACTCGATGCATTTGGATCCAGAAGCAGTGTTGAGACACAAAAGGTGGAAACAGATGAAGCCTTCCTTCCACACCTTTCAAAACACACAAACACAATGATTCATTCCCAACAAGCAAAGATTACCAAGGTGCACTGCAGCGACTGGCATGAAGCCGAAGGTGAAATATGGTCCGAGGATAAATGGGGTGCGTTAAATAGACCGTGTTTGCATCAGTCGGCCAAAGTGAACCGTGTGTGCCATCTCCCAGAAGTCTGTTCAGTTCTCTTATCAGGAACAGGCCTCTTATCTCTCAGCTCCATAACAGCAAACACACTCGCACAAGAGTACACACATTCAACAACACACACACAACACTGCTGAATTATCTTCATCAGTTTGTAGCTAGGTGACATTTGGTTGCCTTTCTGTCAATTTCTGATATAAAAGTTCATCTCGTAGTTCATGCCGTAGAGAAAAGACAGTGCAAAGAAGCAATACATCATGGGAATGGCTAAACTTAAATTGGTATTTTAAAATTGGGTAAAACTGTATATCTTACATTTTATGTTTTTAAAGGGATCTAACTTTTTACCTCATTACCCACCACTATTGGTTCACTATTTTGGTAATTTTCTGTGAGAATTTATATGTAAAGTTATTTGACTGATCCATAACATGTCACATTTTGTTTCCAAAACATGTATTTTGTTAATGTTATGATAAAAATAAATAAAAGTAAAACTCACGGAAGCCGTGGTTCTATTTCCGGGTTATGAGGTCGGAGGCGCCATATCATATTCATAATCATAACGTCTGATGATCGCATCACGTGTTTCAATTAAACACTCACTCATTTTTGTAATATAACAGAGTACAGACGCGATTCACGTCCTGTATCGTGTCATTTCTGTCAGCTGTTTAGAATCGATACCCGATCAGCGAATGATTCACTCTTGTGAATCGGTTCTTTTGATTCAATGAATGATCGATTCAAGTCTGAACTGAGTCGTTTGAAGCAGCGCGGGGATACAACACAAATAAGAACTATAAGAAATAGTTTTTACTTACACTTTGTTGAAAAGCGCATCTTTTGCCGTTTTCTGCTGTTTGCCAGAGGTGAAGTTCATCTTTAAGATCAGCATTCAGCACGTGTGCAGGTTGTAAGAGACTCTATGACAGGTAAAGTCACTTTACAAAAATAATGCAAACACTAAACAGCTCCATAAAGTTCGATTACTACTGTCTGAATACAAGGCTTTATAAAAAATTAAAATAAATAATTTAACATTTTACTGCTTATACATACTATTGAAACCGCTCCTCATTACATCGTACATGGATGTGAAAAATATTATGATAATACCATCTGATACTATCTTTCAGTCACAGAAGACTACTGTACAGGTAATTTTCAAGAAAGAAAATAAAAAAGTATTTATTATTGATTAAGTATTTATTAAATTTGACCTTTCTCTGCTGATTACGTGTGATTCCGCTGATTGTCATAAATCTTAAGTTGTATGTAATGTAAGCAAACGTCACATTATATCATATGTTTATCTCTATACTTTATTTTTTACAAAATTGACCCTCTTTGACTTGAGATTTTCTCAAAATATCTTCTTCTGTGTTCCACAGAAAAAAGAGTCTTACAGGTTTTGAATGACATATGTTTTAGTGTTTATGTTTTTGATTGAACTATGCTTGTATCATGCAAGCCAAACCTCAAACCCCTGAATTCAACACTGTTCAAATCCTAAAGTTTAATAAGTGTTTTTTGCAGTTCGTGTCAAAGTCGGCTTTCATGAAGTTAGTGTAGTCAGATCTTACTGAATAGTTAGTTTTCAGTTGAATGCACTGACCTGCGGTCACGTCTGTCTGCTGGCACTGGAGCCGCTGCTCTAATCTGTTATTAGACTGGCTGGCTGTAAAAACTCTATCGCTAAAACACCTCATTTACAAATTACCTGATTTGGGCCTGTTTCACCAATTTCTTCATTCATTTGCAAAAAAAGTTTCATGTCCTCCGGGAGCCTATAAAAAGCCTCTTATAATTAAATAGTATTAGCAGTAAAGACATCACTACAAGGTGGCTTTAATTACGCTTTGATAATTGATAATGCAAGACTGTTTGCAGGTTGGTTGTTGGCGTGCTGTATTTATATGGTCATAAACACCTGTGTGCCTAGCCATTTTTCCAATTCATTTTCTCTAGGTTAAATGAAAGTGAGAAAATCATTGATGAATTTTCAATCAAGACATTGGTTTTCTTTTATTGATTGACGTCCGTTTAGAGTAGATAAGTCATTTATTTGTCTTGATACTCCAAGGTTAACAATGTCAATGCTGTAGGCAAAAAATGATTAGACGTATTTTTTGAAAGCATTTATAATAAACAAAGCCACCAATATGATTTGATATTTCTTAGAAAAGGTCAAATCTGCATGACCTATACATTAACACACTGGGATAAATGGGATTGAAATGGGATTTTAAATGATTGTTAAGGTTTTGTTTTCTACTCGGTACACACACAAGACCTGGTGGTCTATATCAGTTCATAAGCATTGGGTCAAAAAGGAAAATTCTGTGACGCTCCTCATTCTCACATCTTCATCAAAGGGCTATATTGACATCTAGTGGACAATATATGTAAAATAAAATAAAATAATTAATATTGTGTGTTTCATATTTAACCAGGATGTTAGCCAGGAGAGGTCCATAAAGAAATGACATGGGTATTGATTCAGTTTAAACAGAATGACTGTGTTTGGAAAACAACACATTAGCCTCTTATATCACTTCACCCATCTTACCTCACCATTGATAAATGAAAAGTCATTGTCCTCAATTTAAAGGTGGTAATTCAGAGCCATTGATCATTCTTGACAATCAATTAGCACCCGTATACAATTGACAATAATTGTGTGTGATGTCATGTAACCTTGTCTGTCAAAGGCTCAGACACACCAGCATGACTTGTTCGGTCTATTTATAACAGCAGAACAGAGGAGAGAGATTTACAACCACACAAGCTCTTTTATACAAACACAAGTCGTGCTAACACCATCAGGGCAGCAAAGGGTAAGTACGAGTGACCTGTGTTTAAACTTGACAATAATTTCTTTGAATTCCTATTTTTATGTCAGTATATTGTATATAAAGGCGTATATAATTGGGTATTTTACATTTTTTGCACAGGTTTTATCAAACAATACAAACAATAGGTTACCTGCTTACTGGTAAAAATGTAAATGTCGTTTAATGCAGTGTTTTGGGCTTGTATGTTTTATACAATACAACGATAGATTTCTAGCATTACTATGAGCTTTTCAAATAAAAATAAAGATGCGATCATCAATGTTGAATAATTTATTTTAGCATAACAGGTGTTATGCCTTACTTCTGTAGTAAGCATTGCCTGATATGCAAATATTTACTTGTAGCCTGAGAATGTCTTTTTGAGTGTTTTATATTGTGTCTGATCTATAAAGATGAGTCAATAATTTGCCAGACTATAGCGATGCTGGATCATTGCCAAGGCTTGTTTTCAATGCATTCCCTTGTCTCATTTCAGAGTCTATTTTCATTAACTATCAACAGACATGGTAAGCCACTGCTTACTTCAAGATCAAAGTTGTCAGGCAATTCTGTTTTCAAACAAGCAATGTTTTATGTAGACAATAACATGATTCCCTGTGGGCCATGAACGTTCTCTAAATTTATCGCATTATGTTTTCGTTGCTACCCCAAGGGCAAGAGCACAAAGACCAGCACTGGCCTTCACCCACACTGTGAAAAATGTCATAACCAACAGTGCAAGCTTCCCATAGATATCCCCACTTCATGTGTCTTTATTACCTGCCGTCTGCACTGTGGAGCCGCATTCCACCTTTGCAAAGAGGATGAGCATCGTCTGCTCTGCCCTAAGGAAATCGTTCCGTGTCTCAACTTTGGTTATGGCTGTCCAATGACCATGACCCGACAGAAACTCGCTAAACACCTGGAAGTGTGTCCTGCCAGCGTGGTCACTTGTACCCTAGAATGGAACCGCTGGCCTGTTGTTGAGACGGATACAACCTTCTACAATACCCTGAAGGATCCAAACTACATGAATGAGCTTGACCTCGCCATGGCCCTAAGAGATCAGAAGCTTCTATTTAGCTCGATAAAAATGAGAACACTCTTCCCTGAGTTGATTGAGAAGATAGAAGAACTGGAAGTTCCACTAGATGGTGCTGTAGGAGGTGTTGATCCAGAAAAGTTGGACCCATTGACCTTAAACCCAGAAGAGATGTTGGACAATGAAGGAGAGGTTCATGAACTAACTGAAGAAGAGCGACTTGCCCTTGCCAAGAGCAAAGACGTGGCCTGCTTGGAGAACTACAGCATGTGGGAGAGAATGTTTGGGAAAGAGAAAGAAGGATGTAAGCAAACTGTAATGAATTTAAAGGATGAAAGTGGTGCTACTAAAGAGGACAAGATTTGTTTTGAGAACAAAGGTCAAATAATGACTCCTCGTGAGTCCAATGATGAAGACTTTGCCAGAACAGGGTTAGCCCCTTGGCAGGATGGAGTTCTTGAGAGACTCCGTAAAGAGGTCAATGTGGCCGAATATAATATGTACCTGGTGCACAATGGCTGCATGCTAATCAATTTTGGCCAGCTGGCTGCTTGCACACCAAAAGAAAAAGACTTTGTTTATGGTAATCTAGAGCCTATTGAAGTACAAACCGTACACTCTTTCAACGTGCCGACCAGCTACAGAGCCAAGCGTAGCCACCTCAAGGATCCATCACAAATGGTCAAGAAGACAGACCAGAATGTGGACACGTCTGATTTAGGGATCGGCATTGAAGAGCTCCCGAAGGCAAATGAGGTAGAGACCACGTTGTTGTGCAGCTTAGAAAAAGAATTAAAGGGTCATCAGATATGTGAAACGGTTGGAAATGATGGGCTGTATGTTGATATTGCAACACAGACCTACGATTTCCACACAGCTCCGTTCAAAAGCGACACTTCTTTGGCTGATGTTGTCAAGGGCCAGCCTCAAAGACTGCACATGCAGATTCAGACCGAATGTGTGACAAGGAGACACAACAAGTCTTGCTCGGCCTTCACATACCTGTGCTGCCACGCTTTCAGACGTGATGAATACCCCTGGCACTTCAGAAACATGCATGTAGATATCGGGTCCAGCCTCAACGGCTGGTTTATGCAGCGGTGCCCGCTGGCTTACCTGGGCTGCACCTTCAGCCAGACGCATTTCCGACCAGCTAAGTATCGGGCCTCCGTGAGCTACGATCCGGATCTTAGCGTGTTTACACTGGAACCGGAAGTATCAGAGTTGCTTTATAAGGGAGTAAGAACAGTCAGCAGTGAACGGAAGCGAGCGAGGAATTTAGACTCTCTGAGCAGACTTCCTTTTGAGATCTTACAACACATTGTGGGATTTTTGGACAGTGTGTCATTGGGTTATCTGGCTCAGGTGTCCCAGCTAATGAGGGAAGTCTGTAGCACTGTTCTACAGCAGAAGGGCATGGTGTCCCTCAAGTGGGAGAAAAAGATATATTCCCATGGTGGATTTACCTGGAGGGCCCGAAAGAAGGTACCGTTTTTGTTTGTATTCTGTCAGTCCTATTTATAGAGCTTGCAAGGCACTAACCCTCATGTTATTCCAATCTTGTATGACTTTCCTCTGTAAAACACAGAAGATATTTTGAAGAATGTTGGTAACCAAACAACCCCCGTTGGGTTCCATTGTTTGAACAAAGAGTCATACAGGTTTTAAATTACTTTGGGGTAAATAAATGATGACAAAATCTTTATCTCTTTATCACTGCAAAGACTTGACAACACACTCAACAGAAATCAACACATCTGTTGAGCGTCAAGTGTCTTTGATGGTCACAGGACCAAAAGTTAAAAAAACGAACACACAACTTGAAAACTGTATTGCTGTACTTGCAAGCACTGGTATTTCCTTAAGGAGATGTAAATGTTGTTCTCCAGCTGATGCAAGAACCAGTTTAATTGTGCATAAGATGGCCTTCTTAATAGTTAAGAAATCATGCACAAAAATGAAATGGAAATATCTTCCAGCCCTATCGAGTTATTTCAGGAGCATTAGTGGTGTAGCTGTGCATGATAAACATTTCAAAAACGTTCAGGCACTGTTGTCTGATCTGTGAGGTATGTGGGTCAGAGAGCAGGGAGGGTGAACATGGGTCACTTTTACTTCATGTCAGTCAGTCACACATTTCTGGACGTTTGCTTCTGGGTGACAGGTGGTTTCTTTCCTTCTTTCTTCCTATTGTTTGTGAAGTAATTGATCTTGGTGTTCAACCGACAGGGTCGTAACCTGCATGGAGGAGAGCCGATGAGATCAGTGCTCTGGAGTGATGAGAAAAACAGATTGGTTTAAAGGCACATAAATATAGTATTGTAACTTTAATAAGAGACAGAATTATTTATATAGTCAGCCCAAATATAAGCCATAACTAAAATGCATGAACGGTATTGCATTTGATAATTGAATGTTAAACCAAAACCAAATGATGCAAGTGAAGAATTACATCGTTTTTTGTTGTATTTTTAATGTGTTGTATTTTTTGTCTGTGTTAGGGTGATTTCAAATGTAGTTCACCAGTAATGGAATGCAGTAATGGAGTGTCAAAAAATATTGTCATTGTTTCAAACATACATAATTTAAGTGTGGCTTCCGTCTCCATATGGTTTATTTTTTATCATAACGCTTTTACCAAAGTAATACAGACCTCATCTCATTTCAGATATGGGAGTTCAGCAGTCTCTTCTCACCAGTAGATGAATGGGTGTTTGAAGACGTTCCCCCCATGTCAGAGCACCTGAAGGTCTGCCCGTTCTACCAGAAGGAGGTCAGAAGTGAACCTGTTGCTTTACCCAGCATAATAGACCTCCAGAAGGAAAGAGGGACATCTCACGACTCATGAGTTCTTCACCACGGACATGCGACAATAGATTAAGACACTTTTGACACAATTGTTTGTACATTTACAGCATGTATATAAAGGGATGAAAATGTTAAGTATACCATGTCAAATCATTTTAGAAATAAATGTCTACTTCAGTGTTTCTCAACCAGGGAGCTGGAGGGCGATAAGGGAGGCTCAAGATGACTTAAAATTATTTAAATAAGACAAAAGAAGCATAACATGACTAAAAATCAAGATATTTCTGTTAGTGTTTAGTCATTTTTATTAGAAATATACATCTATCTAGTTATGCCAAGGTCTTGATTATTTTACTGGCTAGAAATGTTAAGTTTGGGAAGTTTCAGATATTGTTTTAACTCTAAAAGGTTGAGATCCATAGGTCTGTATCTTCTTAATGTGTTGTGTTTTTACAAGTCTTGGGTGACCTCTAGTGGCAAACAAAATAACATACACTTCAGAAGCTACAACCCCAAAATGTGCCTGTGATGTTTATTTTGTTTTCGTCACATCTCTGCATTTAAAAAAGCTTTTATTGGAAAGATTGTATATGTACATACAGTATGATTTAAATACAAAGAATGTCTTTGTTGCAGTACAATAAACACATTTATGAGTGTGGATTTGCATTCGTCACTTCATCATATGATTCTACTCTATTGCCTCTCTGATATTTCTGGGTTGCGTAGTTTATTGATGACCTCTGACAGCATACGATTGCACAGGGCAGCATACGGGTTTAAGAGCACAGCCTGTTGACGGGCGAACTCGCTGCCCAGAGCTGCTGCCTTCTCAAAGTCCACCCGAGCCTCTTCGTCACGGCCCGTCAACCTGAGGAGGAGCCCATGCTGGACCAGAGCCTGGCACGCTGTTCGCCCTGTGCCGCTGCTCAGAGAGATGGCCTTCCCAAGATCCTCCACTGCACCTGAAATACAACAGATTAGTGAGATTAACTCCTTATACTGAACATAAAGAGGAATTATGGGATGCACAATATTTTAGTATTTTCAGTATGTATACTGGGTCAATGTAACTTAACATCGTGTTTTTTCTTTGTAAAAAATTGTGTCTATAATTAAAAATGTAGACACAAAAAAGAAAAGTGTGTCTATAATTAAACCAACGCATTTGTTTTATGGATTTATGATCACATTAAGATTTGAATATGTGTGCCATATCAACCTTGACCACATGGACAACAGAAATTAATTTTCAAAAATGATTACATTTTTTCCTTATATTTTTTAAATCTTTTAATATTAAACGTAACCTGTAACAAGCTATATATATAACACTTTTCATACATTTTTTTTGAATGAATTTTTTATATGAACAAATTAAACGAATTTGTAACATATTCTTTAGTTATTCTGATGCGAACTATCCGACATTTAGATTTCAAATACAACACTGTTGTTACAGATTTGTTGAAAGTGCATACACTCTAAAAACTAATTCAGGGGACCTTTAGTCATTACTTAAATATATATATTGTTGTGACATAAAAAATCAAGTTCTGAAATGCTGTTAGACTTTTTACTTGTAATTGTTATTTTATTGAGCTTGGATGACACACAAATTATGCCTATTGATTCGATATACTATCATGACTTGTCATAGCTTAACATTTTCAGTTCATCTCAAATGTATTTAATTTTAAGTTCTGTTAATGTAAAATACAATCTTATGACGTCTAAACGGCCCACAGTTTCCTGCATGTGCGGCATGTTGAAGGCCAGACGAGTGACCAGCTGAAAGTCATTGACACTTAATGTGGTGAATGGTAAGTAATTTTTTGCTTAATTACATTGAATTACATTCGCTCAGGATTCTGTTGGTGATACTGTAACCGAATACTGACATTTGTGAAAGGTGTTGTTGTTGTTGGAGAACGCGGTAAATTCGTGTTGTGGTTGTGGAGTAAATGGTGTAAATAAAGTTTATGGAGACCGAACATGGACTGCGGCCGAGGGATGTTTTGTGGCAAACATATGAGCAGCTTAACGCTGGTTTTGTTTGCGTGTGGTTAGCTGCAATAGCAGCTAATTGTTAACAGTTGGTCTAATATTTAAACTTGATGTCTGCATTAGAGAACATGGCTGTAAATCTTCTCTTTTAAAGTTGATTGAAAGAATATTTGTTCATTTCATGTTTAAATTAGTGCCTTGAATGTACAGTAATCAATGGTTCTAAATCATTTGACTATTACTGTCTGATTTTCTGTCTTCACGTTATTTAAAACATTATGTTGGATCAACTTAAATAGTTGCATTCATGTTGACAATTTTTAAGTTCATGTTACTTAGAAATGTGTTTTTATTGTGGCAAAAAAACGTCTTCACCTTACTTAAAACATTATGTTGGATCAACTCAAAATATTGCTTTGAATTAATGTAATTCTCCCCATTGACTTAAGTTAAAAATTCTAGTGGAAAACGTTAACATATTTTTTTTTGTTGAACCAATGTTTTATTTTTTAGAGTGTACAGAACGTAAGTACCTGTAATTAAAATACCTAAAACTTAATCCCTTACTTTACTTCAGTGTAAAAGTAATTTACAGTAATTCATTACTAAAGTAATCCATTACACCCAACACTGATTCAAGCATTGTTATACTGCTGTCTGTTTCTAAAAGATAAAGAAGACATGGGTGACCTTCAGTGTCTCCCTGTAGACGTTTGGTCTGGGCTCGGTTATTATATGCCGAAGCTCTTTGCGGCAGGACTCGTATGGCCTGGTTAAAATGCTGAAGAGCAGAGGCCAGATCTCCAGATTCAGCTGCAGAAACTCCCTGTAGTTCCAGATCTTTTACCTGCTTCACAAGATCTGGGTCAAAAGCACTGTCTGCAGAAACACAGAGAACAGACAGACACACTGAGTTCACACTGACAACACATTCTGTAGGCCTAGTCTTCCTTCTTTTTTCCTTAACCTTTTTGTACTTATTATTAAACAATTTTATAAATATATCTACATGTATATGTTTATAAATATTATCAACATGAAACAAAACATGAACAAAAATAAACAATTGTTTTTTTCTCTTAACTAACATTGACAAAGATGTAAATAAATGTAAATAATATGTTGCTCAGGTCAGCTAATGCAATATCTAATGTTAACAAATACAACTATACTGCATACTGTAACAGTATGAAGCTGCTAGTAAAGCTTTTCTTACCATCATCTGTCAGCTCATCTTCTTGGTTTAATGCAGGAATATCTCCAAATGGGCTGGTAGGGTTAAAGATGGCTTGTAAAACAGCTCTGTCATGTGCTGAAGCCATGTTCTTCTATACTGTGGACGGAAAAAACCTGAAACAATGCTTTTTAGCTTTCATATGGAGGAAAAGAGGAGTTGTCTGAATATCTCTCTTCAGCACTTCACATGAGCCAATCAGAGGAGGGGGTGGATGCAGGACTTTGATATGGTACAGCATCTGTGTTTGGTTAAACCAGCTGTTAAGCTATGGGATGTCCAGGAACTACTTTTAAGCTGTTTTTTGTTTTGCTTTAATGCTAAAAACAACGATATAGTTTTTTATTATAAATTAAAGCTAACAAGAAAGAAAAAATAAGAAAATACAATCACAGACTGTGATGGACTCCAGCACTCCAATGAACCTGCAGACGATACGATATGAATGAAGAATCAAATGCCTAATCCACCCACAGCCCAAATTATAACTTTTATCCAATGAACAGAATAAAGTCTATCTAGATTCCAAAAAGTCTATCTAGATTCCATAAAGTCTATCTAGATTCCATAAAGTCTATCTAGATTCCATAAAGTCTATTTTATTCCGAAAAGTCTATCTAGATTCCATAAAGTCTATTTTATTCCGAAAAGTCTATCTAGATTCCAAAAAGTCTATCTAGATTCCATAAAGTCTATCTAGATTCTATAAAGTCTATTTTATTCCAAAAAGTCTATTTTATTCCATAAAGTCTATCTAGATTCCATAAAGTCTATTTTATTCCAAAAAGTCTATCTAGATTCCATAAAGTCTATCTAGATTCTATAAAGTCTATCTAGATTCTATAAAGTCTATTTTATTCCAAAAAGTCTATTTTATTCCATAAAGTCTATCTAGATTCCAAAAAGTCTATTTTATTCCAAAAAGTCTATCTAGATTCCATAAAGTCTATTTTATTCCAAAAAGTCTTTTTTATTCCAAAAAGTCTATTTTATTCCAAAAAGTCTATCTAGATTCCAAAAAGTCTATCTAGATTCCATAAAGTCTATCTAGATTCCATAAAGTCTATTTTATTCCAAAAAGTCTATTTTATTCCATAAAGTCTATTTTATTCCAAAAAGTCTATTTTATTCCATAAAGTCTATCTAGATTCTATAAAGTCTATCTAGATTCTATAAAGTCTATCTAGATTCCAAAAAGTCTGTTTTTTATTTCATAAAGTCTATTTAGATTCCATAAAGTCTATCTAGATTCCATAAAGTCTATCTAGATTCTATAAAGTCTATTTTATTCCAAAAAGTCTATTTTATTCCATAAAGTCTATCTAGATTCCATAAAGTCTATTTTATTCCAAAAAGTCTATTTTATTCCATAAAGTCTATCTAGATTCCATAAAGTCTATCTAGATTCCATAAAGTCTATTTTATTCCAAAAAGTCTATTTTATTCCATAAAGTCTATTTTATTCCAAAAAGTCTATTTTATTCCATAAAGTCTATCTAGATTCTATAAAGTCTATCTAGATTCTATAAAGTCTATCTAGATTCCAAAAAGTCTATTTTATTCCAAAAAGTCTATCTAGATTCCATAAAGTCTATTTTATTCCAAAAAGTCTCTCTAGATTCCATAAAGTCTATTTTATTCCAAAAAGTCTATTTTATTCCATAAAGTCTATCTAGATTCCAAAAAGTCTGTTTTTTATTTCATAAAGTCTATTTAGATTCCATAAAGTCTATCTAGATTCCATAAAGTCTATCTAGATTCCATAAAGTCTGTTTTTTATTCCATAAAGTCTATTTAGATTCCAAGTCTATCTAGATTCCATAAAGTCTGTTTTATTCCAAAAAGTCTATTTTATTCCATAAAGTCTATCTAGATTCCAAAAAGTCTGTTCCCTTTCAAGGGAACTCAACGCTGCGTCAGCGAATGACGCTATGGGAACGCCTTTGCGTGACCGCGTCTGAAGCACGTGTGCAAGATTGCCGAATGGCGGGACAGAACGCCACGGGCGGGTGACGCCAGGACCAGGAAGCTATAAAGAGCGTGGAACGCACACACATTCAGCTTTGTGCCTTCAGCTGCGCTGTGTGTGTGATTGTTGTTTGTCTAGGCTCGAAAACGCCATTAACTGAGTGTTTGTTGAGAGAGTGAAAGTAAATTAGATCTTTATATCAATATGTCTTTCAAACCGTGTGTTCCCCCATGTGCTCGCTTCATTACGAGTGGGGATACTCACGAGTTTTGTGTTGTCTGTTTGGGGGTGGATCATGCCCGGGCGCTTTGAGAGCCTTCGACGTGTGCATTGTGAAGCTCTCCTCTCCGCGACTTTTCGCCTCCTCGGCTGGCATGTGCAAATAAACATGCCCAGCCTAGCGGTTCTCATGGCGCTCGGTTCTGCCGAGGCAGGGCGGCGGCTACCGGCCATGGGATCGCGAGATGGACTTGGCTGATGTGATGGAGATGGGCCCGGCCTTTCTCCTCCCCTCTCCGCCTCGTCCCTCTCCACCGCTGGTCAACAAGCCCGTGTTGCGGTTCCTGTTGCCAGTGGGGAATCCGCATTTTCTGCTGTCTTCCTCTGAGGGAGGAGATTTGCAGAGTGTGGACACGGGGAAACTGAGCGTCCCCTATGTATGAAGAGCTGGTTGAGGTGGTGGCGGGCAGTCGCCCAGCTAAAAATCGACTGGCCGCTGGAAGCCGAAAGCGCTTCGCCAGCCTAGCAAGCTGGATGAGCTTTCTTAAACCGAAAACGCCACCTCACCGCCGGGGCTTACCTTTCTTTCCCGACTTGCATAACGAGTTATCAGGATCGTGGAATAAACCATATTCGCCCCGTGTTCACAGTCCCCGTACCTCTGTATACTCTAACATTGCGGGGCTTCGAGCACGCGGTAATGACGACGATGCCAGCGGTGGAGCAGACGCTATGGCTATCTGTCCCCGGGTGCGGCATCGTCGCCAAAGCTCCCGGTTCTCCCATCAAAGCCGCAGGATCACTCCTCGGCTTTGG
Source organism: Beaufortia kweichowensis (assembly GCA_019155185.1). Classification (NCBI taxonomy): domain Eukaryota; kingdom Metazoa; phylum Chordata; class Actinopteri; order Cypriniformes; family Gastromyzontidae; genus Beaufortia; species Beaufortia kweichowensis. The sequence continues at coordinate 17,295,266 of CM032802.1, forward strand.
TGGGGAAAGCTTATTCCGCAGCAGGTCAGGCTGGGGCATGCCTACACACTATATCCATGCTCCAGGCCTATCAGGCTGACCTGCTGCGGGAGCTAGGATGAAGGCGGTGTGGACCCAGGACGCGGTTCGCGAAGCCGCGCCGGGCCACTGATGTGTCTCTCCGTGCCATCCGAGAAACAGCCAAGGCTGTGGGCAGGTCTATGTCTGCCCTGGTGGCTACTGAGAGGCATTTATGGTTGAACCTCTCGGGCATCAAAGCAGCCGATAAGTCCCTGCTGCTTGATGCCCGCTGTCCTCTCGGGGCCTGTTCGGCATCGGTTAACTCCGTCGTCGACAGGTTCCGGATGCTAAGAACCAGGCCGCGGCCTTCTCACAATTTATCCTCGCCCGTCATCGGGTGCTGAGGCTGCTGGGCGGAGCAGCCCCAGCCCTCCACCTCTGCTTACCGAGGTAGGCAGAAGGAGAGTGTTTCCTCCGAGCCCCACCACAACGTCAGTGGGGCTCTGAAGAACACTCTAGGCCCGCCCTTCCCAGCGAAAAGCGGACCTGAGGGGCCGTTATTCAGGCTAAGACGGCGAGGGACCAAGAGGCGGGCACCTGACTGCGCTGGGCGGCGTCAGCCTGTCCCGCCAGCCCCTGGGAGCAGACCGGTTAACGCCTCATCAACGGGCGGCCCGGTCCTGTCCTGCCCTTCTCTAGATGCTCAGCGTTGTTCACGCCCTGCTTCGGGACGCACTGGTGTCAGTGGTACCATACGAGGCGCCGTAGCGCTTCTCGAAAGTGTACCCCAGCAATATCAGCTCTGGGTGCCGAACTTAATACAAGACTTAAAACCAGATGCCCCAAGGGGCTGGCTCCCTCCAGCGATTTACCTGGCAGCGTGCAAGCCTCTGCCACACGCACAAAACCTTCAACTTCAGCCCAGTCCCGAGGGGCTGGTTCCCACAGTGTGGCTCACTTGGGCGTGCCAACCTCCGCCAGCCACGCAAAACGCATGACAGACACCAGCCCCGAGGGGCTGGTTCCTCTTGTGCACTACCTGGCAGCGTGGAAACTTCTGCCAAACATTTCACGTTGGGTTCTACGATAGTAGAGTTCGGATATCTGATTCAGTTCGGGCAGCCCGCCCGCATTCCTAGGGGTGGTGCCCACCACGGTGGGCCCCCACCAAGCTCTGGTCATGGAACACGAAGTACAGACTCTCCTGGCAAAGGGGGCCATAGAAGTAGTTCCCCCTCCAGAGAGAGAAGCGGGCTTCTACAGCCGCTACTTCATAGTTCCCAAAAAGGATGGAGGCTTGCGGCCTATTCTAGATCTGCGCACCCTGAATCTTTCAGTAAAGAAGCTGAAGTTCAAGATGCTTACACTCAGACAGATTGTGTCTCAAATCCGTTCTGCGGACTGGTTTGTCACAATAGACATGAAAGACGATACTTCCATGTCTCCATCCCACGAAGCACAGGAAGTTCCTGAGGTTCGCCGGGCGAAGCGCACCAATATCGGGTTCTCCCCTTCGGTCTAGCCCTGTCACCTCGCACCTTTACCAAATGTGTAGATGCTGCCCTGTCGCCGCTGGCGCTTTACGGGCATTCAATATTGAACTACATAGACGATTGGCTTATTCTGGCAGAGTCAGAAGCCTTAGCGGTCCAACATCGAGATGTTGTTCTCGCCACATGGAAGGAGTTGGGGTTACGGCTGAACGCCAAGAAGAGTTCACTTTCTCCAGTTCAGAGAATAACTTTCCTAGGCGTAGAATGGGACTCGAGGGTCATGTCTGCCCGCTTAATGCTGCGCATTCAAACCATTCAGGCAGCCGTCAAAGGGCTCAAATTGCATCAACGAGTCACAGTCCTGCACTGGCAGCACATACTCAGTCTCATGGCAGCGGCAGCCAGCGTCATACCTCTGGGCCTGCTACACACGAGACCTCTCCAATGGTGGCTCAAATCCAAAGGGTTTTCCCCAAGGGGGAACCCTTCCGCATCATTCAGGTCACCCACAGGTGTCTGAGGGTACTAGCGATGTGGGGCAAACCTGGGTTTCTCTCCCAGGGCCCGACATTGGGGTCAATATGTCGTCGCATGAACGCTTATGACAGATGCATCCCTGTCAGGCTGGGGGCGGTAATGGAAGACCGCTGCTCCAGAGGTCTATGGAGGGGCCGCCAGCCCGAGTGGGTACATAAATTGCCTAGAGTTGCTGGCGGTTTGGCTTGCTTTGAGGCAGTTCCTTCCTCACCTCAGCAACAGACACGTGTTGGTCCTGACGGACAACATCGCCAGCGGTTGCGCACATCAACCATCAGGGTGGTCTGCGGTCGCCCTCTTTACAAATTGGCACACCAGATCCTGTTGTGGTCCTTAGTTGCCGCTACTCACCAGAGCAGCGTACACATCCCGGACGGGTTGAATGTGGGAGCCGGGCGCCTGTCGGAGGCAGGGGCCGAGGCCAGGGAATGGAGACTTCACCCCGAGGTGGTGAATTTGATCTGGGATACCTTCTCCCAGCACAAGTGGACCTGTTTGCGCCCTCAGGAGACGCACGCGACTGTCCTTTATGGTTCTGCCCCTAGTTCCTCCAGCCCTCTGGGGCTGATGCTCTCGTACATCCGCGGGCCGAGGCTACGCTTGTCATCGCTTCCGGATCTCTGCTCCCGGGAGTCCTGGAACGGCGGGTACGCCAGCACAGGATTCGGGCCTGTTATTGGTGGCACCCCGCTGGCCGGCCCGAGTGTGGTTCTCGACCTGATAGCACTCTCGACGGGCACCCGCTGAGGCTGCCGCTCAGGAAAGACCTTCTGTCTCAGGAGCAAGGCACTGTTTTGCACCCTGCCCAGAAATGTGGAAACTGTGGGTCTGGCCCCTGAGGGGCCAGCTTCGTCGGCTCGGGTCTCGACCGAGGTTGTAGAAACCATTTTGCAATCCAGGGCTCTCCACGCAGGAAGCTGCACTTTGAAATGGGAAGTCTTCTCTTCCTGGTGTTCAGATCGACGTCAAGATCCAGTTAACTGCCCGATTAGCGTGGTTCTGCAATTCTTGCAAGATCGCTTTTCGGGGCTTATGCCCTCACGGTCAAGGTCTATCGCGCTGCCATATCTGCCTTTTCATAGCCTTGTCCACGCCAGTCTGTGGGTTGAGACCAGCTGGTTATACGCCCTTCGTGGCACTAGGAGGCTGAGGTCGGTGTTACGATGCCAGAGTTCCTACGTGGGATCTGGCGGTGGTACTTCAAGGGTTGTCGGTGGCGCCCGCTCGGAACCCATTGAGACCGTTCGGTCAAATTTCCCTGACCCTCAAGACTGTGTTCTTGCTGGCAGTATCTTCCTGAAGAGAGTTGGTGATCTCCCAAGCTCTCTCAGTCTCTCCTTCTTGCCTGGCTTTTTCCCCAGGCATGGTTAAGGCTTTTTCTGTACCCTAGAGAGGGTTACGTGCGAAAGTACCCACCAATGTGCCGAGGCAACATTCACGTTCTGAGGCCTTCTGTCCTCCTCCTTTCAGGATTCGGACCAGGAGAAAGCTAATCTTTTCGTGTCCAGTGCGAGCACTGGACGCTTACGTTCACAGAACCGCTCCCTTGAGAAAGTCTGAGCAGTTGTTTGTTTGCTTTGGTCCTCCCAGCACTGGAGTGCCGGGCGACCAGACAATCTCTTAGCAGGTGGATAGTCGAGCTATCTCACTGGCTTACGGAGCCTCTGGACAGCAGTCTCCCACTGTCTGTCAAAGCTCACTCAACTAGGGGTATGGCGGCCTCTAAGGCCTTACGGTCTGGGGCTACGCCGAAGATGTATGTAACGCTTGGCCGCTGGTCTCCTCGCCGCCACGCCTCGCGGCGTTTTTATGACTTGGACCTGGCTTCCACGCCAGGTGCCCATGTTCTGCAGCCCTAAGGGGCTTGTTTCCCTCGAATGACAGCCAGGAAATCTCGCTGTGTATTCTATGTATTGACTTCTGGCGGCAAGTGTCTTGTCTCGCCCACTTTGGGGCCTGGCTCCGAGGGCCAGGACCCTGTGCCAGGGTTCCCATGCACCTCCACCTGAGGGGTCGACTTGTACTATGGACACCGCCAGCTGAGTCTCAGCCGTGTGTTTCCAGTTTTGCTGTTCTGGCTCGAGAGCCAGCTACCTGAACTTGGGTTTCTGCTCCTTTGCACTTTCCCGGGGACCGGTGGGGCCCTGGTGACTTCCATCGCGGTGGGTGAGCCCATGCGCTTCGACTTATTTGTTACCGGCCAGTGAATCTCGCCGTGTATTCCCTGTATGTTTTGTATCAGGACTGAGGTCCTGCATATCTGGCCCTTAGGGGCTTCTCTCGAGTAGTAGTTAAACTTGGCCAGGAAATCTCGCCGTCTCACTCCTTTATGGCGTTCTGGCTTATGGGCCAGGGTCTACGCTTTAACCTGTCGAGGTAGTTCCTCTTGTTGTGCCTCTACGGATTCACACTTCCAGGGACTTGCTCGTCGCGGCGGCGCGGGATTGCGTTCCCATAGCGCCATTCGCTGACGCAGCGCTGAGTTCCCCTTGAAAGGGAACGTCCCAGGTTACGGTGATAACCCTTGTTCCCTGAGAGGGAACGAGGCGCTCGTCTTCCGCCATACTCCCCTGCATGCCTGAAGCAGCAGCCGCACTTCACGCTGAATGTGTGTGCGTTCCACGCTCTTTATAGCTTCCTGGTCCTGACGCCACCCGCCCGTGACGCGTTCTGTCCCGCCATTTGGCAATCTTGCACACGATGCTTCAGATGCGTCACGCAAAGCGTGCCCCTATAGCGCCATTCGCTGACGCTGAGCGATCTGCTCGTTCCTCTCAGGGAACAAGGGTTACATACGTAACCTGGGACGTTTTTTATTCCAAAAAGTCTGTTTTTTATTCCAAAAAGTCTGTTTTTTATTCCAAAAAGTCTGTTTTTTATTCCAAAAAGTCTATCTAGATTCCATAAAGTCTATTTTATTCCAAAAAGTCTATCTAGATTCCATAAAGTCTATTTAGATTCCATAAAGTCTATTTAGATTCCATAAAGTCTATCTAGATTCCATAAAGTCTATCTAGATTCCAAAAAGTCTGTTTTTATTCCAAAAAGTCTGTTTTTATTCCAAAAAGTCTGTTTTTATTCCAAAAAGTCTATCTAGATTCCATAAAGTCTATTTAGATTCCATAAAGTCTATCTAGATTCCATAAAGTCTATCTAGATTCCAAAAAGTCTGTTTTTATTCCAAAAAGTCTATCTAGATTCCATAAAGTCTATCTAGATTCCATAAAGTCTATTTTATTCCATAAAGTCTATCTAGATTCCATAAAGTCTATCTAGATTCCAAAAAGTCTGTTTTTATTCCAAAAAGTCTATCTAGATTCCATAAAGTCTATCTAGATTCCATAAAGTCTCTCCAGATTCCAAAAAGTCTGTTTTTTATTCCATAAAGTCTATCTAGATTCCATAAAGTCTATCTAGATTCCATAAAGTCTATCTAGATTCCATAAAGTCTGTTTTTTATTCCATAAAGTCTATTTAGATTCCATAAAGTCTATCTAGATTCCATAAAGTCTGTTTTATTCCATAAAGTCTATCTAGATTCCAAAAAGTCAAGTTTTTTATTCCAAAAAGTCTGTTTTATTCCATAAAGTCTATCTAGATTCCATAAAGTCTGTTTTTTATTCCATAAAGTCTACCTAGATTCCATAAAGTCTATTTAGATTCCATAAAGTCTATCTAGATTCCATAAAGTCTATCTAGATTCCATAAAGTCTATCTAGATTCCAAAAAGTCTGTTTTTATTCCATAAAGTCTATTTAGATTCCATAATTCATTAATGGAGTTTGGGCTCCTTTCCACCGTCGCCGTGTTGGAGTGTCACTAGGAGACTGCTGATATTAGTTTTTAAGTTAGCTTTTATATTTCGCTGCTCGTGTCATTCTGTTTATTCTGCTGTAAAGCTGCTTTGAAACAGTGCTACATTGAACTTGAACTTGAACATTTTCAGGGATTTTATTAAACATTTTGTTTCAAATCAGAATTAGGAGTATTGTTTGCATTAATGCTTACATCAATGTACAAAAAAGTCAGTAAATATGGTATATGAAAACCTTAGTTTGACCATCATGTAACATTTTAGCAATTTAACAACTGTCAGCAAATGACTTTTGTTGTCCATCAGAGTTTAGTCTCAGCTTTGTGCGCTTGTACATATCAAAGAATGCAAGAAAGCACTACAATGAAAAGAATGAAGTGCCTCAAACCGAGGTGTCAGTCATGTATAGAAAGACATTGCAATTTAAAAACCCATATTAATAAGAATAAAATATCCCTTACGCAAACTCCTGATACCTAGGGTGCTATAAACTCATTTTACATACAATCAGAGCACAAAACTGTCAACACCCTCATAGCATGGCATGCTCAAGTAAATTACTTTACAGTTTCCACTGGTCAGATGATGTCAGCTAGTTCAGTAATATTATATTTTGCAAGTAAGAAAAGATCATTATTGAAATAATATTATGATATATGACCAACATTAAATGGTCGGGTAATTATGCTGGGTAAGTTTTGGAACTTGTATAGAAACACAAATCAAGTGTAAAGTGCATTAAAACAGTACATGTCAGCTTTAGATCATTTATACAGAACCTTGATCCATGCATAATTGACTCAAGAAACCACCAGTAAAAGGTTACTTTAGAATAAAAAAAAGATCTATTGTGTGGGCATATAAAACAGATTAGTTTATCTCAAATGCATGTATGTGTTATAATATCAAAAGCCCTTATGTCCAAGAAACGGTTAACTGTGAAAAACAGAATGCAAATGTGTAATTATAATTATAAGGTGGTATTATTAGCCTTGAAAGCTGTCTTTACATGTAACTCCACCATGATAATGACGATTACATCTACATGTAGCACCTTTTACAGAACACTGTTACATAATATATTTTCATATCTCAAGTTCTTAAAACATTAGACATTCCTTCAAATAGTAACATTATAAAATATAAAAAATGATGGCCCCTATCATAATCAGTAGAAGCTGTCTAAAATGAAACCACCTAATGCAAACACGTTGCCATGACACCCAGTCAATTTTGGCCTAGATTTTGACCATTCTAGCCACTTCCCTTTAGCTGACTTTCTGAAATAAATCATTTTATTTATAAATATTAGATGTGTGAACTAATTGCTATGAATAAAGTAATTGGACCATTATGTCAAAGACAGCAAATAGTTCTGTTCTTACTTAAAAATAAGGAAAACGTTTCTGGTGAGCCTGGTGTTCAGCTTGTGCACTGTACTTTCCTAAAGGGGATTAATTTATACAGACATTCAAATTTAGCTTTGAAATATTATTGTTCAAACAGTATTTACTTTTTCACTTTGTCATTCTTACAGGGTTTTTTTTTCAAAGAATGAAATACAACACCTGGGTCATTCTTTATTTGTGGTGGCAAGTGGTGTCCCTCTGCTTTACAACAGATCAAATACATTTAAATACCAATAAATCATAAAATGTTTGCATGTTTATATTCTGTAGGGTAAACACAATTTGTGCACTGTTAAAAGTCACATTTTTGTTTTAAAATATTTAATTAAGTTTGAGAGACTGCATTTGTAACTAAATATGCATGTTCCCGCCACACCTCAGAGAGGTATCATGGAATGTAGTTACAACAATATAACATTTTTATCACAAATAAAGTGGTTATATTGTGAATATAGATTTTATTTAATTTGTGCAATTTTATTAAATTGTTTTATATGTTTTATGATTGTTTTATTTAATTGTTTAATTGTTTAATTTTAATATGTAAAATACATATTTTGTATTTATATTTAAGAAAAAAGTGATAACACTGTGGTGCGACAATTTCATGTGTCACATTTTATTAGTGTCTGTTGTGTTATGTTAATAACTGGCAGATCTGACATATTTTAATTAAAACACATTACTTGTGTTTCTTAATTTTTCCAAAAGTTTGGATTTAGGCTAATTTGTCTGTGGTGTTTCCTGTCTTTCCTGGTAACACCATAGACATAAGTAGCTGTAATGACCAGTGTTTGATTAAAAATGTTCTTATGTGTCTATTTTAAAGGATATAGCATATGGAAATAATTTTGAATGAATAGCAAAGCATTTTACTAAAAGAAAGCATTTTACTAATTCTGCCACCACAATGGAAGAATGATCCACCTACAATTGATAAACCATGGTTTCCTAATGGAAAGAATGTGACGTTGTGTCAACGATGAAACAAGGGGTTAGCTCTTGGGAAACCTAACATATTTGATTAGAATTTCAAAAGTCAATGAATATTGGCGAATGGAATTTGAATGCCATTCTCCATCCTGTGCATGCTGGTATAAAAGGAAGATGGCGCTCAGGGTTTGTTCTGAGGAGCCTGGGAAGCAACCTCTCGGCCAATCAGCTGATGGAGCAGTGTTTTGGCATTAGGGACACAATGTCTTGTTACATTTAGGACAGAAACAAAAGAATATGACTGACAAAACCAAAATAAACTGTGACAAAACAGGCGTGAACAAATAAAACAAAACACAAAACAACACAAAACAACATAAAGGGCAACAATAAATGGTATTTAATTGTATAAATGAACTGAGAGATGACTGACGCTCCATTTGTTCTAGCGCCTTGCACATGAAACTGCTTTTTTTATTTGTCTGAGCAAGCTATCTTGGCGTCCGTAGGACTCGCTTCTTCAGCCTCTGATAACAGGTAACTCCATGCATCCCATGCCATGTCAGGCAATTCCTCATTAGCTTAAGTCGAGAAAGGGAGCATGATTCTGAGATGGACCCGCCCACTTCACTGCAGTATTTTAACCAGCGACATGAGCTCCCCTTATCCCTTTGTAGATCGGGCTTCGACAAACCAGCCTGCTGTGTGTTTTGGAAAAGAGAGATCCAGCTGGGAAAGCAGGCATGGAGACTTTCTCCCTTTCAATAACAAAAGCCACGACCGCAATGTTCTCGCTCATGTTCTTGCAATGACAACATGAAAAAAACGTGCATCAAAGGTTTCCAAAGAACAAAAGCTAAATGAATGAAACACACCATCTCACTTCTATACTCGTATATAAAGGGCAGTGATGGGCCTTCAAATTTAATTCACCAATACTCAATGGCCTTTTGAAATTCGAATATGATATGATAGGCTTCTCAAGAGTGAGGATTATTGTGTGACTGACAGATAAGGAACCTTGAATTACATATATCAATGATATACTACAATGACAAAAAGAGAATCACCCAAAGTCTGTTTAAACAGCAGACAGGCAAGTAATTGATTTGAAAGACGGACCCAATGATATATAGTCATCAGATGTCTGATCAATACTCTACACCTGGAACTCAAACATGTCCACTTCCTTCTTGGCCAGCTTGGCCACCTCTTCACGGATGGCTTTGACCAGGGCTGAAGTGGACAAGCTGCTGAAGGGGCGCCAGGGCTGGTGGGATCTCCAGACTCTGCTGGACTCTGTTGGGATTGTGCAGTCGGTGAAAAGGGCGGATGGTCTGGACAGCTCTGAGCAGACGCAGACTGCTGCTGGTGCCATAGAAGAGGGCTGCCCTGAGGATAGTGGGGATGAGGAAAGGCCTCTGCGTAGCCTGGTAAGGGTATCTGAAAGAGAAGCCAGCTAACAGTCAACAACAGCTATGCTACAGACTACATCTGAGGTGCGTTGTTTTATATGTAATGCTGTTGAGTCTCGATTAGTACAGAAGTAGATCAAACAATGCACTTAAAAAAGAAAGAAAAAGAAAGCAAAGACAAATGCACATGAAGATAAGGAAAAAAGGTATGGAAGCTAACTGAAAACAATAATTCAAACAAGCTAAGATGAAGTGATTTGAACACTTTAACCAAGGTTGTAACCAGGGTTGAGTGGAATTTAGAATGTAAAACCTGAAAAAAGTGTTCATTTGAAGAAATGTGCTACTACCCCGGATTGAACAAGCAACAGGATTGAACAGGGAAACACAAACAGGGATTGTACAAAATGCCAAGATGTCCCCTACATTCAGAACAATGAACGATGAATTCTAATTCTGTATCCCTTGTATAACGAACAAAAATAAACAATGTGAAAGAAAAAAAAACACTTTGAAAATGAAAACAATAAACCCAATGGCAAACATTTAACATGATTTTCAAACAAACCGTATCATCATTTACCAGTGCGCTGCCTGAGATCTCGTTTTCGTTAAGGGACTTAACAGCGCTTTACTCTTATTGGCTAGTGCAAGTTTGATGGACAAGTCAGTGACCTGGAAGGGAAACCACAGCTTGTTTGAGTGGGTGTGAACAAACCATCCGCCACACACTTCAAAACAGGTCTTGGGAATTACCTTTCACAACAAAAAAGTTGTTTCTGGTCTTACTTGTTCACTATAACAATATTTTGATAGCTATTTGGCAAACAGAGACTCTTAGAGTCGATATACTCTAAGAGTAGCGATATACTTGCAGGTTAGTACTTTATGAGAAATCACACTATTTACCTTTATTTACCTTTACCTTTTTTGCTATGATCATACTATCATTGTATTTGCTGTAATTAATCTTTTATTCATCACGTATATATACTATTTGCTCAATCTAATATTATATTATATAATCATTATTTTTCTGTAGGCCTATTTATTCTATTATTATTATTATTATTATTATATCAACTTTGTGCATAGTTTTTGTGTAGTACACAGTTTTTGATTAGTATTTGCTGATTTTGTTTCATTTTCTTAATGCTAATAAATTAATTGTAGGCCTACTTATAATAATACTTAATAAAATAATAATTCTGACCTGAAACAACAGAAAGTAGAAGTATGGGTTAGAATTTTCACGATGAGATGACTTTATTTTATTTCTTGTACATTAAATTACATTAGCGTTGACTTCACAAACGCTTTCATGATTTGTCATGAAAAAAAAGTCTGAATAAATAAATAATTCAAGTAATAATTATTGAAATTGGTTGAGAAATGTAAAACTTACTGTGCTTTAAATGCCGAAAAGTGCTGATTTCCTGTTCACATGTCTATGCCATCCACTCTCTAAAGTCGAACCACTTCCAGGTCACTGACCTGTCGATCAAACTCGCACTAGCCAATAAGACTAAAGCGTTTTAAGAAGTTTGTGCCAGAAGTGAGAATGTAAACTTGTGGAGTGTAATGAAACCTTTGAAAGCGAGAGCCAAATCTCTGGCAGGATGATTTGCAAACAGGATATTTAAAAAACAATTTCAAAAGAAAACCATGTTAAATGTTTGCCATTGAGTTTGTTGTTTTCATTTTCAAAGTTTTTTTTTTCTTTCACATTGTTTATTCTTAAACGATTGCATTCATTTTTATTGACACAAATCTAATCCCATACGGTTGCGGTCTATTTTTGCATATTTATGTCACATTAAACAACACCGATGGTTCATGCATTGTGACACTGGCATCTATGAATGTCATCAAGATTGCAGAATTGGACTGCGATTACATCACGTAAAACAGATTCTTACAGAATCAGCCCACTGAGGAGGCACGTCCTCGGGTTCAGGTGGGTACGACATCCATGACGGGCAGTGATAGGAGGAGGGTGGTGTGGAGATAAAATAGCCTGTGTATCCAGAACGAGCAGCTGGGATGGCATACACCGCTGTCATGGGATTTCCTGTGGGACAAATAAAGCTTGACAGTTTAGATTATACCTAATATAAATTATGCGTATGCAATTTAATGACACTTCCTTAAAGAAATCAGCCAATCATTTTTTATTACATTATCATTATTCTGATAAACAGACAACTTTGTTGTGGGCACAGCATGCCGAACACTGGCCTAAGAAGGTTGAATGTCATCTAAGTCATTCATTTTAGTACTGTTCTCAAAGTCATTGCTAAAACCATTTGTAAGAGCACAACTTTCCATGCAATAACAACAGTTAAAAGTGAAAACTATTACAGAAATATGTATTGTTGCAAGAATAATACGTAAATAATACAATTCTCCACAACTATGTCTATTGCAATGCAATCAATGATGTCCAGTTTAACAATGTTAACCCCCAAAGACACAAAGATAGTAGCAAATAACATGTAAATAGTTTGTACTGTCTGTAAACTGAAAAAAAAAAACATAAATAAAGCATGTTCTAAAAATATCTACGCTTGTCTCTGTTAAAATTGATGTAAGGAATAATTCACACATGAATAATTCAGCCATGAAATTCACAACTTTACATTAACATGTAATCAGATATGATAACAAAGCGGATTTGGCATGCCATCCATCCGAGGGCTATGAGTCCGGAATCTTAGCCCAAACACAGGATATTTTGCAAACAGCAGAATAATCACCAGACAGCATCGGACCGTTTTTTCCTGCATCTGGTGTATTTTTTTACAACAGAAGCACCAAGCACTTTTGAAAACAGCAACAGCTGTCGTGTTTTTTTGTACAGCTCCTGTCACAGATCCTAGTATCCCGCCTTCAGCATTGGATTCTCTCACTCCAGTCACCCGCTCTGATTCACTGCACTTTTGAACTGCATTTCCCATGATTCATTGCACTTCACCCGCCGCCATCTTCTCATCACCCGCACCTGTCGCCAATTACCTGGACTATTACAAATACCACTTGCTTGTGTTCGCTCCTTGTCTGGTATTGTTGTTATCACGTTGATGGTACTCTGTGCCTTATTTGCCTACGGATGATTGTATCCTGTTTCTGATGCCTTGTCAGTGGATGTTTGTTTCTCCATGTGGATTTGTCTAAGTTTACCTGTGCCATTGGAATACCAGCGACTTTGTACCTGTGTGTTTTCATTTGGATTTTGTTACCTTTACCATTGTGATTGGACTGCCTTACATCCCAGTAAAGTTTTTGTTGATGGTCTGTGTCTGTTGTTCCCGGTGAGACCTAACACTCCCGGCATTTTTGTTTTTCTAGATTTCAAGCTCCTGCACTTTTAGAACAGTGCCTACCGTTTTTAGCCGCGTTTAACTGCTGCACTGGACTCGGCACCTTACTGATGATAAATCCAGCCTTGGAGAATATCCTTTCTGATTATGTGGAGGTAGATGGGAAGCTGTAGATCACTTTAGATTTTCTTATCCCAAACATCTTATCCCAAACATTGTTAAATAGATCATACAATCCTACTCGATAGACTGAAAAACCATGTTGGCATTAATGGTCAAGCCTTAGCCTGGTTTAAATCTTATTTAACTGATCGTTACCAATTTGTGTATGCCAACGATAAAAAATCTTACTACTCTCAGGTAAAATAATGCTACATACCACAGGGATCAGTTCTTGGCCCAATTGTCTTCGGCACTATATATGCTACCCCTCGGAGATATTATTAAGAAACATGACATCAACTTAAACTGCTACGCTGACGATACCCAGCTCTATATTTCCTCAGAACCTAACAAACCCCACCATTTTACTAAGCTAATAGACTGTATTAACGATATTAGAAAATGGATGGCAAACAACTTCCTTCTACTTAACTCCAACAAGACAGAGATTTTGATTATTGAACCTAATAGCTCCAAACACGACACACAATAGCCCACAACTTCTCTATAGAAGGTTGCACCATTGTCCCTTCCTCCGCAGTCAAGAACCTAGGTGTGATTCTAGATAAGAACCTGTCTTTTCGATGGTCACATTTCTAATACATGCCGAACTGCATTTTTTCACCTTAGAAATATTTCAAAGATGCGCCATATGCTGTCTTTCTCGGATATAGAGAAACTAATCCACGCCTTTATGACCTCCAGAATCGACTACTGTAATTCATTACTGGGGATGTCATGCAAAGCAAATAAATAAGCTTCAGCTGGTTCAAAATGCAGCTGCTAGAGTTCTCACTAGATCAAAAAGTATGACCACATTAGTCCACTCCTAGCAACACTGCACTGGCTACCTGTAAAATATCGCATCGATTTTAAAATTCTGTTAATGACATACAAAGCACTAAATGGCTTAGCACCTCTATACTCTCCGTGAACTATTATCAGCATACAACCCATCACGGACATTACGCTCACAAAACAACGGGCTCTTAATAGTTCCAAGAGTATCAAAGAAATCTAAAGGTGGCAGATCTTTCTCCTACTTAGCTCCTAAACTATGGAATAACCTTCCCAGTAAAGTCCGGGACTCAGACACAGTCGAACAGTTTAAAACTACATTAAAGACTTATCTGTTTACACTTGCATTCACATAATCTTTGACCAAACTCTAAGGCCGCAATAGTTAACTCCTCAACTGGAACCGGGCACACACACATAATTCATACTGCATGTGATATCACATAAAACTGCTTACAATCAACATAGGAATGGCTGCTACGCTAATTCTGTTTTGTCCTTCTCTCCTCCTCCCTCTCTCCTCTCTCTCTCTCTCTCTCTCTCTATCCCCTACCCCTTTCTCCGAGGTATCCTGAGGAATGAGTTCCAGCTGGCGCAACACTGCCCCACCTGATGCCCACCCTGGTGCTGCTTCATGACGACTACCCAGGACAACCTCCGCACCTGTTATATTAAAATCAAATTTACCACATTACACTTAACATATAACATTTTTTTATTAACTCTCTTATAGTGAAGTTCTGCATCTTATAATGTCTGTATCTGTATCCTGTAAACTGCATAGTGAGTTATGGATGCGATCAATGGCAATTTGTGTCCCCTATTCCGATTGCACATGCTACTGGATTGCACCTATAACACGCCATGTCAGGGTTTTTTCTCTCCTAAAGAGTTTTTGAATCCCTGACCACTGACTGCTATGTCATTACATGTAAAGCTGCTTTGATACAATGTCCTTTGTGAAAAGCGCTATACAAATAAAATTGAATTGAATTGAATTGAATTAAATATTTGAATCCCAGCAGCCAATATGCTGCTGTGTCAGTCATGGATCATGGAAAGTAAAACTTAAAACGGTCACAGAGGTGGTTGGATTTATTCACGCATGGTAAAATATTTATTAAATGCTGCTTTTTGCATTTTTCTTTACAGCATTATCATAATAGGCTATATATTAACTTATTGGGAGAAATCCAATAGTTCTATGTGAAATCAGACATTGAGCAGAATGGCATGATCTTCATTTCATAACACCTCTGTGAAGATTCAACTGTGAGATTGGTAGTTGAATCAGGCTCCTCCTTTAGAAGCATCGAATCTTCGACTATTCAGGGTCACCGCTAGTTCATGTACTCAATAGTTTGACTAGGAGGGTCCTCGCAGCATCTGGGGCACTCACAGTTGAAGTCTTAAGTGAGGGAGGGATGATGAGGAGTGTGCAGATCATGCAAATGAGTGGATTAAGAAACTAGGGCTAGGTGTGCTGTTCTGATACTGAAATGGTTAGATCTAATGTAGGTTTTGTAGAATCTTGTAGCTGGCTGTTTGGAGTCATCAACGAAAAGTGAACTGAATGGTGATTTGACCAGGGAGCATCTGTACTGCAGGTAATTTAGGAGTGAACGGTATGGCTGGATCAGACCGCAAAGCACAGATAACGGCCCAACGGATCACCGGCATCCAATTAACTACCATCGAGAACCTTACTTACTTCTGCACTTATCTGTACATATAATAACACTATATTCTTGCACTTCTGGTTAGATGCTAACTGCATTTTATTAGCATTGCAAAGTAGTGCATGATGAGACCAGACACAGACTTGAAGATTGAGTTGCTTTGTAGTGTTTGTTGATTGCAGGGTGCAGATGCAGGTGATTAGAAGGCTGGTGACTGTGAACAAGAGGGCGGTGATGTGAGGTCTGGTGCTGAGGAAGCGGCTGGATCCGTGACAGTACCCCCTCACTGGCACCCCTCAATGGGGTCCGTTCCCACTTCACATGCGACCCAAGACAAAACGCTCTGTCATAAGTTCTGTCAGGACCACTATCGTCAAATATTTAAACAATATCATTATTAAACAATAGCATGATTTATGGTTGGCGGAATGAATCTGTTGTGGGCAAAACTTTCAGTCTTGCATGGACAAAGCGGTAGTGCTGCAAACATATCCCACAAAAACAAAATCATTGCCCTAACCAAATAAAACATGCCCATGCATAATAAAACACATAGAATAGCGTAATTTACCAGAAAACTGTAATGCATGCAATAAAATAAACAATCCTAAGATTGTTTACGAAAGCTGGAATAATACAAACAACAAAGTACTATATTACTAAACAAATAGCTCAGGTGAGAGGACTCAGAACTGACAAACCCAACGAAGACAGGGCAACCTTTTTTAAAAGTGTAAAATATTTAGTTGGTGTTGGCGGTGTGGTTCTGTTCTGGGCAACTCACGCCCATCCATGCAGTTATTCCTGGACAGAGCGAGGAAAGCAGCAAGTCAGAACCCCCAAAACAAACCATATGCCAATTACCCCAAAAACAACTGATGCTGATGTGATTAGTTAGAAGATGCAAACTTTAACGCCGTAGATTTGAAATTAGCACTAGAGCTGCATGAGCCGGATGTTAACATACCACATCCCTCACCTCCTTCAAGAAACAACTAAAAACACACCTCTTCCACAAACACCTGACACCATAATATATATATATATATATAAAACCCTCTCTTCTTTCCTCTACAGGTATTTATCTAGCACTGCATTACTTTGTAAACTTAGGAAAGCACTTCTTAGTACTATTGTTGCTTCTTTTGATGTGTCGCTTCATTGTCTCCTAATATTTGTAAGTCGCTTTGGATAAAAGCGTCAGCTAAATGACTAAATGTAAATGTAAATGTAGAATGAAAGCTAAACTAATAGTAATGTGGTCAGGGGAAGCATACACCTTGTGGTAAATAGCTTCGTTTTTTTAAAGCATGACATGTGACCTGCGTAGATCTTTAATTATTAGATAAACACTGTTTACATACGCCTGATCGAACTGCAAGTGTGTTGCATATAACCAAACAATTTCGCTGCAGCCTGCATAGAACAAGTGAACTGAAATTTGCTGGTTAAGAATAATTACAAAGCAATGAAGAGCGTGGAGAACCACGATTGAGAAGCTGATGAACTTAGAACTTAGAAAGCCTGAAATAAAGTCTACAGTTAATAAACGCTCTAAATTTGTTCATGTTTTATTCTACGACGTAAAAAACACCAGTAATAACCCACTAGTGCTTTTTAAAGCTCTACCGTGGCTTAAAAACAGTGATTGCTAATAAGTTGCTAAAAGGGACTACAATTGTTAGGATGGGTGGTGCGAGTTTTTTGTAAATGGGTTTTTTTGAAATGTTATGCAAACACAGTACACAATCAAACATAATGCACTAAAACAGAATCGTTAAAGTTTATTTAGGGCACAATTATCAAGCATATGTATTTTTAAACATTTTTTGGTGGTGGTGACGTTGAAGCCACGACCGTGGTGTAGTCCGTTAATTGTATTTAGGCTTCAAAATGTATAAATGTTGAGTTAACTTCTAAAGATTATCTTGACAAACAAAACGTCTAAGTGTCATAACCGTTTGTTAATCACAGAGCTTATTTTTTGCAATTTTCCAAAAGTCTATAGGAAGATGCATGGGCTTTTGGAAGAGGGAACCAGTGTGGCGCTAACTTCCAGGTTGGCCTACAAAAATACATCATCTCTGCATTAGTCTATGAGTTACATTAATTAGCAGCACCTGATGTGATCAACTGATGCAAGCTGACTTATGTGACCTGCCAGAACTGATGCTACTCTTGATTTCTTAGATTGTGTAATATGCATGAAAGTAAAGACGGGTCATTTTTTTCACTGTTAGTTTTTCATTAACTGTAATGCAATCCCACCCACATGCAGAGGGCGCTATTCATATGGTAATGATCTGCAGGAGTCATGGCGACACCAAAACAATAGCATCTCAAACCCAAACAAATCATCCAGATTCATAGTCAGATTTACTGATTTTACAGCGATTTTTGGACGATGATGCGCTACACACGCGGGCATGCGCTTCTGGTGTGTTTGACTTTTTTACTTTTATTGTGAGAGTAACTGCACCCAGCGAAGCTTATTATAACTGATGAGTAAGGATTATTTTTCTTTTTTGAGAAAATATTCTTTCTTACTTTTGAAAATAGTTTTACTATATGTGTAGCCACCATAGATTATTGGGGTAACATTTGTATAAATGGTTTAGTTTAGATACATATCCTGCAGATTCCTGTTTGGACTATATTTCCAGACTATATTTCCACCTGCAATATGTTTTATTGCTTTGGTTTATATACTTAATAATAGGTATATGTGGTTGTATGGCTAAAGTTGTTTTTTGTTATGCATGGTCATTGTTAGTATCAGTGGTGGGAAGGGGCATCATGCACCCAAGTCTTGTGATAGTTTCGGGGACGCAAGTGTTCCCATAACGCTGGTTTCACACTACAGGTGAAAGCAGTGCTCAATTTTTTCCTGCGCCCATGTTAACAGAGGAGAGCTTTCACACTGACGTAAGCAGAGTGTACTCACATAGCAGGAGCAGCGTGTTAGCAGCAGTGCCGCGATCATTTCAGCACTGAGTCTATTTTCCTGTTCAATTAAAGTGACATGATCAATGGCCACAATTCACATGATTGACAGGAAATATTCAGCTTAAAAGTTTGTAAATGAGATGTACTGTATAACCATGACGTTCATCAGTTTCCTAGCAAGAGGCAGAGGGACGACGCGCCGAGACGACGTCAGAGTAGCAGAGTCCAGTGGCAATGGATGGTCGACGCCTGACCAAGGCGGAGCCGGAGGGACGAGGGAGCCCGATGGAGCCAGTAGGATAACAGGCCACGGTGGAGGCGAGGGAGCTAGGAGCCGAGGCGGAGCTGATGGGTCGGAGGATCGAGGTGGAGTCCAGGACTCGGAGGCTGAAGGCACAGACATGGGAGCCGCACGGCATGGAGGAGCTGGGACCTGGAAGACCCGAGGTGAGCCCAAACGCCCAGATGGCGTAGCATGGAGGCGAGCTGAGGGACTGAGAGAGACCAGGGAAGACAGGGCAGAAGGCCAGGCTGAAGATAGAGGAGGCGGGAGAGGGAGGCTGGGTGGGAACTTGGAGACAGAGTCTGGAACCTCAGGGGCGGAGTCTGGAAACTCAGGGACGGAGTCTGGAAACTCAGGGGCGGCCATCTTGGCCTTGGCAGAATACTCAGGGACGGCCATCTTGGCCGTGACAGGGAACTCAGAAGCGGTCATCTTGACCGCGACGGGGAACTCAGGAGCGGCCATCTTGGCCGTGACGGGGGACACAAGGATGCCCATTCTGGCCAAGGCAAGGGCGGCCATCTTGAGCACAGCAGGACCGTCAGGGGCGGTCGTGTTGACCGTGAGGGAGAAGGTAGGGATGACCATCTTGGTCGTGACAGGACACTCAGGGGCGGCAATCTTGACTGCGATGGGGAACTCACCCTCCATTGCTGGAACTTGGTTGAACCTCTCCTCCAGGCCCTCAGCATCTACCAATACTCCCGCGGGCATAAACGTTGTTGCCGACTCACATACCTTGTCAGACGTCTCTTGAGGCTTTGGCTCCGGGGCGACGGCCGACGCAGCAGTGGGTATGCACTCTGGCTCTGTTGTCGCAGCAGGATCTGGCTCTCCGTCTGTTGTCGGTCAGTCAGGCATTAGCTCCATGCGGCGGGATGATGATGATGGGCTGGGCTCTGGGTTGGAAGTGAGGCTGGCGGTACTCTCTGGCTGGTGGTGGAAGAGACTGCATCCACAACTCGCCAGCACTCACTCCACATAGGCACCAAAACTCCCTCGAGGGCCCTGCCCAGACAGCTTAGCCTTTGTAGCTGAATTTAGACTGGTATAGTAAAAGCTACGCAGGCAGATGTCTGGGTAGTCAGTTAGTGCAACCAAGACTAGGAAGCACATGGTGTGGTCCTCGAGGGTCTTATCCCCCTGCTCCAGGCAGAGGAGAAGATGTCCAGGGGTGGCCATGGTGAGGGTTCAATGGGGTCAGATCTTCTGTTACGGGGGTGAGATGAGAGGGAGACAATGAAGACATTGATAAACATAAATAAATCTTTACTTAAATCTTTACTTAACAAAAACACAGGATAAACAACAAAGTGACAAACAACAATGGCAAATGGTGAATACAATAAGAGAACAAAGAGATAGAGAAGAAGGATGAGGGAGAAGAAGGTCAGAGGGCTCGAGAATGTATGCTTATTATGTCATCAGAAAAGTTAGTTCATGCACAACACCTCTACAAGAGGCAGACACACTCTGTCAGATCTAAAATAGGGATCTAAAAGAGGGAGGCGGAGACCTGACAAGTCTTTACTACAAAACTGCAACTAGATAATAGAAAATTTGATATTTTTCCCTTTACACTTTTTATTTTCTATTTAGTCAGCTAGTTGTGCAAGCACTGTCAGCTTGTGGAGATGCAGCAGTATTGTCAGAGGAGAACTAGCTTCCCTGGTTGGGACGATGGGTTCTGTGTTCAGTCGTGTGTGGTTTTTAATGTCAGTGTTCAATCGTGTGTGGGTTTGAGCGTGTCTGTGTTCAGTGCGTGTGGGTTTGTGTGTCTGTGTTCAGTCATGCGTGGGTTTCGCGTGCGGTCTGTGTTCTGAATGCGTGTGGGTGTGTTTGTGTGTATTCAGTGTGTGTGGGGTTTGCGGTCAGTGTTCAGTGTGTGGGTTTGTGTGTGTGTGTACAGTGCGTGTGGGTTTGGCGTGTCTGTGTTCAGTGCATGGGTTTGCGTGTCTGTGTTCTGTGTCTCTGTGTTCAGTGTGTGTGGGTTTCGCGTGTCTGTGTTCCGGTGCGTGTGGGGTTTGCGTGTCTGTGTTCCGTGTGTGGGTTTGGCGTGTCTGTGTTCCGATGCGTGTGGGTTTAGCGTGTCTGTGTTCAGTGTGTGTGGGTTTGCGTGTCTGTGTTCTGTGCGTGTGGGTTTGCGTGTCTGTGTTCAGTGCGTGTGGGTTTGCGTGTCTGTGTTCAGTGTGTATGGGTTTGAGTGTGTCAGTGTTCAGTGCGTGTGGGTTTGCGTGTGTCAGTGTTCAGTGCGTGTGGGTTTGCGTGTGTCAGTGTTCAGTCGCGTGTGGGTTTGTGTGTGTGTGTGTTCAGTGCGTGTGGGTTGGCGTGTGTCAGTGTTCGCGTGTGGGTTTGCGTGTCTGTGTTCCGTCGCGTGTGGGTTTCATGGATATTGTCCAGTGTTCAGTGTGTGTGGGTTTGAGTGTGTGTGTTCAGTGTGTGTGGAGTTTGAGTGTGTCAGTGTTCAGTCGTGTGGGTTTGTGTGTGTGTGTTCAGCGCGTGTGGGTTTCCGCGTGTCAGTGTTCGAGTGCGTGTGGGTTTGAGGGCGTGTCTGTGTTCCGCTAATGCGTGTGGGCGGTGTCTGTGTTCAGTGTGTGGGTTTGTGTGTCAGTGTTCAGTGTGTGTGGGTTTGTGTGTGTTCAGTGTGTGTGGGTTTATTGTGTCTGTGTTCAGTGCGTGTGGGTTTGCATGTCTGTGTTCAGTCAGCGTGTGGGTTGGAAATGTCAGTGTTCAGTGTGTGTGGGTTTGTGCAATGCTGTGTTCCGCGTGTGGGGTTTGTGTGTGTGTTCAGTGTGTGTGGGGTTTGTGTGTCAGTGTTCAGTGTGTGTGTGGAGTTTGTGTGTCAGTGTTCAGTGTGTGTGGGTTTGTGTGTGTTCAGTGTGTGTGGGTTTGTGTGTCAGTGTTCAGTGTGTGTGGGGTTTGTGTGTGTTCAGTGTGTGTGGGTTGTGTGTCAGTGTTCAGTGTGTGGGGTTTGTGTGTTCAGTGTGTGTGGAGTTTGTGTGTCAGTGTTCAGTGTGTGGGGTTTGTGTGTGTGTGTTCAGTGTGTGTGGGTTTGAGTGTGTGTTCAGTGTGTGTGGGTTTGTGTGTGTGTGTTCAGTGTGTTTGGGTTTGAGTGTGTGTGTTCAGTGTGTGTGGGTTTGTGTGTGTGTGTTCAGTGTGTGTGGGTTTTTGTGTCTCTGTGTTCAGTCACGTGTGGGGTTTCGCGTATGTCTGTGTTCAGAATGCGTGTGGGGTTTGTGTGTGTGTTCAGTGTGTGTGGGTTTGTGTGTCAGTGTTCAGTGCGTGTGGGAACAGTGTTCAGTGCCTGTGGGTTTGTGTGTGTGTGTTCAGTGTGTGTGATTTTGCGTGTCTGTGTTCTGTGTGTAATGTTCAGTGTGTGTGGGTTTCGCGTGTCTGTGTTCCGTGCGTGTGGGTTTACTGCGTGTCTGTGTTCGTGTGTGTGTGGTTTTGTGTGTCTGTGTTCGATGCGTGTGTGGGTTTCAGCGATGTCTGTGTTCAATCAGTGTGGGTTTTCGTGTCTGTGTTCAGTGTGTGTGTTTTGCGTGTCTGTGTTCAGTGTGTGTGTGGGTTTTGCGTGTCTGTGTTCAGTGTGTGTGGAATTAATGCGTGTCTGTGTTCAGTGTGTGGGTTTGTGTGTCAGTGTTCAGTGTGTGTGGGTTTGTGTGTGTGTGGAGTTCAGTGTGTGCTGGGGTTCAGTCGTGTGGGTTTGCGTGTCTGTGTTCAGTGTGTGTGGGTATGCACGTGTCTGTGTGTCAGTGTGTGTGGGTTTTGTGTGTCAGTGTTCAGTGTGTGTGGGGTTTGTGTGTGTGTGGGTTCCAGTGTGTGTGGAGTTCAGAATCGTGTGGGGTTTAAGTGTCAGTGTTCAGTGTGTGTGGAGTTTGTGTGTCTGTGTTCAGTGTCGTGTGGGTTTGCGTGTCTGTGTTCTGTGTGTCCATGTTCAACCAGTGGTGTGGGACTTTTTGTGTGTCAGTGTTCAGTGTGTGTGGGTTTGTGTGTCAGTGTTCAGTGTGTGGGTTTGTGTGTCCAGTGTTCAGTGTGTGTGGGTTTGTGTCTGTGTTCAGTGTGTGTGGGTTTGTGTGTCTGTGTTCAGTGTGTATGGGTTTGTGTGTGTGTTTCAATGCGTGTGGGTTTTGTGTGTGTTCAGTGTGTGGGTTTGTGTGTCAGTGTTCAGTGTGTGTGTGTTTTTGTGTGTGTGGAGGTTCAGATGCGTGTGGGGTTTGTGTGTCAGTGTTCAGTGTGTGTGGAGGTTTGTGTGTCAGTGTTCAGTGTGTGTGGGTTTGTGTGTCAGTGTTCAGTGTGTGTGGGTTTTTGTGTGTGTTCAGTGTGTGTGGGTTTGTGTGTCAGTGTGTTCAGTGTGTGTGGGTTTGTGTGTGTTCAGTGTGTGGAGGTTTTGTGTGTCAGTGTTCAGTGTGTGTGGGTTTGTGTGTCAGTGTTCAGTGTGTGTGGGTTTGTGTGTGTGTGGGTTCAGTGTGTGTGGGTTCATGCGTGTGGGTTTGCGTGTCTGTGTTCAGTGTGTGTGTGGGTTTCGTGTCTGTGTTTAGTGTGTGTGGGTTTAACGTGTCTGTACAATTAAGTGTGTGTGGGAGTTTGCGTGTCAGTGTTCAGTGTGTGTAGGTTTGTGTGTCAGTGTTCAGTCGTGTGGGTTTGTGTTCAGTCGTGTGGGTTTGTGTGTGTGTGTTCAGTGTGTGTGGGTTTTTTGTGTCTGTGTTCTGTGTGTCTGTGTTCAGTGTGTGTGGGTTTGCGTGTCTGTGTTCCGATGCGTGTGGGTTGTGCGATGTCTGTGTTCAGTGTGTGTGGGTTTTAACGTGTCTGTGTTCCGTCGTGTGGGTTGCATGTCTATGTTCAGTACGTGTGGGTTTAGATGTCTGTGTTCAGTGTGTGTGGGTTTGAGTGTGTCAGTGTTCAATGCGTGTGTGGGTTTTAAGTGTGTCAGTGTTCAGTGTGTGTGTGGAGGTTTGCGTGTCTGTGTTCGATGTCGTGTGGGTTTTCGTGTCTGTGTTCGAATGCGTGTGTGGTTTTTCGTGTCTGTGTTCAGTGTGTGTGGGTTTGAGTGTGTCCATTAAGTGTTCAAATGCGTGTGGGTTTAGTGTGTCAGTGTTCAGTGCGTGTGGGTTTGCGTGTCTGTGTTCCGTGCGTGTGGGTTTGTGTGTCAGTGTTCAGTGTGTGTGGGTTTGTGTGTCTGTGTTTAGTGCGTGTGGGTTTGTGTGTGTGTGTTCAGTGTGTGGGTTTTGTGTGTGTTCAGTGTGTGGGTTTGTGTGTCTGTGTTCGATGCGTGTGGGTTTGCGTGTCTGTGTTCAGTCGTGTGGGTTTCTGTGTCAGTGTTCAGTGTGTGTGGGTTTGTGTGTGTTCAGTGTGTGTGGGTTTGCGTGTCTGTGTTCCGTGCGTGTGGGTTTGCGTGTCTGTGTTCAGTGCGTGTGGGTTTGTGTGTCAGTGTTCAGTGTGTGTGGGTTTGTGTGTCAGTGTTCAGTGTGTGTGGGTTTGTGTGTCTGTGTTCAGTGTGTGTGGGTTTGTGTGTGTTCAGTGTGTGTGGGTTTGTGTGTCAGTGTTCAGTGTGTGTGGGTTTGTGTGTGTGTGGGTTCAGTGTGTGTGGGTTCAGTGCGTGTGGGTTTGTGTGTCTGTGTTCAGTGTGTGTGGGTTTGTGTGTCTGTGTTCAGTGTGTGTGTGTTTGCGTGTCTGTGTTCAGTGTGTGTGGGTTTGCGTGTCTGTGTTCAGTGTGTGTGTGGGTGTGTCTGTGTGTTCAGTGTGTGGGTTTGGTGTGTCAGTGTTCAGTGTGTGTGGGTTTGTGTGTTATTGTGGGTTCAGTGTGTGTGGGTTCAGTCGCGTGTGGGTTTGCGTGTCTGTGTTCAGTGTGTGTGGGTGTGCGTGTCTGTGTTCAGTGTGTGTGGGTTTGTGTGTCAGTGTTCAGTGTGTGTGGGTTTGTGTGTGTGTGGGTTCAGTGTGTGTGGGTTCAGTGCGTGTGGGTTTGCGTGTCAGTGTTCAGTGTGTGTGGGTTTGTGTGTCTGTGTTCAGTGCGTGTGGGTTTGCGTGTCTGTGTTCTGTGTGTCTGTGTTCAGTGTGTGTGGGTTTGCGTGTCTGTGTTCCGTGCGTGTGGGTTTGCGTGTCTGTGTTCCGTGTGTGTGGGTTTGCGTGTCTGTGTTCCGTGCGTGTGGGTTTGCGTGTCTGTGTTCCGATGCGTGTGGGTTTTGTGTCAGTGTTCAGTGTGTGTGGGTTTGTGTGTCTATGTTCAGTGTGTGTGGGTTTGTGTGTCTGTGTTCAGTGTGTGTGAGTTTATTAATGTCTGTGTTCAGTGTGTAATGGGTTTGGAATGTGTCAGTGTTCAGTGCGTGTGTGCGGTTCAGGCGTGTGTCTGTGTTCAGTGTGTGTGGTTTGTGTGTGTGTGTTCAGTGCGTGTGGGTTTGTGTGTCAGTGTTGTGTGTGTGGGTTCGTGTGTGTTCATAGTGTGTGGGTTTGTGTGTCAATGTTCAGTGTGTGTGGGTTGTGTGTGTTCAGTGTGTGTGGGTTTGCGTGTGTCAGTGTGTGTTCAGAATTAATGTGTGGGTTTGTGTGTAAGTGTTCAGTGTGTGTGGGTTTATTGTGTGTAATGTGGGTTCAGTGTGTGTGGAGTTCCAGTCGTTAATGGGTTTTAGCGATGTCTGTGTGTTCAGTATTGTATTGGGTTTGCGTGTCTGTGTTTAGATGTGTGTGTGTGGGTTTAGCACGTGTCTAATGTTCAATTGTGTGTGGGTTTGCGTGTCAGTGTTCAGTGTGTGGGGTTTGTGTGTTGTGTGTTCAGTGTGTGTGGGTTTGCGTGTCAGTGTTCAGTGTGTCGTGTGGGAGTTTAAGTTGTGTCAGTGTTCAGTCGTGTGGGTTTGTGTCTGTGTTCAATTAATGTGAGGTTTGTGTGTCAGTGTGCGTTCAGTCGTGTGGGTTTGTGTGTCTGTGTTCCAGAGTGCGTGTGGGTTTGTGTGTGTGTTCAGTGTGTGTGTGGGTTTAGATATCTGTGTTCAGTCATGTGTGGGTTTAAGTGGTGTGTGTGTTCAGTGTCGTGGAGTTTGTGTGTCAGTGTTCAGTGTGTGTGGTTTGTGTGTCAGTGTTCAGTGTGTGTGTGTGTTCAGTCGTGTGGGTTTGTGTGTCAAAGTGTTCAGTGTGTTGTGTGTTCAGTGTGTGTGGGGTTTTGTGTCCAGTGTTCAGTGTGTGTGGAGTTTATTGTGTCAAAGTGTTCAGTGTGTGGGTTTGTGTGTCAGTGTTCAGTGTGTGTGGGTTTGTGTATCTGTGTTCAGTGTGCTGGGTTCAGTGTGTGTGGAGTTCAGTGTGTGTGGGTTTTGTGTGTGAGTGTTCAGTGTGTGTGGAGTTTTGTGTGTCAGTGTTCAGTGTGTGTGGGTTTGTGTGTGTGTGTTCAGTGTGTGGGTTTGTGTGTGTGTGTTCAGTGTGTGTGGTTTTATTGTGTGTTCAGTGCGTGTGGGTTTATGTGTGTCTGTGTTGTGCGATGTGGGTTTTGCGTGTCTGTGTTCAAGTGCATGTGGGTTTTGATGTCTCTGTGTTCATTACGTGTGTATTGTGGGTTTGCGTGTCTGTGTTCTGTGTGTCTGTGTTCAGTGTGTGTGGGTTTGTGTGTGTGTGTTCAGTGCGTGTGGGTTTGTGTGTGTGTGTTCAGTGTGTGTGGGTTTGAGTGTGTCAGTGTTCAGTGTGTGTGGGTTTGTGTGCGTGTGTTCAGTGTGTGTGGGTTTGTGTGTCTGTGTTCAGTGTGTGTGGGTTTGTGTGTCAGTGTTCAGTGTGTGTGGGTTTGTGTGTCAGTGTACAGTGTGTGTGGGTTTGTGTGTCTGTGTTCAGTGTGTGTGGGTTTGAGTGTGTCAGTGTTCAGTGTGTGTGGGTTTGTGTGTGTGTGTTCAGTGTGTGTGTAGGTTTGAGTGTGTCAGTGTTCAGTGTGTGTGTGGGTTTTAAGTGTCAGTGTTCAGTGCGTGTGGAGTTTGTGTCTGTGTTCAGTGCGTGTGGGAGGTGTGTGTGTGTGTTCAGTGTGTGTGGGTTTGTGTGTCTGTGTTCAATTCATTGTGGGTTTAACGTGTCTGTGTGTTCAGTGCGATGTGGGATTTGAGAGTGTGTCAGTGTTCAGTGCGTGTGGGTTTGTGTGTGTGTCTTCAATGCGTGGGTTTATTGTGTGTGTGTTCAGTGTGTGGGAGTTTGTGTGTGTGTGTTCAGTGTGTGTGGGTTTGTGTGTGTGTGTTCAGTGTGTAGGGTTTAATGTGTGTGTGTTCAGTGTGTGTGGGTTTGCCGTGTCAGTGTTCAGTGTGTGGAGTTTAGTGTGTGTGTTCAGTGTGTGTATGGGTTTGTATGTGTGTGTGTTCAGTGTGTGGGTTGTGTGTCAGTGTTCAGTGTGTGTGGGTTTGTGTGTCAGTGTTCAGTGTGTGTGGGTTTGTGTGTCAGTGTTCAGTGTGTGTGTGTGGGTTTTATTGTGTCTGTGTTCAGTGTGTGTGGGTTTGTGTGTCTGTGTTCAGTGTGTGTGGGGTTGTGTGTGTGTGTTCAGTGTGTGTGGTGTTTTGTGTGTCAGTGTTCAGTGTGTGTGGGTTTGTGTGTCAGTGTTCAGTGTGTGTGGAGTTTGTGTGTGTTCAGTGTGTGTGGGTTTGTGTGTCAGTGTTCAGGTGTGTGTGGAGTTTGTGTGTGTTCAGTGTGTGTGGGTTTGTGTGTCAGTGTTCAGTGTGTGTGGGAGTGTGTGTGTGTTCAGTGTGTGTAGGAGTTTGAAGTGTGTGTGTTCAAGTGTGTGTGGGTTTGTGTGTGTGGGTTCAGTGTGTGTGGAGTTTAGGTGTGTGTGTTCAGTGTGTGTGGAGTTTGAGTGTGTGTGTTCAGTAATGTGTGGGTTTGTGTGTGTGTGTGTGTTCAGTGTGTGTGGAGTTTATGTGTGTGTGTGTTCAGTGTGTGTGGGTTTTTAGTGTGTGTGTTCAGTGTGTGGTGGGTTTGAAGTGTGTGTGTTCAGTGTGTGTGGCAGGTTTGAGTGTGTGTGTTCAGTGTGTGTGGGTTTGTGTGTCAGTGTTCAGTGTGTGTGGAGTTCAGTGTGTAATGGAGTTCAGTGTGTGTGGGGTTTGAGTGTGTGTGTTCAATTAATGTGGGGTTTGTGTGTGTGTGTTCAAATGTGTTTGGGTTTGAGTGTGTGTGTTCAGTGTGTGTGGGTTTGTGTGTGTGGGTTCAGTGTGTGTGGGAGTTTGTGTGTCAGTGTTCAGTGTGTGTGGGTTGTGTGTCAGTATTTCAGTGTGTGTGGGATTTTGTATTGTGTTCAATGTGTGTGTGGAGTTTGTGTGTGTCAAGTGTTCAGTGTGTGTGGGTTTGTGTGTGTGTGTTCAGTGTGTGTGTGGAGTTTGAGTATGTGTGTGTTCAGTGTGTGTGGGTTTTGTGTGTGTGGAGTTCAGTGTGTGTGTAGGTTTGAGTGTGTGTGTTCAGTGTGTGTGGGTTTGAAAGTGTGTGTGTTCAGTGTGTGTGGGGTTTTTGTGTGTGTGTGTGTGTTCAGTGTGTGTGGGTTTGTGTGTGTATGTTCAGTGTGTGTGGGTTTAGAGTGTGTGTGTTCAGTGTGTGTGGGTTTGAGTGTGTGTGTTCAGTGTGTGTGGAGTTTAGGTATGTGTGTTCAGTGTGTGTGGTTTGTGTGTGTCAGTGTTCAGTGTGTGGTGGGTTCAAGTGTGTGTAGAGGGTTCAGTGTGTGTGGGTTTGGAGTGTGTGTGTTCAGTGTGTGTGGGTGTGTGTGTGTGTGTTCAGTGTGTTTGGAGTTTGAGTGTGTGTGTTCAGTGTGTGTGTAGGTTTGTGTGTCAGTGTTCAGTGTGTGTGGGATTTGTGTGTGTGTGTTCAGTGTGTGTGGGGTTTGTGTGTGTGTGTTCGAGTGCATTGTGTGGGTTGCGTGTCAGTGTTCCAGTCATTAATGTGGGTTTGTGTGTGTGTTCAGTCGTGTGGGTTTCGTGTCAGTGTTCAGAATGTGTGTGGGTTTTGTGTGTGTGTTCAGTCATGCATACTGGGTTTTAGTGTCTGTGTTCAGTCATTGATTACAGGTTTGTGTGTGTGTGTTCAGTGTGTGTGGGTTTAGCGTGTCAGTGTTCAGTGTGTGTGGGTTTGTGTGTCAGTGTTCAGTGTGTGTGGGTTTTTGTGTGTGTGTGTTCAGTGTGTGTGGGTTTTGTGTGTGTGTGTTCAGTGCGTGTGGGTTTAACGTGTCTGTGTTCAGTCGTGTAGGTTTGTGTGTGTGTTCGAGATGCATTGTGGGTTTGCGATGTCAGTCATTCGAGTGTGTGTGGGTTTTGCGTGTCAGTGTTCAGTGTGTGTGGGGTTTGTGTGTGTGTGTTCAGTCGCGTGTGGGTTTAAGATGTCTAATGTTCAGTGCATGTGGGTTTACGTGTCTGTGTTCAGTGCGTGTGGGTTTCGTGTCTGTGTTCTGTGTCTGTGTTCAGTGTGTGTAGGTTTGTGTGTGTGTGTGTTCAGTGCATGTGTGGAGTTTAGCGTGTCTGTGTTCAGATGCATGTGGGTTTGCGTGTCTGTGTTCCGTGCGTGTGGGTTTGTGTGTCTGTGTTCTGTGTGTCTGTGTGTGTGTGTGTGTGTGTGTGTGTTCAGTGCATGTGGGTTTGTGTGTGTTCAGTGTGTGTGGGTTTGTGTGTCAGTGTTCAGTGTGTGTGGGTTTGTGTGTTAGTGTGGAGTTCATGTGTGTGTGGGTTCAGTGCGTGTGGGTTTGTGTGTCAGTGTTCAGTGTGTGTGGGTTTGTGTGTCAGTGTTCAGTGTGTGTGGGTTTGTGTGTCAGTGTTCAGTGTGTGTGGGTTTGTGTCAGTGTTCAGTGTGTGTGGGTTTGTGTGTCTGTGTTCAGTGTGTGTGGGTTTGCGTGTGTGTGTTCAGTGTGTGTGGGTTTGTGTGTCAGTGTTCAGTGTGTGTGGGTTTGTGTGTCAGTGTTCAGTGTGTGTGTGTTCAGTGCGTGTGGGTTTGTGTGTCAGTGTTCAGTGTGTGTGTGTTCAGTGTGTGTGGGTTTGTGTGTCAGTGTTCAGTGTGTGTGGGTTTTGTGTGTCAGTGTTCAGTGTGTGTGTGGGTTTGTGTGTGTGTGTTCAGTGTGTGTGTGGGTTTGAGTGTGTGTGTTCAGTGTGTGTGGGTTTGAGTGTGTGTGTTCAGTGTGTGAGTTTAGGTGTGTGTGTTCAGTGTGTGTGGGTTTTAGCGTGTCAGTGTTCAGTGTGTGTGGGTTTGTGTCAGTGTTCAGTGTGTGTGGGTTTGTGTGTGTGTTCAGTGTGTGGGTGGGTGTGTGTGTGTTCAGTCGTGTGTGGGTTTGCGATGTCTGTGTTCAGATCGTGTGGGTTTAATGTGTCAGTGTTCAAATTATGTGTGTGGGTTTCGCGTGTCAGTGTTCAGTGTGTGTGGGTTGGGTGTGTGTGTGTGTTCAGATGCGTGTGGAGTTCACGTGTCTGTGTTCAGATGCATGTGGAGTTCGTGTCTGTGTTCAGTCGTGTGGAGTTTGCGATGTCTGTGTTCTGTGTGTCTATATGTTCAGTCAGTGTGGGTTTCTAAGTGTCAGTGTTCAGTGTGTGTGGGTTTTGCGTGTCAGTGTTCCAGTGTGTGTGGGTTTGTGTGTGTGTGTTCGAATGCGTGTGGGTTTTGCAGTGTCTGTGTTCAGTGCATGTGGGTTTTCGTGTCTGTGTTCTAAATGCGTGTGGGTTTTACGTGTCAGTGTTCAGAATGCGTGTGGGTTTGTGTGTGTGTGTTCGATGCGTGTGGGTTTAACGATGTCTGTGTTCTGTGTGTCTGTGTTCAGTGTGTATGGGTTTAGTGTGTCTGTGTTCAGTGCATGTGGGTTTTGCGTGTCTGTGTTCGATCTGTGTGGGTTTCGATGTCTGTGTTCTGTGTCTGTGTTCAGTGTGTGTGGGTTTGTGTGTGTGTGTTCAGTGCGTGTGGGTTTGCGTGTCTGTGTTCTCAGTGCATGTGGGTTTCTTGTGTCTGTGTTCTAGAATGGGTGTGGGTTTAGCGTGTCTGTGTTCTGTGTCTGTGTTCGGTGTGTGTGGGTTTGTGTGTGTGTGTTCAGTGAGTGTGGGTTGTGTGTGTTGTGTTCAGTGTGTGGGTTTGTGTGTCAGTGTTCAGTGTGTGTGGGTTTGTGTGTGTGTGGGTTCAGTGTGTGTAGGTTCAGTGCGTGTGGGTTTGTGTGTCAGTGTTCAGTGTGTGTGGGTTTGTGTGTCAGTGTTCAGTGCATGTGGGTTTAAATGTCTGTGTTCAGTGTGTGTGGGTTTGCGTGTCTGTGTTTGTGTGTGTGGAGTTCAGTGTGTGTAGAGTTCAGTCGTGTGTGGGGTTTGTGTGTCAGTGTTCAGTGTGTGTGGGTTTGTGTGTCAGTGTTCAGTGCATGTGGGTTTAACGTGTCTGTGTTCAGATGCGTGTGAGTTTCGTGTCCTGTCAATTTCTGTGTGTCTGTGTTCAGTGCGAAGTGTGGTTTCGTGTCAGTGTTCAGTGTGTGTGGGTTTTGCGTGTCAGTGTTCAGTGTGTGTGGGTTTGTGTCAGTGTGTGTTCAGTGTGTGTGGGTTTTAAGTGTCTGTGTTCAGTGCATGTGGGTTTCGTGTCTGTGTTCAGTCGCATTGTGGGTTTAGCATGTCAGTGTGTTCAGTCGTGTGTGGGTTGTGTCCATTGTGTTCGATGAAGTGTGGGTTTCACGTGTCTGTGTTCTGTGTGTACTGTGTTCAGTGTGTGTGGGTTTCAAATGTCTGTGTTCAGTGTACATGTGGGAGTTTCGTGTCTGTCCAATTCCGTCGTGTGGGTTTCGTGTCTGTGTTCTGTGTGTCTCTGTTCAGTGTGTGTGGAGTTTGTGTGTGTGTGTTCAGTCATTGTGGGTTTCGTGTCTGTGTTCAGTGCATGTGGTTTAAGTGTCTGTGTTCCGTCGTGTGGGTTTCTGTGTCTGTGTTCTGTGTGTCTGTGTTCGGTGTGTGTGGGATTTGTGTGTGTGTGTTCAGAATGCGTGTGGGTTTGTGTATGTTCAGTGTGTGTGGGTTTGTGTGTCAGTGTTCAGTGTGTGTATGGGTTTGTGTGTGTGTGTGGGTTCAGTGTGTGTAGAGTTCAGTCGTGTGGGTTTTGTGTGTCAGTGTTCAGTGTGTGTGGGAGTTTGTGTGTCAGTGTTCAGTGTGTGTGGGTTTGTGTGTCAGTGTTCAGTGTGTGGAGTTTGTGTGTCAGTGTTCAGTGTGTGTGGGAGGTTGTGTGTCTGTGTTCAGTGTGTGGGAATTACTGCGTGTATTGTGTTCAGTGTGTGTGGGTTGTGTGTGTCAGTGTTCAGTGTGTGTGGGTTTGTGTGTCTGTGTTCAGTGTGTGTGGGTTTAGTGTGTGTGTTCAGTGTGTGTGGGGTTTGTGTGTCAGTGTTCAGTGTGTGGGATTTGTGTGTCAGTGTTCCAGTGTGTGTGTGTTCAGTCAAGTGTGGGTTTGTGTGTCAGTGTTCAGTGTGTGTGTGTTCAGTGTGTGTGGGATTTGTGTGTCAGTGTTCAGGTGTGTGTGTGGGTTTGTGTGTCAGTGTTCCCTAGTGTGTGTGGGGTTTTGTGTCCAGTGTTCAGTGTGTGTGGGTTTGTGTATCTAATGTTCAGTGTGTGTGGAGTTCAGTGTGTGTGGAGTTCAGTGTGTGTGGGTTTGTGTGTCAGTGTTCAGTGTGTGTGGGTTTTGTGTGTCAGTGTTCAGTGTGTGTGAGTTTGTGTGTGTGTGTGTGTTCAGTGTGTGTGGGTTTGTGTGTGTGTGTTCAGTGTGTGTGGGTTTGTGTGTGTTCAGTGAAATGTGGGTTTTTGTGTCTGTGTTCAGTGCAGTGTGGGTTTTGCGTGTCTGTGTTCAGTTACATGGGTTTTACGTGTCTGTGTTCCGTGTGTGTGGGTTTAACGTGTCTGTGTTCTGTGTGTCTGTGTTAGGAATTAGTGTATGTGGGTTTGTGTGTGTGTGTTCAAGTCGTGTGGGTTTTTG
Organism: Beaufortia kweichowensis; assembly: GCA_019155185.1. Classification (NCBI taxonomy): domain Eukaryota; kingdom Metazoa; phylum Chordata; class Actinopteri; order Cypriniformes; family Gastromyzontidae; genus Beaufortia; species Beaufortia kweichowensis. The sequence continues at coordinate 17,327,951 of CM032802.1, forward strand.
TGTGTGTGTGTTCAGTGTGTGTGGGTTTGAGTGTGTCAGTGTTCTAAGTGTGTGTGTGGGTTTGTGTGCGTGTGTTCAGTGTGTGTGGGTTTGTGCATATTCTGTGTTCAGTGTGTGTGGGTTTTTGTGTGTCAGTGTTCAGTGTGTGTGGGTTTGTGTGTCAGTGTACAGTGTGTGTAGGTTTTGTGTGTCTGTGTTCAGTGTATTGTGGGTTTGAGTGTGTCAGTGTTTCAGTGTGTGTGGGTTTGTGTGTGTGTGTGTTCAGTGTGTGTGGGTTTAGAGTGTGTCAGTGTTCAGTGTGTGGGTTTAACGTGTCAGTGTTCAATGCGTGTGTTGGGTTTGTGTGTCTGTGTTCAGATGTCGTGTGGGTTTGTGTGTGTGTGTGTTCAGTGTGTGTGGGTTTGTGTCTCTGTGTTCTAGAATGCGTGTGGGTTTTAGTAATCTGTGTTCAGTACGTGTGGGTTTGAGTGTGTCAGTGTTCAGTGCGTGTGGGTTTTGTGTGTGTGTCTTCAGTCGTGTGGGTTTGTGTGTGTGTGTTCAGTGTGTGTGGGTTTGTGTGTGTGTGTTCAGTGTGTGGGTTGTGTGTGTGTGTTCAGTGTGTGGGGTTTGTGTTAGTATTGTTCAGTGTGTGGAGTTTTGCGTGTCAGTGTTCAGTGTGTGTGGGTTTGAGTGTGTGTGTGTTCAGTGTGTGGTTTGTGTGTGTTAGTGTTCAAGTGTGTGTGGGTTTGTGTATCAGAATGTTCAGTGTGTGTGGGTTTGTATTGTCGAGTGTTCAGTGTGTGTGGGTTTGTTAATCAGTGTTCATTGTGTGTGTGGGTTTGTGTGTCAGTGTTCAGTGTGTGTGGGTTTGTGTCTGTGTGTTCAGTGATGTGTGGGTTTGTGTGTCTGTGTTCAGTGTAGTAGTGAGTTTGTGTATGTAGTGTTCAGTGTGTGTGGGTTTGATTTGTGTCAGTGTTCAGTGTGTGTAGGTTTGTGTGATAATCCGTGTTCAGTGTGTTTGTGTGTGTGTTCAGTTTGTGTGGGTTTGTGTGTCAGTGTTCAGTGTGTGGAGTTTGTGTGTGTTCAGTGTGTGTGGGTTTGTGTCAGTGTTCAGTGTGTGGGTTTTGTGTGTGTGTGTTCAGATGTGTGGGTTTGAGTGTGTGTGTTCAGTGTGTGTGTGGGTTTTGTGTGTGGGTTCAGTGTGTGTAAGGTTTGAGTGTGTGTGTTCAGTAGTGTGTGGGTTTAGAGTGTGTGTTCAAGTGTGTGTGGAGGTTTGTGTGTGTGTGTGTGTTCAATGTGTGTGGGTTTGTGTGTGTGTGTGTTCAGTGTGTGTGGAGTTTGAGTGTGTGTGTTCAGTGTGTGTGGGTTTGGAGTGTGTGTGTTCCAGTGTGTGTGGGGTTTGAGTGTGTGTGTTCAGTGTGTGTGGGTTTGTGTGTCAGTGTTCAGTGTGTGTGTGGAGTTCAGTGTGTGTGGAGTTCAGTGTGTGTGGGTTTGAGTGTGTGTGTTCAGTGTGTGTGGGTTTGTGTGTGTGTGTGTTCAGTGTGTTTGGGTTTGAGTAGTGTGTGTTCAGTGTGTGTGGGACTGATGTGTCCAGTGTTCAGTGTGTGTGGAGTTTGTGTAGTATTTCAGTCAGTGTGTAGCCAGGTTTGTGTGTCAGTGTTCAGTGTGTGTGTGTTCAGTGTGTGGGTTTGTGTGTCAGTGTTCAGTGTGTGTGTGTGTTCAGATGCGTGTGGAGTTTGTGTGTCAGTGTTCAGTGTGTGTGGGTTTGTGTATCTGTGTTCAGTTAGTGTGTGGGTTCAGTGTGTGTGGTTCAGTGTGTGTGGGTTTGTGTGTCCAGTGTTCAGTGTGTGTGGGTTTGTGTGTGTGTGTGTGTTCAGTGTGTGTGGGTTTGAGTGTGTGTGTTCAGTGTGTGTGTGGGTTTGTGTGTCAGTGTTTAGTGTGTGTGGAGTTCAGTGTGTGGTTTGTGTATCTGTGTTCAGTGTGTGTGGGTTCCAGTGTGTGTGGAGTTCAGTGTGTGTGGGTTTTGCGTGTCAGTGTTCAGGTGTGTGTGGGTTTATTATTGTGTGTGTGTGTTCAGTGCGTGTTGGTTTGCGATGTCTGTGTTCAGTGCATGTGGGTTTAAAATGTCTGTGTTCAGAATCGTGTGGGTTTCGATGTCTATGTTCAGTGCATGTATGGGTTTCGTGTCTGTGTTCTCTGTGTCTAATGTTCAGTGTGTGTGGGTTGTGTGTGTGTGTGTTCAGATCGTGTGGGTTTCGTGTCTGTGTTCAGTGCATGTGTGGGTTTCTGCGTGTCTGTGTTCGATGCGTGGGTTTATGTGTGTCTGTGTTCTGTGTGTCTGTGTTCGGTGTGTGTGGGTTTGTGTGTGTGTGTTCAGTGCATGTGGGTTTGTGTGTGTTCAGTGTGTGTGGGTTTGTGTGTCAGTGTTCAGTGTGTGTGGGTTTGTGTGTGTGTGGAGTTCAAGTGTGTGTGGGTTCAGATCGTGTGGGTTTGTGTGTCAGTGTTCAGTGTGTGGGTTTGTGTGTCAGTGTTCAGTGTGTGTGGGTTTTGTGTGTCAGTGTTCAGTGTGTGTGGGTTTGTGTGTCAGTGTTCAGTGTGTGTGGGTTTGTGTGTCTGTGTTCAGTGTGTGTGGGTTTGCGTGTGTGTGTTCAGTGTGTGTGTGGGTTTGTGTGTCAGTGTTCAGATGTGTGTGGGAGTTTGTGTGTCAGTGTTCAGTGTGTGTGTGTTCAGTCGTGTGGGTTTGTGTGTCAGTGTTCAGTGTGTGTGTGTTCAGTGTGTGTGGGGTTTGTGTGTCAGTGTTCAGTGTGTGTGGGTTTGTGTGTCAGTGTTCAGTGTGTGTGGGTTTGTGTGTGTGTGTTCAGTGTGTGTGTGTTCAGTGTGTGGGTTTGTGTGTCCAGTGTTCAGTGTGTGTGTGTGTTCAGAATGCGTGTGGGTTTGTGTGTCAAGTGTTCAGTGTGTGTAGGTTTGTGTATCTGTGTTCAGTGTGTGTGGGTTCAGTGTGTGTGGAGTTCAGTGTGTGTGGAGTTTGTGTGTCAGTGTTCAGTGTGTGTGGTTTTTTGTGTGTGTGTGTGTTCAGTGTGTGTGGGTTTGAGTGTGTGTGTTCAGTGTGTGTGGGTTTTGTGTGTCAGTGTTCCCAGTGTGTGTGGAGTTCAGTGTGTGTGGAGTTTGTGTATCTGTGTTCCAGTGTGTGTGGAAGGTTCAGTGTGTGTAGGTGGAGTTCAGTGTGTGGGGTTTATTAATGTCCAGTGTTCAGTGTGTGTGGGTTTGTGTGTGTGTGTGTGTTCAGTGTGTGTGGGTTTGAGTGTGTGTGTTCAGTGTGTGTGGAGTTCAGTGTGTGTGGAGTTCTAGTGTGTGTGGGTTTATTGTGTCAGTGTTCAGTGTGTGTGGGTTTTTGTGTGTGTGTGTGTGTTCAGTGTGTGTGTGGGTTTAGTGTGTGTGTGTGTTCAGTGTGTGTGGGTTTGGGTTTGTGTGTGTTCAGTGTGTGGGTTTGAGTGTGTGTGTTCAGTGTGTGTGGGTTTGTGTGTCAGTGTTCAGTGTGTGTGGGTTCAGTGTGTGTGGGTTCAGTGTGTGTGGGTTTGAGTGTGTGTGTTCAGTGTGTGTGGGTTTGTGTGTGTGTGTTCAGTGTGTTTAGGTTTGAGTGTGTGTTCAAGTGTGTGGGACTTTGTGTGTGTGTAGGTTCAGTGTGTGTGGGTTTGTGTGTCAGTGTTCAGTGTGTGTGGGTTTGTGTGTCAGTGTTCAGTGTGTGTGGGTTTGTGTGTGTTCAGTGTGTGTGGGTTTGTGTGTCAGTGTTCAGTGTGTGTGGGTTTGTGTGTGTGTGTTCAGTGTGTGTGGGTTTGAGTGTGTGTGTTCAGTGTGTGTGGGTTTGCATGTGTGTGGGTTCAGTGTGTGTGGGTTTGAGTATTGTGTGTTCCAAGTAATGTGTGTGGGTTTGAGTGTGTGTATGTTCAGTGTGTGTGGGTTTTGTGTGTGTGTGTGTGTTCAGTGTGTGTGGGTTTTGTGTGTGTGTTCAGTGTGTGTGGAGTTTAGGTAGTGTGTGTGTTCAGTGTGTGTGGGTTTGCAGAGTGTGTGTGTTCAGTGTGTGTGGAGTTTGAGTGTGTGTGTTCAGTGTATGTGTGGGTTTGTGTGTCAGTGTTCAGTGTGTGTGGGTTCAGTGTGTGTGGAGTTCAGTGTGTGGGTTTGTGAGTGTGTGTGTTCAAGTGTGTGGGTTTGTGTGTGTGTGTTCAGTGTGTTTAGGTTTGGAGTGTGTGTGTTCAGTGTGTGTGGGTTTGTGTGTCCAGTGTTCAGTGTGTGTGGGTTTGTGTGTGTGTGTTCAGTGTGTGTGGGTTTGTGTGTGTGTGTTTCAGTGTGTGTGGGTTTACGTGTCAGTGTTCGAGTCGTGTGGGTTTGTGTGTGTGTTCAGTGCGTGTGGGTTTGCGATGTCAGTGTTCAGTGTGTGTGGGTTTGTGTGTGTGTGTGTTCAGATGCGTGTGGGTTTAGCGTGTCTGTCTGTTCAATAGTGTGGAGTTTGTGTGTGTGTGTTCAGTGTGTGTGGGTTTGCGTGTCAGTGTTCCAGTGTGTGTGGGTTTGTGTGTCAGTGTTCAGTGTGTGTGGAGTTTGTGTGTGTGTGTTCAGTGTGTGTGGGTTTGTGTGTGTGTGTTCAGTGCGTGTGTGGGTTTGCGTGTCTGTATGTTCAGTGCGTGTGTGGGTTTATGTGTGTGTTCATCTTGCGTGTAGGGTTTGGAAGTGTCAGTGTTCAGTGTGTGTGGGTTTGCGTGTCAGTGTTCAGTGTGTGTGGGTTTGTGTGTGTGTGTTCAGTCGTGTGGGTTTTAGTGTCTGTGTTCAGTGCATGTGGGTTTGCGTGTCTGTGTTCAGTGCGTGTGGGTTTGCGTGTCTGTGTTCTGTGTGTCTGTGTTCAGTGTGTGTGGGTTTGTGTGTGTGTGTTCAGTGCGTGTGGGTTTAGCGTGTCTGTGTTCAGTGCATGTTAGGTTTCGTGTCTGTGTTCCGTCGTGTGGGAGTTTGTGTCTGTGTTCTGTGTGTCTGTGTGTGTGGGTTTGTGTGTGTGTGTTCGAAGTGCATGTGGGTTTGTGTGTGTGTTCAGTGTGTGTGAGGTTTTGTGTGTCAGTGTTCAGTGTGTGTGGGTTTGTGTGTGTGTGGGTTCAGTGTGTGTGGGTTCAGTGCGTGTGGGTTTGTGTGTCAGTGTTCAGTGTGTGTGGGTTTGTGTGTCAGTGTTCAGTGTGTGTGGGTTTGTGTGTCAGTGTTCAGTGTGTGTGGGTTTGTGTGTGTCAGTGTTCAGTGTGTGTGTGGGTTTATTGTGTCTGTGTTCAGTGTGTGTGGGTTTTAGCGTGTGTGTGTTCAGTGTGTGTGGGTTTGTGTGTCAGTGTTCAGTGTGTGGGTTTGTGTGTGTCAGTGTTCAGTGTGTGTGTGTTCAGTCGTGTGGGTTTGTGTGTCAGTGTTCAGTGTGTGTGTGTGTTCAGTGTGTGTGGGTTTGTGTGTCAGTGTTCAGTGTGTGTGGGTTTATTGTGTCAGTGTTCAGTGTGTGTGGGTTGTGTGTGTGTGTTCAGTGTGTGTGGGTTTGAGTGTGTGTGTTCAGTGTGTGTGGGTTTGAGTGTGTGTGTTCAGTGTGTGTGGGTTTGAGTGTGTGTGTTCAGTGTGTGTGGGTTTGCGTGTCAGTGTTCAGTGTGTGTGGGTTTTGTGTGTCAGTGTTCAGTGTGTGTGGGTTTGTGTGTGTGTGTTCAGTGTGTGTGGGTTTGTGTGTGTGTGTTCAGTCGTGTGGGTTTAACGATGTCTAATGTTCAGTCGTGTGGGGTTTGTGTGTCAGTGTTCAGTGTGTGTGGGTTTGCGTGTCAGTGTTCAGTGTGTGTGGGTTTGTGTGTGTGTGTTCAGTGCGTGTGGGTTTGCGTGTCTGTGTTCAGTGCATGTGGGTTTGCGTGTCTGTGTTCAGTGCGTGTGGGTTTGCGTGTCTGTGTTCTGTGTGTCTGTGTTCAGTGCGTGTGGGTTTGCGTGTCAGTGTTCAGTGTGTGTGGGTTTGCGTGTCAGTGTTCAGTGTGTGTGGGTTTGTGTGTGTGTGTTCAGTGCGTGTGGGTTTGCGTGTCTGTGTTCAGTGCATGTGGGTTTGCGTGTCTGTGTTCAAGTGCATGCGTGTGGGTTTGCGTGTCAGTGTTCAGTGCGTGTGGGTTTGTGTGTGTGTGTTCCGTGCGTGTGGGTTTGCGTGTCTGTGTTCTGTGTGTCTGTGTTCAGTGTGTGTGGGTTTGCGTGTCTGTGTTCAGTGCATGTGGGTTTGCGTGTCTGTGTTCCGTGCGTGTGGGTTTGCGTGTCTGTGTTCTGTGTGTCTGTGTTCAGTGTGTGTGGGTTTGTGTGTGTGTGTTCAGTGCGTGTGGGTTTGCGTGTCTGTGTTCAGTGCATGTGGGTTTGCGTGTCTGTGTTCCGTGCGTGTGGGTTTGCGTGTCTGTGTTCTGTGTGTCTGTGTTCGGTGTGTGTGGGTTTGTGTGTGTGTGTTCAGTGCGTGTGGGTTTGTGTGTGTTCAGTGTGTGTGGGTTTGTGTGTCAGTGTTCAGTGTGTGTGGGTTTGTGTGTGTGTGGGTTCAGTGTGTGTGGGTTCAGTGCGTGTGGGTTTGTGTGTCAGTGTTCAGTGTGTGTGGGTTTGTGTGTCAGTGTTCAGTGCATGTGGGTTTGCGTGTCTGTGTTCAGTGTGTGTGGGTTTGCGTGTCTGTGTTTGTGTGTGTGTGGGTTCAGTGTGTGTAGGTTCAGTGCGTGTGGGTTTGTGTGTCAGTGTTCAGTGTGTGTGGGTTTGTGTGTCAGTGTTCAGTGCATGTGGGTTTGCGTGTCTGTGTTCAGTGCGTGTGGGTTTGCGTGTCTGTGTTCTGTGTGTCTGTGTTCAGTAAGTGTGGGTTTAACGTGTCAGTGTTCAGTGTGTGTGTGGGACTGCGTGTCAGTGTTCAGTGTGTGTGGGTTTGTGTGTGTGTGTGTTCAGTCGTGTGGGGTTTGCGTGTCTGTGTTCAGTGCATGTGGGTTTGCGTGTCTGTGTTCAGTGCGTGTGGGTTTGCGTGTCAGTGTTCAGTGCGTGTGGGTTTGTGTGTGTGTGTTCCGTGCGTGTGGGTTTGCGTGTCTGTGTTCTGTGTGTCTGTGTTCAGTGTGTGTGGGTTTGCGTGTCTGTGTTCAGTGCATGTGGGTTTCGTGTCTAATGTTCCCGATGCGTGTGGGTTTAAGTGTCTGTGTTCTGTGTGTCTGTGTTCAGTGTGTGTGGGTTTGTTGTGTGTGTGTTCAGTCGCGTGTGGGTTTAACGTGTCTGTGTTCAGTGCATGTGGGTTTAACGTGTCTGTGTTCGATCTTGCGATGTGGGGTTTTCGTGTCTGTGTTCTGTGTGTCTGTGTTCGGTGTGTGTGGAGTTTGTGTGTGTGTGTTCAGTGCACGTGTGGGTTTGTGTGTTCAGTGTGTGTGTGGGTTTGTGTGTCAGTGTTCAGTGTGTGGGTTTGTGTGTGTGTTAGGTTCAGTGTGTGTAGAGTTCGAATGTGCGTGTGGGTTTGTGTGTCAGAATGTTCAGTGTGTGTGGGTTTGTGTGTCAGTGTTCAGTGTGTGTGGGTTTGTGTGTCAGTGTTCAGTGTGTGTGGGTTTGTGTGTCAGTGTTCAGTGTGTGTGGGTTTGTGTGTCTGTGTTCAGTGTGTGTGGGTTTGAGTGTGTGTGTTCAGTGTGTGTGTGGGTTTGTGTGTCAGTGTTCAGTGTGTGTGTGGTTTGTGTGTCTGTGTTCAGTGTGTGTGGGTTTCTGATGTGTGTGTGTTCAGTGTGTGTGGGTTTGTGTGTCAGTGTTCAGTGTGTGTGGGTTTGTGTGTCAGTGTTCAGTGTGTGTGTGTGTTCAGTCGTGTGGGTTTGTGTGTGTCAGTGTTCAGTGTGTGTGTATTTCAGTGTGTGTGGGTTTGTGTCAGTGTTCAGTGTGTGTGGGTTTGTGTCAGTGTTCAGTGTGTGTGGGTTTGTGTGTCAGTGTTCAGTGTGTGTGGGTTTGTGTATCTGTGTTCAGTGTGTGTGGGTTCAGTGTGTGTGGGTTCAGTGTGTGTGGGTTTGTGTGTCAGTGTTCAGTGTGTAATGGAGTTTGTGTGTCAGTGTTCAGTGTGTGTGGGTTTGTGTGTGTGTGTGTGTTCAGTGTGTGTGGGTTTGTGTGTGTGTGTTCAGTGTGTGTGGGTTTGTGTGTGTTCAGTGCGTGTGGGTTTGTGTGTCTGTGTTCAGTGCGTGTGGGTTTGCGTGTCTGTGTTCAGTGCATGTGGGTTTGCGTGTCTGTGTTCCGTGTGTGTGGGTTTATTGTGTCTGTGTTCTGTGTGTCTGTGTTAAGTGTGTGTGTGGGTTTGTGTGTGTGTGTGTTCAGTGCGTGTGGGTTTGTGTGTGTGTGTTCAGTGTGTGTGGGTTTAGTGTGTCAGTGTTCAGTGTGTGTGGGTTTGTGTGTGCGTGTGTTCAGTGTGTGTGGGTTTGTGTGTCTGTGTTCAGTGTGTGTGGGTTTGTGTGTCAGTGTTCAGTGTGTGTGTGTAGGTTTGTGTGTCAGTGTACAGTGTGTGTGGAGTTTGTGTGTCTATGTGTTCAGTGTGTGTGGGTTTAGAGTGTGTCCAGTGTTCAGTGTGTGTGGGTTTGTGTGTGTGTGTGTGTTCAGTGTGTGTGGGGTTTGGAGATTAACAAGTGTCAGTGTTCAGTGTGTGGAGTTTTAAATGTCAGTGTTCAATCGTGTGGGGTTTGTGTGTCTGTGTTCAGTGCAGTGTGGGTTTTGTGTGTGTGTGTTCAGTGTGTGTGGGGGTTTGTGTGTCTGTGTTCAGTGCGTGTGGGTTTTGCGTGTCTGTGTTCAGTCGTGTGGGATTTAAGAGTGTCAGTGTTCGACGTGAGTGTGGGTTTGTTTGTGTGTGTCTTCAGTCGCAGTGTGGGTTTGTGTGTGTGTGTTCAGTGTGTAGGGGTTTGTGTGTGTGTGTGTTCAGTGTGTGTGGGTTTGTGTGTGTGTGTTCAGTGTGTGTAGGAGTTTGTGTGTGTGTGTTCAGTGTGTGTGTGGGTTTCGTGTCAGTGTTCCAGTGTGTGTGGGTTTGAGTGTGTGTGTTCAGTGTGTGTGGGTTTGTGTGTGTGTGTTCAGTGTGTGTGGGTTTGTGTGTCAGTGTTCAGATGTGTGTGGGGTTTGTGTGTCAGTGTTCAGTGTGTGTATAGTTTGTGTGTCAGTGTGTTCTAGTATGTGTATGGTTGTGTGTGTCAGTGTTCAGTGTGTGTCAGTTTGTGTATCTATGTTCAGTGTGTGTGGGTTTGTGTGTCTGTGTTCAGTGTGTGTGGGTTGTGTGTGTGTGTTCAAGTGTGTGTGGGTTTGTGTGTCAGTGTTCAGTGTGTGTGGTTTTGTGTGTCAGTGTGTGTGTGTGGGTTTTGTGTGTGTTCAGTGTGTGTGGGGTTTGTGTCAGTGTTCAGTGTGTGTGGGTTTGTATGTGTGTTCAGTGTGTGTGGGTTTGTGTGTCAGTGTTCAGTGTGTGTGGAGTTTGTGTGTGTGTGTTCAGTGTGTGTGGGTTTGAGTGTGTGTGTTCAGTGTGTGTGGGTTTGTGTGTGTGGGTTCAGTGTGTGGGTTTGAGTGTGTGTGTTCAGTGTGTGTGGGTTTGAGTGTGTGTGTTCAGTGTGTGTGGGTTTGTGTGTGTGTGTGTGTTCAGTGTGTGTGGGTTTGTGTGTGTGTGTGTGTTCAGTGTGTGGAGTTTGAGTGTGTGTGTTCAGTGTGTGTGTGGGTTTGAGTGTGTGTGTTCAGTGTGTGTGTGGGTTTGAGTGTGTGTGTTCAGTGTGTGTGGGTTTATTGTGTCAGTGTTCAGTGTGTGTGGGTTCAGTGTGTGTGGGTTTCAGATGTGTGTGGAGTTTGAGTGTATGTGTTCAGTGTAGTGTGGTTTGTGTGTGTGTGTTCAGTGTGTTTGGGTTTGAGTGTGTGTGTTCAGTGTGTGGGTTTGTGTGTCAATGTTCAGTGTGTGTGTGGGTTGTGTGTGTGTGTTCAGTGTGTGTGTGTAAGTTTAGTGTGTCAGTGTTCAGTGTGTGTGTGTTCAGTGTGTGTCAGGTTTTGTGTCCAGTGTTCAGTGTGTATCAGTGTTTCAGTGCATTGTGGGTTTGTGTGTCAGTATTCAGTGTGTGTGGGTTTGTGTATCTATGTTCCAGTGTGTGGGTTCAGTGTGTGTGGAGTTCAGTGTGTGTGTGGAGTTTGTGTGTGTCAGTGTTCAGTGTGTGTGTGGGTTTGTGTGTGTGTGTGTGTTCAGTGTGTGTGTGGGTTTAGTGTGTGTGTGTGTGTTCAGTGTGTGTGGGTTTTGTGTGTCAGTGTTTAGTGTGTGTGAGTTCAGTGTGTGTGTGGGTTTGTGTATCTGTGTTCAGTGTGTGTGTAGGTTCAGTGTGTGTGGAACTTTCAAGTATTATTGTGTAGGTTTAGATAATCAGTGTTCAGTGTGTGTGGGTTTGTGTGTGTGTGTGTGTTCAGTGCTCTGTTGGTTTAGCACGATGTCTGTGTTCAGTGCATGTGGAGTTTAACGTGTCTGTGTTCAGTGCGTGATGTGGTTTCTAGCGATGTCTGTGTTCAGGTGCATGTGGGTTTTGCGTGTCTGTGTCTGTGTGTGTCTGTGTTCAGTGTGTGTGGGTTTGTGTGTGTGTGTTCAGTGCGTGTGGGTTTCGTGTCTGTGTTCAATGCATAATGGGACTAGCGTGTCTATGTTCCGATGTGTGTGGGTTTGTGTGTCTGTGTTCTGTGTGTCTGTGTTGATTGTGTGTGGGTTTGTGTGTGTGTGTTCAGTGCATGTGTGGGTTTGTGTGTGTGTGTTCAGTGTGTGTGTGGGTTTGTGTGTCAGTATTAGTGTGTGTGGGTTTGTGTGTGTGTGGGTTCAGTGTGTGTATGGTTCAGTGCATTAAGTTTGATGGCCAGTGTTCGAGTGTGTGTGGGTTTGTGTCAGTGTTCAGTGTGGGTTTGTGTGTCAGTGTTCAGTGTGTGTGGGTTTGTGTGTCAGTGTTCAGTGTGTGTGGGACATTGTGTCTGTGTTCAGTGTGTATTAGTAGCATTTATAGTATTGTGTTAGTGTGTGGGTTTGTGTCAGTGTTCAATGTGTGTGGGTTTGTAATCAGTGTTCAGTGTGTGTGTGTTCAGTGCGTGTGGGTTTGTGTGTCAGTGTTCAGTGTGTGTGTGTTCAGTGTGTGTGGGTTTGTGTGTCAGTGTTCAGTGTGTGTGGGTTTGTGTGTCAGTGTTCAGTGTGTGTGGGTTTGTGTGTGTGTGTTCAGTGTGTGTGTGTTCAGTGTGTGTGGGTTTGTGTGTCAGTGTTCAGTGTGTGTGTGTTCAGTGCGTGTGGGTTTGTGTGTCAGTGTTCAGTGTGTGTGGGTTTGTGTATCTGTGTTCAGTGTGTGTGGGTTCAGTGTGTGTGGGTTCAGTGTGTGTGGGTTTGTGTGTCAGTGTTCAGTGTGTGTGGGTTTGTGTGTGTGTGTGTTCAGTGTGTGTGGGTTTGAGTGTGTGTGTTCAGTGTGTGTGTGTTCAGTGTGTGTGGGTTCAGTGTGTGTGGGTTTGTGTATCTGTGTTCAGTGTGTGTGGGTTCAGTGTGTGTGGGTTCAGTGTGTGTGGGTTTGTGTGTCAGTGTTCAGTGTGTGTGGGTTTGTGTGTGTGTGTGTGTTCAGTGTGTGTGGGTTTGAGTGTGTGTGTGTTCAGTGTTGTGGGTTCAGTGTGTGTGGGTTCAGTGTGTGTGGGTTTGTGTGTCAGTGTTCAGTGTGTGTGGGTTTGTGTGTGTGTGTGTGTTCAGTGTGTGTGGGTTTGAGTGTGTGTGTTCAGTGTGTGTGGGTTTGAGTGTGTGTGTTCAGTGTGTGTGGAAGTGTGTGTGTTCATGTGGAATTTAAGGTGTGTGTGTTCAGTGTGTGGGTTTGATGGGATGGGATTCAATGTTCCATGGATTTTATTTACTCACCCTGAAAAGTGTAAATGTAAATATGAATTGTACAAATAAAGCACAAGATGAAGTAAACAAAGTAGTTTTAAATCAGTGTTTTTCAAATTAAAATGGCACAGTCATATAAAATTAAGAGAATGAGAGATCTTATGTTATATAAGGATGAAAGAGCTGGAAACATAAACTTAGCTAGGTGGTATGGCACTATGACCTAGGCAACACTTCTTCTGCTTCTCAAATACATAAAACATTATATAAAGCAAGTAGTGTTAACTGACATTTTAAGGACCTGATGGAGTTAAGGTTTAGGTACAAGAAAAGCTCTTTGAATGATTTTTATCGATTGAAACATTTGCAAAGCTGAGACTGATGATTGATTTATGAGAAAAAAAGACAAAAATATAGAAAGCATACCTTATGTAGCCTCAGAGGGTAAGAAATTGTGTCATGGGTTTGATCCTTGGTGGGATTGCATACATACTCATAAGAAAATGTGTAAACAAAGGTGTCTGCCAAATGTGTAAATCAATTAGGGATGCTGCCGTCATAATGCTAAAAATAATGTCATAATGTCTATTTAACCGAAAATCTTAACTGAAGACATGCAAAAATCACTTTCAAAGCGTGGAAAACATAAGTTTAGAAATGTGTCAAATTTTACATTTCTGCAAAATAAACGAGTAGTGCCAATTGTGCAAACATGGGACTAGGATTCGAACCAGCTAATCTTCTGGTCCATCCAACTCTCTAACCACTAGTCTACAACTGTCCCGCAGGGTTTCACATAAATTCACTGGAAATGTTCTGAAAGCACACGTTTCACATGTAAAGTTCACACAGGTTTTCTGTAAGGGTAAACTTACACTGACCTGAGTGACTGGGAATTGGCTCTGAAGTGACAGGTGGAAGTGATGCTCTGCTGTCTGGTGTATAGGTGGCGCTGTCGTGCTGACCCTGTGCTGATGACTCTGAGCACTGACCCTTTGGACCAAGATCAGAAAATGACCTGAGGAATGAGCCAGCTGTCACACATGCAATGCACCTGGCTTGACCACCAGATGAGGGTATTAACTCATTGAACGCCCAATTCTTTCTTCTGTTAACCTATTTTTATTGAAACAGACATTTGTGAGCATAATGAAGGAGTATTCGTATTTAAAAACATCAATATCATTTAGTTTACATCAGTAACACATAAAACATGTTGGTCAGAAGTAAATGAGACGTGTGGTCATACTTCTGTTTTAAGTCAGCTTCTTCAGAAAGACACTAGCATGTATATTGCTGGGGGTTTCAGTAATAATTAGTTATGAAATCTATGTTAAATATATATGCTGGTAAAAATGAAACCCATCTACTCAGCATTTTCACGTTAAAATTCATTAATATTCACATAAGCAGGGAATGTAGGAATCTTTGATGACATAATTCTAAACTTCAGCTTCTCTCAAAATTTCCTGAATAATCAAAGTCCGCCATATGAGCTTTGGAGGAGATCAAACATTGCAGAACAGTTTGACAGTCGACATAATAAGCAGTGCTGATGAATAGAGAAGACTAACACAGGTATGCCAAAGAAAATCACAAGGTTTTAAAATGACACATCACTGTTTATACTACTCGTTTCTGTTAGCAAAGTCTGTCCACATTAGATAATTTAGCTGAAAGCTATTGGTTATTTTAAGGGAAGGTGGCGCCACCTCAATATTTTTTACTCTGTCTTCCTTTTTCAGATTGAAATTACGTCATCACATAAAAATGGGGTCTTTAAAGCTGTGGCTTCACCCCGAAAAGCAGACATAATGTAAGTGTAAATGCTGCCACAGAGGGATTCCTGGTGCTGTTCACTACTGTTTCCCACATTTTCTCTCACTCTTCATGAGTTCCCAGCTGCTGTAAATACCATCATATGTACTCTAGCGACAATGATAACATTTAGCCGACAATAACATTGTTCTGAATGTTCTGTAAAATCCACCGAGAACAATACATACTCATAACAACTGACCAACTAGATTAATGACCTTATCATTAAGGATCCATTATGAATGTAAATCAACTAGCTTTTCATTTTTGTCCAGAACAAAACAACCAAGATAACCAAGCTGCAAGTGTGAACATACACTTTAGCAATCTAAACAATGACCAAGGAATAATCAATTTTGTTATAATTTGTTATTGTTATATAATTATTGTTAGCTTACTGGCAAAATGTTAAAGTGGTCATATTATGCCCTTTTGCTAAGTCCTAACGTCCTAATGTTGTTTTCGAGGTGTAGTGGAATAGGTTTTCATGTTTAATTGCTACAAAAAGCACATTATTTTTCACATATTTTACATTATTAAAAGTGTCAATCTCCTGAGCTCGCACCAAGTGATCTGATTTCTTCCCGGTCTCTATGAAGCATCATCCTCCAAAGTGCTCTGATTGGTCAAGCTCACCCAGTCTATTCTGATTGGTCAATGTCAGCTTAAAGCGTGTGTTAAAACATCTCTCCTCTTACCATATCTGTAAGCTTCTTCTTCTGTCACATGCTCAGAGCGTGTTCCAGAAATGTCCCGCCTCTATAATGAAACACAAGCTTTAGCTCCTCAGACATAAACAGCAATAATGGCTTTCCTATTTTACCTTATCAGTGAATCAATTACAACCCACATATGCACACACTTCGAGTCAAAAGGTCCAATTTTGCCTTCTGGAGGCAGCATTTCGCGTAGGGACGGCATAAAGGCAAGTCCAATATTTGCTTCACTTCCTGTTTCCTGCAGTACCTTCCATCTGATGGATTTTTGAAGGCAGCATGTGTATCCTTCACTGCCTTAAAATGTCCCACAAGCCTCTGTGTCCGCCGTGAACATGAGTAGTAAATTACAATGTTTGACCCTGTTTGGGGGTTACCCATGAGCATGGTTTGTCCTTGAAACGTCCTTGTCCTTGACCTGACCTTTGTCAAATTACGGGCCATTTTGTACTTGGCAGGGTTCCATATTGGTCTTGTCTGGATGTCTATGTTGTCTTGTCCTTACTCATGTTTTGTCTTGTCCATATGTGGATGTTGTCATTGTCCTCCATTTTGGTCACATGTTCCTATGTCAATTTTGGTCCTGGGGTGATGCTATTATATCCTTGTTGTGTGGAAATGAATGAGGGGAAATAAAATTGTATATCCAAGTATAATAACAATCCAAATGAATTAAGTATGTGTCTTTCCAAAGACATGCAGAGAGTCTCGCATGTTCATGGGTGCTCTGGTTGAATGCCGTTGACATCGGTCCTTAGGGTTCAGGAGCCGCTCTGTTTGTAGTGTAAACAGTAGTAAGCTTTTGTCCTTTTCGCAGAGTCTTACTATATGTTTCAAGTCACGCTCTATCATTAGGGCAATTGTCCTTTTTTACATAGTGTCCTTCTATCATTAGTCCGGTTGTCCTTTTGGACGATGTTCTCGATATATTTTAAATGTTTGAGTCACGCTTACCATTAGTGCTGCTGACCTCTCCACTTATGTCAGCCGATGTAATCTTTTCAAACATTTAAAATCATGTACAACAACTGGGTTATGCTTTCAGGCATTAACTTTGATTTATGGTACCTCTCATTGCAAAGACATCTCAGAGGACAATATGCTACACATCAGTCGGTGTATAAGCACACTCAATAGAGAGATCAACAGATAGAATTATTGTGTGTGTCATCCCCGACTGAATTGTCTTGGGGGTTTATAACAGTGCTATGGGATGGCAACATATAACATTTTATTAAATTGAAGTGCATTGTAGAGTTGTTGATTGCATGTTTATAGTAATCTGTATTTACATTCAGGACTTATTTATTTTGAAGCTTCTCTTTCAATATTATATGTAGTATTTACTATAGTATTTGTCAGATTATAACAGAGTCACAAAGTTTTAATTAGAGTGTGTTCTGTGACTAATCATTTTAAAATTTGTCTCAATATGCAATACCCCTGCAAGAAATGTTTAGATTAGTGTATGTGCGTGTCTGTACGTGTGTGTGTCTTTTCCAATATCATACATCTTGATTAGCAAGGATAAACTGATGATGACGCATCTTGCAAACAAAAGCGCCATAGTTATGATCCATTTTTCCACTGCATAGTACGGTACAGTACTGATCGGTACGGCTCGGCTCGGTTGGTTTTCCACTGCATTTTAGTACCGCTTTGAAGTGGCTGGGATTATAGACTTGTGGTTATTGTTGCGCCGCCTTTACTGCCGTGACCGAATACCATACAAACAAACACACACAGCACAGGAGCAATGGAGGATATGTATGATGACAATCAATGCCAAAAAGAACCAAATGCACAACTAATGCTCGTAAGCCCGGGTCAATTAGCTTCATGCGAGAGGATAACGGAACATACATGAGGAAAGGATTAAACTGTGTTTTAAACATCGTGCAAATTGAGTAAATGAATTAAAAACATAACCACTGACATTTAATATTACAAATAAATAGTATTGCCTGCGAGGGCTTGTAATGCACACGCGAGTGTTTTAAAATGAGCTCACGGGCTCTTCTTTCCTCTCATGTAGATCTGTTTTGCCCTCACGGATTAATTCTACCTGTCTTGGCGATGCATTAGTTTTTGCTCGGTTCTTTTTTGGCATTGGATTTGCAGGCCCTAATCGATGGAATAGTGTTTAAAAGTCATACAAACCACTGATACTCGAGGTCCACGGTGACTGTTGCTGACTATTTTTTATTTAAAATGTAGTGGGTTTGTGTGTTGTGTTTGCAAATCCAATGGCGCATGAGCAGGGGACGTTTCTCTCTAACCAATCATCAATCTACAGTGTTTACACGTCACGTTTTAGTATCGGTACGGTACGATTGGAACCTCAGCCGAGGTGGTACCAAAAAAGTAACGGTATTCTTTCTAATATCAGCGGATTTTATCGACCTGACAACGGTGGAATGTTCAAAGCGGAGCCTTGGCCCAATAGACGCCTCACGATGATCTGGTCAAACCTACGTTGGTTAGCGATGATAGCGATGGTGACAGCAGAACAGTGCCCGAAATAACCCGGTGGTGAGTCGTGAGGATGTTTTGTTAAATACATATTTATATATATATATATTCTCACCTTTAACCATTCCATCCGATATTCTTTATTTTTATGCAGAAAGACGTAATAGAAAATGATGTGGAAAACTGGTCCGGCTTCTCAACTGGAAGTTTGTCACAAAGCCACGTGGAACGGGAGAGCTGATGAGCATCCCCCCACTGAAGACCGTGAGACACCAAGCATCTTGCGAGATTTAGTGGATGAGGCCTCTTCTTCGCCGGGGTGGATACGAATGCCGCTCCTGATGAAACTACCGCGTTGTTGCGTGAAATCGTCAACAGACTGGATGTTGAAGCAGAACAACTCCAAAATGCCATAAGTCACCTTCCACAAGAGAATAGAGAGACAGAGTGCGAGGATGCATTGAGCTGCAAGGTACAATATTTCTTATGATTTCAGTATAACGTAAATGATTGATAACGGGTTTCGCGATATTGCATGAAGAGTCTCAGGAGCAGTTGAGAGAAAGACGATAACGGTCCGAACTCCCTCTTGTGCTTTAAACGCCACAAATTCATAGATAATTTCTCCTTTGTGCCGCTGTGTTTTCACTTTAGGCCATTTTTATTTCTTTATGATTTACAATTAAAATCAAAGCTTGTATTGCTTTCAACAACGATGAGTTGCATTATAATACTTATTACAGTTTGATTTTACATTTAATGTTTGAATTACTTTTATATGTAATGCAATAAATTACTTTTTGAGTTTACATTTAATTGTTGTATTGCTTTTACATTCTATTGGTGATATAAAGACGAATTATTCTTACATCCTAAGTTTGATTTTACACGTATTGCATAATTTACATTTTGAGCTTAAATTTTAATATTACTTTTACATACTATTGGTGATTTAAAAATTAACTACTTTTACATCCTAAGTTTGATTTTACACATATTTCATGATTTACTTTTTGAGTTTTAGGGAAATTATTTCTACAGATCTGGCAATGTATCACATTCGCTTGCACGACGCCATGGACGAAATAGTAACATTTGCCAGACAGATCGCCGGTGATGGTGGCGTAATCAATTTGACCCTAAGAGGTTCCAGTCTCAAATCGAGTTAATGCCATTTTATCATCAGGAAATAATTATGACTTTAGTGTATTTACCGAACAAATTGAAAAAAGGAGGCAGCCATCGTAAACTTACAGATTTAGCTCTTGACCAGGTGATCAAAAGAAAAAAGATAAGTTTTCTTGATCCACAAATACCCGAGAACGAACTGGAAACATGGGCGACCGCTATCCACAATGACGCGGGGGTTCTCGACCCATGACAAGATAGCTCTTTATGATGCATTAAAGTTTGAAAACCTGTTGGGTATCAAAATAGTTGTTTTTACGATGGGGCCTCTCTACAAAAGCGTAACACAAATCCGCGATGAAACTTATCCGAAAACCGCGGTGTGCCTCTATTTACACGACAAACACTTTTAGAGGTCAGCAGCACTAATGGTAGCGTGACTCGAAATATTTAAATTATATCGAGAACATCGTCCAAAAGGACAACCGGACTAATGATAGAAGGACACTATGTAAAAAGGGACAATTGCCCTAATGATAGCGTGACTTGAAATATAGAGTAGGCAAAGGTGAAAAAGGGCAACAGCACTCTATAATTGTCTGACTCTAAACATTTAAATTATAGGCGGGAACACCAGTGTTAAGGACAGCAGCACTAATGATCGTGAGGGGACTTGAAACATATAGTAAGACTCTGCGAAAAGGACAAAAGCACTACTGTTTACACTACAAATGAGCGGCCTGAACCCTAAGGACCGATGTCAACGGCATTCAACCAGAGCACCCATGAACATGCGAGACTCTCTGCATGTCTTTGGAAGACACATACTTAATTCATTTGATTGTTATTTATACTCTGGATATACAATTTTATTTCCCTCATTCATTTCACACAACAGGATATAATAGCATCACCCCAGGACCAAAATTGACATAGGAACATGACCAAAATGGAGGACAATGACAACATCCACATATGGACAAGACCAAAAACATCGTAGGGACAAGACAACATAGACATCCAGACAAGACCAATATGGAACCCTGCCAAGTACAAAATGGCCTGATGGACAAAGGTCAGGTCAAGGACAAGTCAAGGACGTTTCAAGGACAAACCATGCTCATGGGTAACCCCCAAACAGGGTCAAAGGTCACCATCAATCATTTTGACATGGTACATTATATTTACTACTAACATGATTAGTTGAGCATTTATAAAGCACCTTTATAAATTAAAGGTTTACTGTCACTTTCAACAACATTTGATTGCATTTCTACCAAGAAATTAGTGGTGTAGTTCATAAATGTTTGATTGGTTGCCGGCTGGGTGCCTTCGCTGTCTCTCCACTGCCTCCGAAGTCAAAGGCAACAAGTCAGCTGCCTAAGCTTTCAGAAACAAGTCGATGTGTAAACCTCATTCTTTGTTAGAGTGTAGTAGTTTTTCTACTCATGGCGAGGGAATGTCTCCACTTTTCTTTTCTTACTATGATCTATGTGCATGCATGTACTACACAGAACAGCTTTCAGGAGTGGATGATAACGTTCTAAAAGAGATTTTTAGGCATGTCTGAGATTGTTAAAGACTGAATCTTCATCATCTCATTAGACAGCACTAACAGCAGTAATCAGAGGCTTACAGAAGTGAAAGAGAGCACTGTTTTATTCAAGTGTTTCATCGTCATAACAACAACACTCCACTACAACAACTCATCCTCTCGATCAACAAGGCCATGCCCTCTTTTGTATATTTTGGGGGAAGAGGTTCTTTGGATTCTGGGGTTTTGTGATATCATGTACTCGGGAAGTAAAGGGGTTGTAGTTCCATTCAGTCATTTTCTGTCATCCTCAAAAATCAATTTTTGTTAAAAAGATTACCTCCCTTTGCAGTGAACTTTAAGCTTTGTAAATTTGCACATCTTTTTATCTGATCTAATCAGATCTTTCAAACTCAACATTAGACACGATTGAAAAAGAAAAAATGCATAATATGACCACTTTAAATGCTTTCTAATTTGTAAGTCGCTTTGGATAAAAGTGTTTGCTAAATAAATAAACCTAAATGTAATGACCAACTGAAGATGTTAAAATGCAAAAAGACTTAGCCTATGTGAGGATTAGATATTAGAAGAAAACATACATTTGTCTTAGTTTATAAACAATGGCAGACTATGCGAAATCCCTACAATAATAGAAAAGCAATTGAGTATACGGGGGTAAATGTGTGTGTATTCTGACCGTCTTAGTGAGGGTTCAGGTGGAGGTCCTGTTCTCGGGGGGATAGGGGGTGGAGGAGACCCTAAAGCCATGTCAGGAAGCTGAGTAAACCTGTACGCCTATATGAGAGATTATTGTGTTAGACTCAGCACACATAAACAAACATTGCCAATATATGGTTTAAATGCAACAAAAATTGAAAAAAGTTTTGACAAAGGTACTCAAAGAACCACTGACAAGGCTGTTTGTATACCTAGACTACACTACCAGAAATGTTCAAATTTAAATTGAGGAATGGTATGCGCACCTGTTTGGCCAGGCTGTACTGGTAAGGGTCTGGCCTATGCGTTGCACCCACTGCAGACCTCCCTGCCCTGGAACGCTGGTGCCGGTGAACTGGTTACCACCTCAGAGTAGGGAATGACTGGACCCAGACCATAAGAGCCCAGCGGGCGGATGCTGGTGCTGTCTAGTGGAGGTGGAACAGCCAGCTGAAGCCAGACTAAAGGCTTCCTCCAGCAGTAAGTGCATCTGCTGGCCGGACCTCATCTATGGAGGGCTGAGAGCTCTCAGTGTGGATGTTGCAGATAGGCCTTTAACCTGTCCACCACAACTGTAATGATGGTGGCTTGCCAGATGGTCCACGCCAGTCTCAGCAATAGTCTCTGGCTCAGTCTGCAAATAGACAAACACATGTACAAATGAAAGCTACACTGTTATAGCTTACTGGGCATTTTACAGTAACATACTGGCAGCACCCTTGCCAGCTAGTTATTGTAAGTCTCATTGTTAGTTTATCTCTTGTCATTTAAATAATGTGTTCAAACTGCAAACATCCTAAATACTCTTACACCATCTTGTACCATTGCCCAGTTTATTTGTATAGTGCTTTCTACAATTTTTGCATTGATGCAATCAGCTATAAACATACTGATAACAGGCAATACATTAAATATATAAGAGAAAATCATGTAAAAACTACAATCAAAATACACTTCCATTCACACACAACACACTCAATGCAGAAGACATGCCTAAGTCACGCACGCCTTGCAAAAACACACGCATATGTCTCATAATAAACAAAGATAACACACACAAAAGGTAACATATTAAGTTTTATACATTCCAATATTATTATGAATTTGTATGTTACTATAATAATATTAGAGTATTAAGAGTAATACAAACTTTCAGAAACTTTGTCTGAACTAGTGTATTTGGCACAGAAATACCATGTTAGCATGATTAGCCAACTCTTTAACAGTGTAAAAAATTCAGAAATCCCATTTAAAATGGAAATTTTTAATGTTGACAACATGGCTTTCCAAATGACATATTGTCTATGCATGTTAAAAAAGTTTAGTTTAGCCTCGAAATGTGAAGCTCTTAAATTCAACAATTACACTGGAGTCACTACTGTGGAAATGTAAATTTAAGGATCACTTTAAAATCAGCTGATTCTCTTTATTTCCCCTATCCTTACACAAACTACTTCAAAATGATATACATCGCATTGGAGGAACATATGAACATGGGGTGGCTCCTAGGACATTTTCTCCCATCATATTCCACTGAAGAGTCTACTACTCTCCTCTGTCCATTGTTTCCCTATTCACCTAAATGCTTTGTTACCATTTCAAGGGACTGCCACTTGAAATGGCTATATATGCAATGTGTTTACAATTCAGGCAGAGAGAAGAGTTTTGGTTTTATCATCCTGCTTTGTCAGGGATGGTCAAGATCAGATGCATATTAGCAAATAAGTTTTCCTCTGCTTTGGCAGAGAGAAGAATTGGGTGTATCCTCTACTTTGTAGGGAAGTTAACAAGAGTGATTAGAATCTGTCTGTTATGGTAGAAATCACTAAAAAGTAAAAATGGTTAAAAGGCATGCTAGACTAATTCCCACAACAGAGAAAGGTGGACTAGCTACCCTTTTATGGTCAGACAGCGAGTTTAACACAATGCAAGTCAAGCACATGGACACAATAGTGACAGACTTGGTTAGAACAGAACTTAACACAAGAATTTGGCATTGATTCAGATAGGACTTGGTCTCTTGAAGAATGCAAGAAAGTGCTTGGTGCCTGTGTTAGATTGAAAGAAAAACATTAAGGGCATTATCTGCTGTTACAAAGAATACAATTTGGCATTGGCTGCAGAGCATACCAATTATTGAATTATATATTCTCTTATTGCAAAAGAAAAATGAAGACTTGAATGATCATGTGACCTCTCTTAATGAGAAGCTAGGCCTTAACAAGGCTTCACCAACAGATAACTATAAACAACAGTCAGAACTTAGGCATGAAGATTATATGTCTGTTAATAATAAGGCAATGGGTTTGCAGTTAATGCAGTTGAGGTTTTGTGGAACAAAGAGAAAAGCTCAAAGTAAATCAAATGTTGAGACTGTACATTCTGTGATACCTGTGGTCGAGCTACCAAAAGACCTAGATCCTCAGAAGCAAGAGAGACTTGCACAAAGTTTGCCTTCAGCACATGTTCATTTTTTTATTTAGGGGAACATTAGCAAAGAAAAATGCGTCTCTCATGACATGTCTTTGGTGGAAATCATCCAACTTATGTCCCAAGTTCTAACAGAATCAGAGTTTTCAGAGTGGTGTTGATACTCTGAGTTTAAACATGCCAGCAAAGAGGACTTACAAGAGGGAGTTCTTAGAATATTAAGGGACATTGTTGGACCAAAGGTTGATTGGTCTAAAGTCACTAACTGTGTGCAAAGAAAGGATGAATCTGTAAGTGAATACACTGAAAGGTTTTGTCAGTCAGCTGCAGCTTACAATGGGATAGTCAATAGTCCTGAGGATGTATTGGATGACAAAGGGACCACTAGTCTGTGCATGGTTTGATGGCCTTTCATCAGAATGGTGGAATGCTCTTCCTTTCTTAGATCTCACATGGTCTAATGAAACCTTGAGAAGAAATTTAGGCAGGTTAACTACATGGAAAGGGACTCTGATGTCAAAGTCAGAAAGTCTGAGTGGAAAGTTGCAGCACCATCGCTGAATAAGGCTAGTGAGGCAAAATACCAAGGAATAAATGTCCCGGAGGAACAGCAAATGTCACTACTGTATGGTAAACATGGGCATTACTTGAAAGAGTGTAGGAAAAGTTAAAGATTTTAGTATTCAAGTTTTTTTCAGTATTCAAGTTTATTTGTATAAGCGCTTTATACAATGATGCACTGTTTCCAAAGCAGCTTTACAGCAGAATAATCAGAATGACAAACAGGGAAATATAAAAGCTCATTTAATAACCAATATCTAATATCAGTAATATCTAATAATCCAGTAATATCTAATATCAGTAATATCTAGTAATATCTAATATCAGCGATCTCTTAATGAAAACAAGGAACCCAAACTCCATTGTATATATATATATATATATATATATATATATATATATATAGAGAAAACCCCTTAAGAAGGAGAAGCCAGACTGCGGAGGTCATTTCTCCTCTATTGGCGTCACAGCTGCAGTCAGTAGTTTGATAAACATTATTTGGATTTAAAATCAGTGAACTGAATTTGCTAAAGTTTAAAGTCGTGTAGATCTGAGTTGCTTTGAGTTGATCTGGATTATTAGTTGTGATTGAATTTAACAATGTGTTTTGTGTGTATGGGAAACTAGGGTAGTAGTTAAAAGGCTAATATTCTACAATAAAGGATTGTTTGGCCGGATGACTGAGATGACTGAGTGCAGCTATGCATCCAAACTGCTGACATAGACAGAAAAAGAAGTAGTTAATTAGTCAAAAGTCAAATAGTTAAAGAGATTAGCATAAATACTGTTTAGCATTAGCATTAATGTAGTAACTAGCATTAGCATTTAAGCTCTAATGAGTGCAGGTTCTCCTGGGGGTAAGCTGCCTCCTCAAAGTCAAAGTCAAAGTGGAGTTTATTGTCATTTCCAGCCATATACAAGTACATAGTGTGGAAATGAAACAACGTTTCTCCAGGATCAAAGGTGCTACAGTACAAAAAACCTCTATACATAAAGATTGCACAAAGTGCAAACAGACAGCACAAGACAGTAACACCAGACACAGTACACAGTTTAAGTACAAAAAATCCTATATCCTATATACCTATATCCCAAAATCCTATATACATAAAAGTGCACAAAGAAATTACAAACAGACAGCACAAGACAATGTAACGCAGACCAGAATACACAGTTCAATACACAGTTTGAATATGAAAGTGACTGTAGTGATTGTTGTAAAGTGACAGTGCAAATATTTAAAGAATAAATAATAAAAGAACAGTCCAATAGCAGTAGTGCAATTTGTAATGAGTTATTTTGAGTTTAGCTGCCTGATGGCATGGGGGGAAAAAACTGTTTGCAGTAATGTCTGGTCGTGAGGGACTGAATGCTTCAGTACCCGTTTACACCAGGCGGCAGGAGAAGGTGAAAAGTCTTGCGTGGTGAAGGGGGTGTGTGGGTCATCCACAATGCTGGTGGCTTTCTTGGATGCAGCGTGAGGTGTAAATGTCTGTGATAGAGGGAAGAGAGGGCCCGATGATCTTTTCAGGCTGTTTCTGCTATCTCCTGCTGCTGAGGGGTCTTGCAGGAGTCCGAAGGCGGTGCAATTCCCAAACCAGGCAGTGATCACAGCTGCTTTCGGGAGTTAACTCTGAGTTGTCCCTCCATTGCAGTGATGTGGCAAACACTGTAGAGGAGATGGGGTGGGAATATGTGCACCCTCGATCACTTCTCCAAAAGTACAGAGGCTGCTGGGCTTTTTTGTGTGAGAACTGAGGTGTTCCCGGCAGGAACCATGGTGGAGGTTCTCTGTCCAGGTGAGAGGCAAGCAGAAACTTAAGGTGCATGCTGCTGATCTCCACAGGGAGCGCCGATGTTCCTTGCAGGAGAGTGGTCTCTCCATGCTCTTCTAAGATCAACTACCATCTCTTTAGTTTTGTCCACGTTCAGAGACATAGTTGAATTGACTCTACACTAGTCCGTTAGCTATTTCACCTCCTCTCTGTATGCTGACTTATGCGTTCTTGCTGATGAAGACCCCACACCCAGGTCATGTCATGGCCAGAACTTGATGATGTGGGGTTCCAGGAGCTGTGCATTGCTACACAGTCATGAGTCAGCAGAAGTGAACTGGCAAATAGGACCTAGACACACACAGCCCTGAGGGGCCCCAGTGCTCAGTGCGGTGGTGCTGGAGATGCTTCATTCCAGAGTCAGGACTAGAGCTGAGAATCTCCCAGGTCAGGGGAAAGTCCAGATCAATTCACAGAGGAGGTCGTTTCGTGGGCCCAAGCAGGGTTTAAGCTTTTCAGTCAGAATTGCTTCCCATGAGGAATGATGGTGTTGAATGCTGAACTGAATTGTTTGAACTATTGTCCAGGTGGGTGAGAGGGCCAGAATGGAGGAGTGATGTGATGAAAATATCCTGTTCATGTGTGGCCGGTTAAGAGGCTGATGAAGCAGATTGCAGGAGAGTCCTAATGAGGAGGGGCAACCCAGAAGGTCTTATGTAACTTGCCTCAAGGCGAGGCTCTCCTGAAGCACTTCATGAGTAGCACAGGTGTAAGTGCAGGTGATGAGTATCGTTGAGGCAGGACACTGGGAGACTTTTTGGCTTTGGGGATGATGGTGGTGGCCTTGAAACACGATTGGAACCTAAATTGCTGCTCAGAGAGATGTTGAGAGAAGATGTCTGTGAAAACTATCCTGCCAGAATTGGTAGTCACTAGGACTGGATACAACCTCAAGAATGAATGAGAAACAAACAAACTGGGAGGTAAAATGCTATTTCACACCCTTAGATGCTAACAAGTACATCAAGATTTGTTGAGGAAGTGTTCCCGGTTCGGATTTAGACTTTCAATTAATGCAGCTACTTTAACAATCCCTTAGGGATTTGTGTTATAAAGCTGTTAGAGATATATTGTATGCTATGTGTTTAAAGAGATAGGTCTTTAATCTAGAATTTAAACTGAGAGTGTGGCCAACCTGCCTCCGCTTTTAGCTTTCTAGGAAGAACTATTCCGAGTTAGGTGCTGAATAGCAGAATGATCTGCAAGCGCTGATTTTAGAAATTCTGGGCATTTACCAAAGAGCCCAGAGTCCTGAAGGCATGTAATGGGTGCGGCGGACTGTAATAATGGTAGGAGTTAGCTCTCAGGAGTACTGAGGGTACTTCAGGAGAGAAATTAACAGCGTTTCTCAGCTCATATACAGAATGCTCACAATCCAGATCCATTTACATCCAAGATAAAGGAGCTCTTTTGTGCTTAAGCACTCATGCAACAAAAAAGGTTGCTGATTTTTTATTTTGTACATGTGTAAAATCTAGTGTCGAAAACTGTTTTACAATTCCAGCTTAAAATTACCACTTTAGCACATCTCACTATTTCCCTGATTATGAGTCCATTACCAACAAATCCACAGTAACTGATGATGTATCCTCTTCCTATGATTTCAAGGGACTGCCCCTTGGAAATGTCCTATATATTCAATGTGAACTTTAGACTTCATATCCAGACTTGATAGACTGCATTTGAAGATGACTGCATTCAAAGTCATTGAGAGATTCATATCTACAATCAAAGACTACTGCTCAAAGGAAATCCAAGTCTCCCTGAGTCTTAAGCTGAAAAAAGTTTCCAACACTACAATGTAAAATTTTGTTTTTAAACAAAATAAACACCTGTAGATAATAATAAATTGAAATTACACACAATATTAAATTCATGCTAATTATCAACATATCATAAGAAATAATACTGCAGCTAAAATGTTTTTGAGAAATACAATAATCACAGAGGAATAAAAATAGAAATTAAAGATAGCTTATGGTGAAACATTGTATAAAAATATACAGTAGACGGAAGGGCATATTTCAACTTGAAATATTATATAATGTGAAATATTATAGTATATTGTACAAAATGTTACGAATTGCGATTCATAATGGTGAGATTTTATTTCCATAGTATGCTTTAATTGTGGTACCAAAAAGGCATGAACTAAATGGGTTGTTTGCTTACTAATAGAACACATGTGCCTCAACACATGCTTAAATCCTCTGTGGATAATCTCAAATGAGAG